>OZ005648.1:211986746-212584246 GCA_963930645.1 Salticus scenicus
AATAAGAATACACCCCTCCCCCTTTCCTAAATTCCACTAGGCTCAAACAACTTAAAAAAAAAAAAAAAAAAAAAATCTTACTTAATCTATTGTTTTTATGATCACAGAATAAGCACTTCACATTTGCCTTCAATCACTTTTCCATTATTTCTGAGATTATTCCTGCAGTCAGATACAATCTCACTGAGATATACAATATTCTATCCTTCATTTAAGCTGTCTATATTGTGGACTATTGTCAATATTCATTTTATTGAGATTTAATAATAATAAAGGCATATTTCTTGCATATTTAATTAAATAATTAATATGAAATAACAGTAATTTATGTAAATAAAACATCCATATTTAATGTGTTGGTATAACAATAAAATAGGTTAAGTTGTTTGCTATAAGTTTCTGTATACTGATCAGAAAGCAAAAATTTTTTATTGCTAACATACATGTTTTTGAGAGAGAAAAAAAAAAAAAATTAAAAAATAGAAAATTTGAAATTGTAATGATCTTAATGTAACGAGTTTTTTCAAATTCTTTCTAAGTTTGATATAAAAAACATTTCTTCTAATGCTTCAAAAGTAAGCTCTTATTTGGTCATTCGAATACAGATAATTATTTAAGAAAAGGCGCAGAGGACATTGTGAGTGTTAACTTTGACCATCTGATGAAAATTAACTTTCTTTTGGTGATTTTTCATCTGTGCAGTTTATCTTCTGAAAATTTCAGTATGTTCCATTTCTGAAATTCAAAATGCAGTACAAAAAGTTATTCAACTTTAAAGCATTACAATTTTTAAACAATGTTTATTTGCTCTACAGTTCAAAGCAGGGTTGGAAAGGTTTCGGACACTATAGTAAAAACCACGGTATAAACCATGGTTTTTACCATACTGTCAAAAACCCCAGAAGTGTCTTAAACTGTCCAAAACTATATTTTTTAGTAAAATGTCTTATTAATATAAAATTATGCAAGTATTTGAAAAAAAAAAACCAAATTATTATTAATTGTTATTTTGTAACATCTTCCAGTATTTTCCATTGTTCTAATAATATATATAGTGAGAGATGCAAATAACGATTATAAATTGTACAAAAGCAAAAATTTATTATTGAGGCTTTAATGGAAAAATGTAGATAATCGTACTTCATATATTGATGCTTGTAATGTTTACACACACATGCACATCAACAATATGAATAAATATCGTATTCGCTTTAAAATCGAACAAGTCAATCAATAAAAGAGAACAAAATAATATCAAATTGTTATTTATTTATGTATTTATTCTTTTAAAAAAATATTTACAAAAAAAAAAAAAATAAATAAATAAATCTTCAAATAAATTAAAAAAAAAAAAAAACATAAATGTATTTTTTTTTTTTTTTTTTTTCAAAGACTAAGGGAATATATATACAAAAATACTTATATATTTTAACAATTTTTTTTTAGAGGTGTGTGGACATATTTGCCCTCTTTAAAAATGCATAGACTACACTGCCTAATTATAACTTATATTTTATTTATTTTTGCAATCTGCTAATCTATATATTTTATGAAACAAAAAACTTTTATTAAAATAGTTTTTAAACCGAATTTCTATAATATAATGGATAAGTAAGTCTTACAAAGTATTGGGGGAAAAAAAAAAAAAAAAAAAAAAAAAAAAATCTATTATTTTGAATGGTTTATCATACATTTTTTATTGTAAGAAAATTTTTTTAAGTTACTAAAATTTACTTTTTATGTAGCTATTATTAAATTGTAAATTTCAATTCCATAAAAAAAGCTAAATTTTCAATATAAAATACTTTTAATTACTAATTATAATTGCTACTGAGAATGTAGGAAGTGAAATTTCTTATACTTTTTTTAGGTTTTGGACACTTTAGGACAGTTTTGTACAGTTTTAGACAGTTTAGGACACTTTTGGACAGTAAAAACCAGTTTCGGACGTCCCAAACCCCAACCCTGGTTCAAAGACAAGCTGCACTCATGATTATCATTAACTAATAAGATAATTTTCCGATCACGATACAAAATTAAGCTTTTTAAACTATTTTCTTCTAATATTCTTGTGAAGAAATCTAAAAATTCATATAAAACTAGCTACCTTTTAACCAGTTCAGTTTGTTCACATTTTTGAAAAAAAAAAAAAAGTTGAACAATGCATCTTACACCAATAATACAACAAATAGATTTTGTATGAGGTAAACATGAATGGGTATTTGTGTTTGTTATATTTTAAAGAAATCTTATGCATACTATATTTCTTTTTGTAGATATGAAGAAATAAAATTTCCGAAATTATTGGTTTTTAAGTGTTCATATTTTTTATATTTTAAAAGCAAGAAACAAATGAATATATTTCTCAACCCTATTTTACCCTTCTTTCACAATAGGTTGTGGTTGTGTGGGTTAACCCTTTCCAGTACAATTTATTCATGAACATTTGTGCACAAAATAATTATTTAATTTTTTTATTTAAAAATAATATGTGATAAAGATCCATGGTAGGGGTTAAGGCCAATTGACTATGCTAGGGTCCTAGGCCTATACGTGGAATGCCCACTGTTAGGGTCTTTTTAAGGGATCCTAGCTTGTATTTATGCAAGTTTTAGAGAAAATTACAGAAAACTCTAAACAGCTAGGTGGATGAGTGATACTGAACTCTGCACTTCCCATCTACCAGCTATGAGCGCAGTACCGCTCAGTTACTGGTGGGGCCTCTTTCACAATAGAAGGGTAGTTTTCCAAAATTGGTTTTTAAGTATTTATATTTGTTACATTTTAAAGTAATAATTTTAGAGATATATTTTTCCTTTGAGATATCAAGGACTATGTTAAAACATAACTTACCCTCTCAATCTTGGGGAAAGACAAATTCATAAAACTGATTTTTAGGTATTTATGTCTTTTATAGTTTAAAGCAAGAAATCTCGTGTATATCTTTTTTTTTTTTTTGAGATAAGAAAGGATAATGTGAAAAAAAAAAAATCTTGTCCTCTCCCTCATGGGAAAGTGTGTGTGGGTTGGGGGGGGGGGATTTCACAAAATTGTTTCTTAATGGATGCCTACATCACATAAAGGATACTTTGACCAATTTTCATGTTTCTAGATGCAGGAATTTGGGACTGGGTGATTTGTATCAGTCACTCACTCAGGACAATCTATCTATATATATGTATATATATATAGATAGATAATGTATTTAGAAGTAAATTACATACAAGAAAAATTATATAAAATACTGACTTCTTTACTCTGAGGTGACACAATTTCTGATGGCGAGGATTGTTTTGGACTACCCACGGGTTGGCTCTGAGGTGCAGTTTGTGCTACATTTGGAATGGCATTTACATCAGCTGAAAAGAAACCAAGAATATTTTGTTTTTCATTTTGGCATAAATTTAGAAAATATAAAATGGCCAACTAAAATTTCTATACATTTTCTTTTTTATGGCACTTCTTAATTTTCCAACTAAAATAAAATACCCTAAATAAGATTGAAAAATAAATGATTTTCTTAAATAGTTTAATTTTGTATACATTATGAGAGATTTTTTAGTATATTTCAACAGATATTTAGTATATTTCAACAAGGTTAGAAATTAAAAAGTGAAAGTCAGACGTTAATGGCATTTAACTATTTTTTCTTAATTTACACCAAATGATCTACTTGGATGTAATTCTTAAATTATTTATTGAGGTCATAATACTATAAAACTTAAGACTATGCATACATACATTAGATAATTATTATATTTTAAATTTTATTATTAAATTTTATAATGTGTAGTCTGATCATGTGTCTCCTCTCAGGAGAAAAAACACCTAGCTCTTGAACAAGTTTTTTTTTTTTTTTTTTTTCAAGTGTCTTGGTTTTAATCTCTGAATTTACTGCAACTTTATTAAGAAATATTTAGATTTTGGCATGAACATTTTGTATGTAATACAGTTAATTTATTAATAATAATATTAAAAAATATACTTAATTTTCCCTTAGGTTATCAGTGCTTATAAATAAAATTATTTTGTATTGGTAAAATATTCCTTTTACAGATATCTTTTTTGACATTTTGAGCTTAATATATAACAATTTGCATTTTAATATGAAAAAATATTAACTGTGCATACTTTTAAAATCATTTTCTAGATTTCTGAAGCAGAGGGGACAGGAACTGCATCATTGATTCCATTGTGTCAGATTTGTCATCGGAATTTACATAGGTGGAATAATAATGTCTAAAATCTCTTTACCTGTCATAATCAGTGCTGTACACACATCATCAACTGCAACATATTGTAGCAAACATGCCACTGTAGATTGAAAGTGAATTTGTTTCATGTTAACAGAATATATATATATATATATGATTGCATAGTATACTGTTTGGACCACTACATCATTTCGTGTTAACCGATTTTCATATTAAGCGTTTTTGTATTAAACGTATTTCACTATATGTTTCATGCCTCTCTGAGCCATACTGTCCCATCCATCCCTTTACATGACATTTCAACAAAATAATTTATTACTAGAAACTAGAAGAATGCTATACAGGCTTAACTTAAATGCTAATTAAACAGCTTTTTTGTCACATAAACTCTAAAAACCTTGCAACTGAAACAATTCAAAGTAACAAATGTGGTGCTGCAATTACTCACTTGGCTGAAGAGTAAGAAATTAAAAACAATGTTTATTTTACACATAATTCCAGGCATTTGATCCATACTTACTCCCTCTTATATATACTATATTTATTTGAATAATTAGAACATAATATACTACATTTAGAATTATTTAAATTAATTTCAGTTTTTTTTAAAAAAAAGAGGGATTATACTATCAAGAGAGAGCAAGAAATTTTAAGAGCAAATGTGTACAACCTAATAAACATAAGTATAGAAATAGCCATTTTCTATTGAAAAGGATCACAGAGAAAAAATTTCTGGTGATAATTGGTTGAGACCTAATTGTGTTAAGGAACCAAAACAAAAAAATAAATAAAGCTAACAAACAATCATTACTAAATTACAGTTTGAAAAATATTCAAAACTAAAAGCATAAGCTAGAATATCATTAATAAAATACATACGATCTGATGCCTTTTTCACTATTTTCGGAACAAGGGAAGGAGGTAAAACTTCAGGTAACTCAATGTTATTCCTCCTCAAAACAACTAAATGCATAGCTGTACAAAACTCTTCTATGCTTAGTGCACCATCTTTGTCAATATCTGATAATTGCCTAAAATGATATTACGTAAGTTTGTAAAATAACAATAATAGGAATGCACCATAAACCATTTAAATGCAATACAAAAAGTCACACTTACCTTGATTGCAAAATGTTAAATTTTCTTTTTTATTTATAAAACAGATTTATTTATTTTATTTATCTTTATATAAATTTAGAAAAAAAGGAATAATATATATTTTGGTAAAAAATTCTGAGTCTTATTAAGAGATTATTTAACTTATAAAAATTTAATTTTGAAATATATATATCTAGATAAATAATTTTCTTACCATATTTTTGATAATTCTACCAAGGATAGCTTTGATTTTTCGAAAAAATCTTTTGCTGTAGTACCTGAAAATAAAAGTCAAGTTAAAAAAATTTTGCAGGACTCACTAACAAAAGTAAATAAAATTCAATAACTCCATGACAAAGGTATGGATTCATCTGAGAGCAAGAACACATATGCTTATATATTTCCTATTGCCAGAAAATAAAATTAGTATTAAATTAATGCAAAATTGTTTCTCATGAAACAAAAGAAGTAAAACCATACTCAAGAAGTAAAAAAGAAAAATAAACAAATTTCACAGTTTTTAAAACTAGCTATTACAGCATTCAAAAACACTTTTCAAGCCATTCTTAAAATAACAGATGTTACAATTTCCACATGGGAAAAACCAGTGGTGTAGAAAATAATCAGACCATTTACGATATGTAATAAATATCTAAGACAATAAGCACACACTATAACATACAAATACAGCTGTTAGTTTATTGTCTTACTCCAATTTTTACCTAACAAAAACAAAACAAAAAATTAATTAATTAATAAATGTAAGTCAACAAATTGAATTGTCTGAAGTGTTATGCTAATATGTGTAAATTAAAATTTTGTTCATTTATAACGAGTGGAGTGTTTTATTACTCATTAAGAAAACAGAAGTTTCTCTTTTCGTGGTGTAGTATATCAAAAACATTTGAGATTTGGATTTATTTTATAAACATTAGAAAATTCTGCAATTTTTCCTATTTCCTATTTTACTTTTATCTTTTCACTAAGAAAATATTAAAATTTTCCATAGTCAGTCTAAATTTCCCTCAAAATTTTGTTCATGTGTTTGGACATATTCTGCTGAGTTAGATAAAACTGTGTTCTGTAAAAAGAAAATTACAACCTGAAGGGAAAAAAATATATTTTCCCTCAGTATCAGCTGTAGTCTTAAATATATTTAGTACATTTTAAGTAACGTTAACTGCAAGTATACCTTATAATGATCTTTATAAATCTTATAAATTATTTTTTATTAAAAGTTATAGAGGGTCAAAATTGCCATGGATCCAGGGAAAGTGCCATGGATCCACAAGCCAGGCCTTTAAAAAAAAAAAAAGACCAGATCAGACGGCTGTTACTAAAAATGACCACCATTTTAAAATTAAAGTCAGTCTTTATTGGCTCTTTTTACTCATATACTTCACTATGCAATTAACGCAAATGTATGTTAATTTATCATGTTACTGATGTAATTTTCTGTATTTCTATCATATGACTATGAGACAACTGTGATCATATGAGATACTGTATCATATCATAGCCTGTAAGTATCCATAATAAAATAAGATGTGTGTGTTTGCCTGTGTGTATATTCGGTGCTTTTTAGGAAAACGACTGATCACAGAGAAACACAAATTTTCAAGGAGTTTCGGTTTGACCTTTCCTGATGCACCTCAAAGCCCGATTTTTGAATTTTTGATTAAATTTTTTTAAAAATAAGATTAGCTTTAAAATTTTAATTGTTGTCAAAAAAGTTTACTAGTTTTTTTTTTCTTCAATATTAAATGAAATACATTTTTATGCAAATAAATAAGAAATTATCAAATATTAAATTGCTTATGCATATGACAAAATGATGTCATTATAACTTAAATTAAATAATAATAATAAAAATCCAGCATGTTTCTTCCGAACTTTGTTTTATTACCTTTTTTAATATACCGCAATTTTATATATATTTTTTAAATAGTATGTTTTTGGCATGGATAGTACGCTTGGCATGAAAGCTAATTCAGCATTATATTAAAGAGCATTACAGCATCACTTACTGATAATCCTGGGCAATTTTTTAAATTGTGATGCTGAAGTAGATTGGACATTTTTCGCCAAAAACTCTACATTTGTGACAGCCACTTTAAGCCAAGTAGCACATCAAAAACATAAGTAAATTATAATATATAAGGAAAGAAAGAAAGAAGCAGAAACAATAATCGCATAAATTATGTATTTTTGACTAAAATGGCGGCAAAAATTTAAAAGTCACCAAAGGGAGCTATAATAAGGCTACATCATTATCAGGTTTACATATTCATTTTTTTTTTTTTTTTTTTTTTTTCTACATACCAACCCCTATTAACTTACCATGAAATATATACAATCACAAAACCTTAGATGCCTCATACAATAGATTGTAGTACTCATAGCATACTGCAATATTATATTTGGCATGAAATTGCTGTCATTTTCTGGTTGACTTGTTAAATAAATACAGGGAATAGTGAAAAAGTAAACACTAAGTACAATACGTATGTATAGTGTTGTTCATATGTAATTGGAATTCAAATATAAAGGGCTACTTCAATTTTTTCGATACTGTACGTTTCAAAGCTCATCTGATAAGCACCCAAATGGAAACCCACTGGTAAGACATTGTCGCAGGCAACAGGGATATGTATCCAAGATTTTGCCAATGAGCAATATGCTGCCGAAAACAGCAGGGACATGAAGCGAGCTTTTGAGCAATTTAAATTTCAATGCTTTTTTTTTTTTTTTTTTTTTAATAAAGCAATACAGAAAAAAGTTTCTTTTAAATATAGTGACCGGTAAAGCCTGGTAGTTGAAATAAATAAAAAAGTTAATTGGTCAATACAAATTACAATACAAGAAAAAATATGATTTATAGTCTCCCTCTCGATTGGTGGACACTCCCACTTTATAACAATGATTCTGAAACAAATAATGAAGAACTGAAGAAGAATTTAAGACAAGCATAAGATTATCTAAGTGGGGAAACTGAAGGGATTCCCTTACCTCCAATTTTCTTTTGTTGTTTCATTCCTTTCGTGGCTAATTACATTATTTAAGATAGTAATTATATAAAATTACATTATTTAAGATAGTTTCATAAACAATGTAATTTATCCTTTATTGTAACTGATTCTACTTGCCCACTTTTTATATCATAACTCAGTATTATAATGCCTCTTGAAATGTTAGCAATAGTTATATCACTAGCAATAAGATTTAGAATAGAAACTGTTTCAGTTAAAAAACAAGTAATTCAAAATGGAACAGCAAAATGTTTCATTATTGACAAAATCTCAATCTGTACCCAAAACAGTTTTTTTTTTATATCTTTAAAAATTCTTTGAGTTTAACTCTTTCAATCCCACTGGGGCATATATGCCACACAGATATTTTTAATTCACCTAATGGGATAAATAAGCATGAAATTTATTGGGGTGCATGTCACACTGATTTTCTGTATGTATATATTAGTGTAATTTTATGAATTTTCATATATATGAAAGGATAAAATAAGCAAGATTTTAAATTAGTATTTAAATTAATATTAAGTGATAACTTAATATTAATATCTCAGAATAAATCTTAATTTTAAGAACAATTTTATGAGAACTCTATTTGAGTGCCCAGGTAAAGTTGTTTTCTCATCAGAGCTTCATAGCGCGGGAATCTGATTTCAGAATAAGTTTCGTAATCAAAATTATGCAATAGTCGGAATAAACGGTAAAGCATTGCAAAATAATAAATCCTGGATGCCCAGGTCAACCAATCGTAAAAGGTAGGCAGATTTTAGATTAGCTAATTATCCAATAAGCATTCATAAGAATAGTTTCCGTTCCCGCCGAAATATGCAATATTTAAATGGGAGCACGCGAAAACTCATGGCTTTTTAAGACCATCACTTGCCTAATAAATTCACGTCAACTAATATTCCATCATGTAAAGTTTACGAAGTAGATTCGCGGCGCCCTTCGGGGTTCGCCGAAAGTGCCGGCCATCGGCACCTTTTTCCGGGATATACCGCTCCGGATGTCTTCGTACTCGGCCCATGACTGCATCATATATTGTCACTGTCTTTAGAACTTAATAAAGCATATTCGTTACTCGAATGGACTCTCTAATCTCTTATATAAGATGCCTGGACTTCTATTTCACTATGATAAGAGGATCGTTGCACCATCCCGTGTAACCACAGAACTCATCATTTAAATATTATTTATAATATATTACAGAAGCCGGCAGGTATGTACACCTAGTGCATGGAAACCCAAGGAAAAATAAATCAATACCTGCTGGGTGGAAACCCTTTTAAGAGTAAATTACTAGTGATGGATTATTTGTCAATTCTGAACGCTAACTCAATCGAAACTTTGTTGTGTTGTGCTGGAGAGTGATGAGATCGTAGATATTATGATTTTCCGATGCAAGCGAGAAATCTATATTTCTGAACTTTAAATCCAGAAAAAGATGATAAAAGTGAACTTCAGTCAAAACGATTTTACTTATTATCTTATACCAAGTTCTGTGTGAATTTTAATGAATCATTCGGCTGAACCGATTGAACTGCAATTAATTAAAACTAACAACGAACTGATTCCTCGAAACTTGTTCCTTTCTCAAAGAGAGATAAACATTTATACAAGTATCGTTTGCAAAATCAAGGAAATTATGTTGCAGAAAAATGAAACTTAACGGCTCTCCGCACCCAGGCATAGATAGATTCAGTGATTCAGAATATTGTTTTTATAGCGCGACTTTCATCATATTTTGCTGAGTCGACGAATCGCGCTCGCACCTTCGTTTTTCGCTATCTACATAGCTTTTAGAGAGAACAGGAAAAGAAGTGACTACGTTTCCATGGTAACCAATTCATATGGCAACTTTTTTGATGATCGTGAAAATGACTCATTTTGCACTTTCAAAACATCTGTGGCATTTTGTCTCATCAGTTGCTCAACATCTAAGTATAAACAGATGTTCGAGCGTAAACAAATTCTTATTAGGGAAGTTGTTTGGCAGTGATTCAAAGAAAAAAAAAGAAAAAGTAGAAAGATTAACAATTAAGGCTTTTTATTATATTTTTATTGAGGCAAAGTGAGAAAAAATTTATTTTGTGGAAAAAAAAAAAAAAGAGTAGGGAAAATTTTTGTTTTCTTTATTTTTTCTTCTTGTTCCGTACAGATTACGTAAGTACAGTTTTAATTTAACTCAAATCTTAAAAGTTCATGTTTGAATTCTATTAATAAAAATTAATTATGCTACTAAATAAAAACAATAAAAAATAAATATTATTTACCATCGAAAAGTTTATTTCCGTGATTTTATAAGTTTGCATTGAAATTTTTTAGGGATTTTTGTTAAAGTTGCAAAATTATTTATTATATTTTATATGTTAAATTTAGAGAAAATAAATTTTCAGAATTACTTATATTGAAAAAAAATATATATACAGATCTTTATTAAATGTTCATAGTAAGTTAATGCTAAATTTTTATAATTTTTAAGAGTTTCAGTATATTTCTGTAAGATGTTAATTTTTCATAAAAGTTTTAAATTTTAAAAGTATTGTCAAACATTGTGGAATTAAAATCATCTGATTATTTGTTTTCATTTATTATCTAGGAAA
The DNA here is from genome assembly GCA_963930645.1 of Salticus scenicus. NCBI lineage: Eukaryota > Metazoa > Arthropoda > Arachnida > Araneae > Salticidae > Salticus > Salticus scenicus. The sequence continues at coordinate 211,997,688 of OZ005648.1, forward strand.
TTTTTATAGTTCATTCAGCTGTTGGTAAAGGCGCATTATCAATTGTTGGTTTGAAATGTTGAATTTTTTAATTTTTAAAATAAGAGTAAAATAGGTAATTTTGAAGTAAATTTCGAATTAAAAAAAAAAATAATAATAATAATAATAAATAAAGAAATATTGAGTTTTATTATATCTGTTAATCTTTACATTTGATTTTTAAGAAATTTTTCTCACCTATTTCTGTTTAATACTTTTGCCTATGAGTGCATGGTGTACATATTTTTTATTTTTGCATGTTTGTGTTACTAATTTTATATTTTCAAATATTAACATTGCTTTTATCTTCATAAAATTTATAGTTACTTAATTTAATATTCAGGCAGTGTTATTATCAGTGTTTTGTTTAGTATTTTTGCATGCTTAAAAGTTTTCATTTTTTATAAAGCATTTTTGATATAATGTGTACATTTTATACTCTTATTTTTTATTACGTGTTAAACATTTTATTATAACTGGGTACATCACTTCTCATACATATCAAAGTGCATCAATGTATTTAGGATAAAGAGTTTTAACTAAGAGTTTCTACAGTCATTGTTTTCAAAATTCACAGGACCAATATTGCGTTGGTACAATCCAGCCTCATCATGAGCATTGCTAACTAAAAGTTGCATCATACATCAAAGTTGCATCATGTATCAAAGTTGCATCATATTCATCACACATCACTTATCGTTTATAAAACGTTATTTTTTTTTTATCTCGACACAAGTTCAAGCATCAATTTTACCGAGACAACAATATGAGTACTAAATATTTCTGAGGTATTTTTGGCATAGAACTGGTCGCAATACATTAAATTGCTCTGATCAACCGGATATCCTGATCAGAGTATAAATAATCCTACAGCCTTGAAACCTCATAAACAGAAACTAAATTAATACTCATAAAATTAAGTCTCCGGGAAAAGACGTCATTTTTTTAAAAATTATTATTATCATTCGCAATTCGACATAAGGAAAATTCAACAAAATTGCAGTGTTAAATAATTCTAATTGTTGGAGTTGTTTCAGGCAAAATTGTGGTAAAAGTCATGAAAACTTCACAAATAAAATACTCATTGTTACATTTCTCCTAATATGTCCGGGCCAAGCGCTCTCAACTCACACTCATTTACGAATTCGTCCTGTGAAATAAACAAAAAGTCACTTCACTCATTAGCATTCAAATAAAATAACTGTAGTTAAACCAAACTGTTAACTTGTATATTAGTGTAAATATTTTTTTTTTCTTCCCTTGTGTATAGAAGTAGTAATTAATAGTAAATTTTTATGTTTTGTTTATTTATTATAAGATATCAAAGGGAATTCTAAACTTTAAAAGGTTAAGTTAGGGACTTTAAAAGTCACTGAGCAAGACTTTCGATGCTCAGTCACTAAATTAATGTCGGGCTTTAATCTTGTCCAAATATAAAGTGAAAAGCCACTTAGTTGCATACAATTGAAATTAAGTTTGCAAGAACACTTTGGATTTAAAGTACTTACCATGATCCCTGGTCACGGGTGGTATCCAATCGTTGAAGCCACTGCAGAATTTGAAAATCTGGAGACGCTTTCTGAAATACGATACTCACCTGCAGACCTATGATATAAATTCTTTTTTATTTACTTTTCTTCTTTCTTATTTTATATGTTGATATTTTCAAATATAATATTTTTTCAGGGTTCAAGTTGAGTTTTAATTGTACAATTTAACATATACTAAGTTTTCCAAACAAAAAAAAAAAAAAAAAAAAAAAAAACTGTCTAGTGTTTTTATACTTTCATATACTATTATTTGTTTTATTCATATTACATATTTAGTCTCTTTTATTGTATTTCTATGTTAATAATGTCACTATTATACTAGAACAAATATTTAGGTGTCGTCATATTGCAGTGTTGCTACATACCAGGACTTGAAAACATTGTGGCCTACAGGTTCTGTTAAAAGTCATATTTCTTATGTTGTATAAATTTTCATATTTTAATGTTTTAAGTTTTAGTGTACTTTAGGTGTCATGATGTTATATTGTTTGTATACCACATTTATATAAATTTTTTAGGTTGTGATACAGTACAAAATTTTTCAATGTTAATCTTAAAAGTCATTGTGTGTATCTTCTATCCAGTCGTTTTCATAACATATGTTTGTATTCTTCAGAAACTGTTTAATATTTTGTATTTATCATGTACAGGCCAAAGACATCCTGAGTTGGTTAAAATTTTTATTTTTATTTTTTTTTTTTAGAATTTTTCTCGTGACAATACCAATAATAATGATTCCATAATAAAATTTTTCAGACAAAATTTTCTAAAAAATAAAACTTTCCAGTTTTAAATAAATTTTCCATTTTTAAATAAATTTTCCAAAAAAGTTAAATTTTATAACTTGTCAAATTTTCCATTTCAAGTTAAAATTTCTCCTGGAGTATCTTCTACTTCTAAGGGACTTCCCACAAATTTGCAGGCAAATATGGGGGAGCGTCGGCTTGGAGGGGGGGGGGGGGATATGAAAGGATAAAATAAGCAAGATTTTAAATTAGTATTTAAATTAATATTAAGTGATAACTTAATATTAATATCTCAGAATAAATCTTAATTTTAAGAACAATTTTATGAGAATTCTATTTGAGTGCCCAGGTAAAGTTGTTTTCTCATCAGAGCTTCATAGCACGGGAATCTGATTTCAGAATAAGTTTCGTAATCAAAATTATGCAATAGTCGGAATAAACGGTAAAGCATTGCAAAATAATAAATCCTGGATGCCCGGGTCAACCAATCGTAAAAGGTAGGCGGATTTTAGATTAGCTAATTATCCAATAAGCATTCATAAGAATAGTTTCGGTTCCCGCCGAAATATGCAATATTTAAATGGGAGCACGCGAAAACTCGTGGCTTTTTAAGACCATCACTTGCCTAGTAAATTCACGTCAACTAATATTCCATCATGTAAAGTTTACAAAGTAGATTCGCGGCGCCCTTCGGGGTTCGCCGAAAGTGCCGGCCATCGGCACCTTTTTCCGGGATATACCGCTCCGGATGTCTTCGTACTCGGCCCATGACTGCATCATATATTGTCACTGTCTTTAGAACTTAATAAAGCATATTCGTTACTCGAATGGACTCTCTAATCTCTTATATAAGATGCCTGGACTTCTATTTCACTATGATAAGAGGATCGTTGCACCATCCCGTGTAACCACAGAACTCATCATTTAAATATTATTTATAATATATTACATATATATTTTCAAACGTATTCAAAAATTAATTTTGAACTAGGAATCAGAAATTTTCAATGTATTTTATATCATCACTTCAACTCCACTAAGACACATGTGTGCCATCTAGAAAGACCAGTGGAACATAATGTCCCACTTTTACAATTGACCCTACAGTTAATTTTTGTTTTTATTTTAGCAGATTATTGCTTTTTTTTTTTCTTTTTAATTGACCAACTAAAGCCCTAATTTACCTTATTTTTGGAAAGGAAAAACTGGGAGTGAAAGGGTTAATGCAATCTTTAAAATTTGCTGACTTTTCCAAGTTTTTCCTAACCCTTAGGACCTCTACTTAAAAGAAATTCATTAGTTCTAAAAACATTATTCCTTCTATCACATTAAAGAGATAGGAACATCCTTTTTACTGTATGTATCTTTGAAAAGCCAATAGAATTTACAGATTAATATTTCAGACTTGAAAAGGTGCTAAATATATCAACAATTCTAAGATGATTTGTTTCAATGCAAGTTATACAGTTGCTTAATAATTTAAGCTTTTTAAAAATATATCATTTCACATTCAAATGTTTCAAGCTATGTCTCACCTATTCAGTTGCTCATAAATAGTGGTTCATCATAACATTAAGGACAACAACATTCTAAACAGTATTAGCTTTTATAATTAACACTGAAAACAGCCGCTCACTCTGGTCTCTTATTAATAATTATTATATTATTAATTAAAAATAATGAACAAGATTTTATTTTAACAATAATAAAATTACCAGTTATTTTCTTATTTAAGTCAGATTGCATAGATTTGAACTGATTAATATAATACTCTCGCTGCTCGTCAGTAATAGACCATATATCGAAATCATCATCGCTAGAATGACGTTCACTGTTATCTTCATCATTACCCAACAGATGATGATGTTCTTCAAAATTTGTCCAACTTGGATTGCCATCTTAAAAAATAAATTAAAAAAAAGCATAAAAATTCTTCATAAAAAAGGAAAATATATAAATAAGATCATATACATGTCAATGAAATGAATAAATAAATATACAAAATGATTTGCTATTTATTTATTATTATTTTGTTTATTTTTTATTGGTAATAAATCTCATGTAACTTTATTCTGTAAACGTGATTGTTTCTGATCATGTGTGTTTACCATTTTGCAGTTTATGAAATTGTTCTATGTCCACAAGGATCATCTTCGTTTTAAGCATACATTAAAATTTTAAAAATGTATTTGTATTAAATCATTTTATTTTCCTACTAATATCCAATAATATTCCTAGTACAAAAAATAAATATATTAATACATTTTTGGTCTCAATTTTTTTTTTTTTTTTTTTTTTTGCTAGGCATAGTTGAAATAAAAGACTGGTGTGACAAAATTTTGAAATAAATGTTGCATTTTTTAGGAAAATAAGAATAAAAAATACCTGCAGCATATAACACCAAATTTTCCTACTTATATACCACATAGCATTAATTTTATAAGTCATAAACAGATATACTGAAAAACAGCTAATACTGAAAAAAGGGTTTTTAAAAAAAGGGAGTCGAGGGTGGGAAAACCCCCCCTAAAATGCTCAATGATAAGTTTAATTCTTACACAGAGATTTTTCTTATTGTACAGTCGGTAACAAAAGTGTCCGAACACTAGCAAAAATTCCTATGTAAAAAAAGTACACTTCATACGGTTTTGTTAAATAAATCCTTCTTGAATCATGTTCTTACACTAACTAAGAACAGGATTCAACAAGGATTTATTTAACAAAACCGTATGAAGTGTACTTATTTTACATAGCAATTTTTGCTAGTGTTCGGACACTTTTGTTACCAACTGTACTACCATGCACGCATGCACGTACGGACGCTTTTGTTACCAATTGTATATGGAGAAAGGGGGGAAAAAAAAGATTCCTATACTGAAGAACAGCAATTTCTTCAAGACACATAAGAGTTAACCATAAAAAGAAAAAGCAAATTTATGCAAAACTAGTTCAATTCTAGTAGTTTACAAATATAAATAACAGATGTAAAGCTCATCTAACGTTTTATAGTTGGATTTAATTATTTAAGATCAGATCTTTACTGTCAATTTATAATAATTCAAATATCGAAGTTTTCCCGAATTAAAACAAAAATTACAGTAAAGTTATTATAAAAAACACCCAAACAATTACTAATTTTTATTTATTTATTTTTTGTGAAAAGTGTTGTTAGATAAGCTCAGAGGATGAGGATAATGCAAGGTCTTGGAAATATACAGTATGATTTCTGCACTGAAATCAATTACTATACCAAAATCAGATAAACATTGATGTTTTGGAAATAGTTTTATTTTAAATTTCCTACAAGTACTGTGAATTTGACGCTTAATAATCACGACTGTTTCATCAAAATGATTCCAACTTTCAATAGCTTTATTACACCCCCCCCCCAAAAAAAAAAAAAAAAAAAATTAATTAATTACTTAAAGAATTACTTTAAGAATTTTATTTCATAAGCTTCTTCAATTTAGAAATTGTAACTTTTGAAACATCTTCTCAACTATATACAATCATGTAAGCTTCATATCACATTTTGATCTTTCTATAGAATATATTTTAAATAGTATGTTACTCATTTTATTTTTGAGTACAATGCTTGTGTGTGCTAATAAATGTTTTGGGTAAATTTTTTTCATCAGTAATTTTTCTTCAGTTAGACCAATAAAATTAATAATATTTATCTTCTAATAAGAACTTTCTATCAAGCTCGTTTTATGTAATACATCTATCTGAAAAAACAGTGCAATTTCACTCTCTAGAACGAATTCATTAAATATTTTCTCTTTAAAACAAATTTTAATCAGTATGTCATTTATTTTATTTTTTTAATGATAATGGTAAAATTTTTAAAACACTTTTTCTTAAGGGTATTATTATTATTATTAAATGGTTTTGTTGTAAATTAGTTCTCATCAAGATTTAAATTTATCTCTGCATGTGTACTACTTTTTTAATGCGACTTAAAAAAAAAAAAAAACTCTTTGTATTTAATCTATAATTCTAGATAAATAAAATATGCAATCAATTAATACCAATTCCTATAAAATTTTGCAAATTATTAAAATAAAGTATAGTTTCAGGATTAAATGAGAACATTTCAAAACTGAAATTAAAAGCAGGAAATAAAAGTTATTAAATAAAATTAATTTTTAAATTATTAGATATACAATAAAATATTTTATATGTATCAAACATTAAGATTAGAAAACACAATATAATCAAACCTTTTTGAAAAAAAGACCAATTTTTATCACTGGATATTGATAATGAACTTCTAGGGGATACCGCAGTATCTACGGGAGATGAACTAGGAGAGTCATTTTGAATTGAAGGTGGAAGAATGAGAGATGAAGGCTGTAAAGAGAAAAAAGGAATATTCAAAAACAATTTTGACCAAAATTAAAAAAATAATCACTTCTGCCTTTAGCTTTGTTAATATACAAATAAGATGTTACTTAAAGTATATTATATATGTATATAAGTGTTTATAAATTTTAAACATTATACTATACAGACACATTATTATAAACTAGCAGGCCACGCATGCTTCGCTGGTCACCATTTTAAAATGAATCACTATAGTTAATGAATTCTCAAAATTGAATTAATATTTATCATGTGAAAAAAAAAAAAAAAAAAAAAAAAAAAAAAAAATTCTGACTGGAAAAAATGTCACACATGGTCCCCACTGTCTTCGGCGCTGCGCATGCGCATTTATGTTCAACATTGTTAATGAATGACTATATTATCGTAAGGGAAAAACAAATATAAAATACAAAAAAAAAAAATTAAAACAAAAAATTCTCCCATCGGTGGAATAATTGGTCCGGGGCTCCACTTCCAGCGGCAGCGTATACAGGTGCGCACGGCGCTTGTACTTGTTGTCAAAATTTGGGAAAATTATTTAATTTATTCTTGCTTCCATGTTGTTTTCTCTGTAAACTATAAATGAATTAAATTAAATTGATTTTATTATATCGTTTAGGAAAAATTTGATTCAATTGGATAGCTGATAAGTTTTAAAAGGTTTAAATAAGTTTTGTTTACATTATAGAAAAACGTTTTTATCTTGAATAACGTTAATGTAATTTTTGCATGGAAGTAATTATGGATATAAATTAAATTAAATTAAATTAAAGTAAATGTAAATAGTGCCACTTACTGTTTATTCTGAAAGGTATACTTTGTTTTTTTTGTATAACACCTGGAAATTTAAACGATGTTTATCATCGGCATTTTTTGTTCACGCGTTCTTTCAGCGATCGCTAAATTAAACTAATAGGTTTAGTTAAAGTTCGATAGATGGCGTCGTAATTATTTCCGAAAGGAAAAATGCAAATTAAGTGTGACGTTACTTAATATCGCTAGTCATTGGATGCATGTTGGAATCCTTCGGATAGTATATAAGAGCTAACTTCATTGCATTCGGCGGTCAGTTTTTTTTTCGTTGCATTAGCAATAGCTCTGTTTTACTTGTCATAATGAAGGTGTTATATGTTTTAAACATGAACGTTAATTTATTAAATTGTTTTTCCTTCATTTAAAATGAAATTTTAAGATACAAGTAATTGAAATACGATGTGGCTTTAGTTTTGCACGTTTGTTTACTTTTTCACCGGTATTTCCCTTCCGTGTAGTGTTGCCGTTCATTATAAAAGTTTGAACCATGGAGTCAGGTATTTGAGTCTGTTGTTCGTTGGCCTTAGGGGTTAACGTTGTATGCCTGCCATGTTCTTTGAAATGTTGTTTGTTAACTTTAAGAGTTGACATCGTTTTTTTACATTTATATAAAGTTTAAGATTATTTATTTTTGAATATAAAGTTTAAAATTGAGTTAGTGCTGGACGCTAATTTTTATCACTTGCCTGAGATGAATTTAAATGATTGTTTCAACTTTTATTAATATTTCAATTGTTAAGTTTTAATTTTTCTTGTTAAGTTTATTCAATAAAATTGTTAGTTTGTTTTACAATGACTTTGTCATTCTTTTTGAACTGCCTTATACACATTAACTTAAAATTTTTGAGCTAACTAATGGAGTTGTTTCCACTGCTTGATATTATGCTTTGCTAAATTTTAAAATAAGCCATATTGGCGATAACAGTACTTCACCAAACGCCCCCTTTCCCCCCTTGGGGACCGAATTTCTAAAATTCCAGAAATTGGTTTTTAGATATTTGTGTAAGCTATATTATAAAGCAAAAAATTTATGGATATCTGTTTTTTTCTTTGAGATATGGAGGTTTTTGTGAAATCACATTTTGCCCCCTACTCACGCATGGGGTGAATTTCGCAAAATCGCTTCTTAGGGGGTGCTTACAATATATGTTCTATAATCTGACCCAGTTTCGAGTCAGTGGCTCCAGTAGATTTTGCTGTGCATTGATGAGTCAGTGAGTGAGTGCATGGAAGTACTCTTTTATATGTATAGATTACAGGGTTCATACTCAAATGTTCAAAAGAAAAAAATTCCAAAATTTTACAGATTATTTTGAAGAAAATTTTAGTAACATAACATCAGATGAATGGTATTTGCCACAACATAAAACTGGTTTAACTTGATATTGACTGTCAAATAAGGTATGATCAGAATTAGTACATTTTTCATTATGTTTTTTGCAAAATTATTAGAAATTGTGTGATGTTATGTTACTATCTGCCGGAGTAATGTAAATGTTTGTATATATTCACAATGCTTTAATTTTTGAATTGAGCTAAACAAGAGAAATTACATTCCTTAGATTTTACAATCAAATTTTTTATATTTTAAGGGGTTACATCGATTTTGAAGGCTATAAAAAGCATATTTTCTCTTTTTTTTTAACCCACCAAGTGTCAATGGGAAGAACAAATTTGTAACTTTGTTTTCAATGTATAGTCTTTAGTATGTATTAAATAGTATGTATAGTAAATTCAACTTGAAATTAAAAATATGACTATTCATTCAAAGATAAGCCTGATTACTATCATATACGACCTTCTAACTTATAAAACAAGCTAAGAATTTATAGTTATGCACTTTTGAATTATAAGTGTATTAACATGTTGAGGAGCACTGTCAACCACCGGTGGCTGACAGTGTACAATATGATATAAAGCCATGCCAACAACTGGTGACTAACAGTGTAAAATATGACATAAAACTAAAAAATTTAAATTGTTTTAAGTAATTACTAAAAAATTATTGAATATTTAGTTAATTTTTATCTATTACAGGATTATATAATTAAGGCATTTTAATAGATTTTATTGAAACATGGTAAAAATAACTCGCTTCTAAGCAGCGCACGTGGCCTGACAAGGATTTCCTTAAAAATTTGTGTGGCGATCAACATGTTAAGGATAAAACAACTGACTAGTGAACGAAAAAATATATGTCTGCTTGGAGAGTTAATATAATAAATAAAATTTTGAGTATATAAAAGAGCAACATTTAAACAATATGTTGTAAAATTTTCATTAAAAAATTTGGAAAATTCAGCCAGTGGATCTTGGTTTCCAGAGAACCTTCAGAATTGTGAAGGACATGATTTCTGAAAAAATAATGCACCAATCTTATTAAAATTTGCATACTTCTTCAAAAAAAAAAAAAAAAAAAAAATTGATTAGTGCTTGAATGTAGGATTTAAAAAAAGAATTGAAATTTGAATTTTTGGCAGAGTTATATGCAAAAACAGTACAATTTTCAGTACATTTTAGCCCACGTATAGCTTTGTAAAATTAGTGTGTAATCAATGAAAAAAAGAAAAATCCTTCGCTCAAACATAAGTCAATTCTATTTTGAATTGTTCAGAATTTCTATAAGACCAGCACATTAAAAGAAATTGTGACTACCATTTTTCTGAAGGGTCTTCGAAAACCAGGACCCACTGGCTGAATTTTTCAGACTTCTTAATGGTGTTGGTGTTCGGATTAAGGTCCAATTGTCTACACTAGGGACCTGGGCCTAAGGTATAGTGCCCATATTTATGTGAGTTTTGGAGAAATCCACGGAAAACTCTGAACGGCTCGGTTGATGAGAACGACCTGGGAATGAACCCGGCACTTCCCATCACCTGCTTTGAACACAGGACAGCTCGGCCACTGGTAGGGCTCCCAATTTTTTTAATGAATTAATTATAAAAAAATTGTTTAAATGTTGCTTTTCTATGTTGTAAATGTTGAATAATTTTTATTTATTTGTTTATTTATTTTTTGAAACCGAAATTCTAATTTCTGGAGTATTTCAGATTTTCCCTGAAGAGTGTGAATTCAAAATTAGTACCAATAACAACTGATGATCAATTCAGACAGCTTTAATCTCAGTGTTATTATTAAAGCATTTTTCTTTTTTATAGTATTTCTATATTATTTAAAAAAAAAAAAAAAAAAAAAAGTCCTTAAAGTAAAAGTCGGCTAAACAACACAATATTCAACATTTCCAGATTTTTTTTTAAATAGCCATATGAACTTTTTGTACACAAATGAGATTAGATTTTAAAACAGAAACAAAAATAATTAGGGGATAAAGCTTATTTAGGGGTAAAATGTTTGCACTCAATAGACTTATTTATTCTTCAAATAATCAAATTAACTAACACATATATTAATAAATAACTGTAAAAGAATGCATGGCTAAAATTTTGAATTTAATTATAAATTAAACAGAATTTCCATTTAAAAGATATTTACCTGTGATGAGGGCTGATGACTAGGCGAGATTTCATTTTCTAGAGGTACACTATTTTGTTTAACTGCAGTACTAATATTAACTCTGTGACTTTTTGTTGGTGGAGGTGGGAGAGTAGTTAGAATATGAGATGTATTCCCAGGATTTCTATTCTCCAGAATATTAGGACAAGCTGAAACATTAAATGAACTTATTACAATGCATTTTTAATACTGGTTATTAGCAAAGTCTGAATAAAACAAGCTTACTTAAACCAAAGTATTCAGCAAACCAAACTAAAAAATTTTAGCAATAAACAATATACATATATATATTCTTTTTAAATAAGCCTCAAGCATAACCTGAACTACAACGCTGCACAGTTTCAAATATAAAGTTTTTATTAATTATATTCTTATAAGAAAGGCTGTATAAACTCAAATAGAAAATAATTACAGATAAAAATATTACCATAATTTCAAAGAGATAAGCCGTGGCTTATACGATTTTAATTTTGACACATGGCATATCTGGCCTTTTTTTTTTTTTTTCTTTTAGCAGCGATTGAAAAACTACCGTCAGTCAAAATTCACTTTGGACAATTTATTGCTTGAATGCAACGTCAGCACGGCTTGTAAAAATAAAAATAATAAAAGTGCCGTGGAACCCAAGCTATAGAAAATCCTGCACTTATGCACATTGCAGATATACCAATTCGCAGAATGCGCAAATCGCCGGATCTAGTTGATTATAGAGGCCAAAAATCCAGAAAGATCTTCAGCGCTGCATAAACAAAATCGTTTCGTATTTCATATCATAAACACTTGTTGAAATCATAAACACTTCTGAGCATATTAAAATGAGGAATAATGCTAACTGAGAACAATTCCCACAGTTTAGGGCTATTGTGAATGAGAAACACTGTGATAACTATCAACCTTAGGATGATTCTGTTCGAAAATCCCGGTAACTTATGGTAACTGTTCTGAAAATTAAAAAAAGCATGCTATCAGTTAATCTCCCCCCTGCCATTAAAAAAAAAAAAAAAGGTTTATTTTTTAAATGAAAAATGAAATAAAAGTTATTTCAGTTGATGTGTTTCACAAGGTCAAGGGGAAAATTGGTCGGCAATCTGTTGTATGAAATAATTAGTTTCACATTAAAATGTATTTTTATTTTGTTTTTGTGGATAAATAATCTGAATATATTTTCAAAAATTTCAAGTTTAAAAGATTTTTGGAAAAACTGATTCAAAAGAGAATGAGGAGTAAATGTTTATTGCTCAGAAATAAAAAATATTAAATGCTATTCAATTCTTAAATCTTAAGGTTTTCACAAGATAATTACCCCCAAACCCTGCTAGGTTTTGTTTTGCTGAAGTTGATCATACCAAAAATTCTAATAATATTTTGAGTACATTTTGAAAGTGGGAATGAAAGATAAATTTTTAAATCCGTTTGATTCAGGGAGTGACAATTCTGACTTTAATGGCTTTGTTTAAATTTTGAAAAAAAAAAAATGGATAATATTAAATATTTTTTTATCAATAATAAAAGGTATTTTATAATTTTATGAAGAGGGTTTTGGAAGTTTGCGTTTGCGAATATAAAGTAAGATCATTTTTGTATTATCTTTATTTAATAACTTAATTATTTACTTAATGATTGTTTTTAATTTTATTATATTTTTTACATTACATTTATTACTTTTTTTATCATTTAATAAGTCACATGCTTAAAATTATTACAATTCTTAAGGCAAGGGCCCCTGGTCCAGCCGTTCAATGCAATAAGTAGACCCTGTTTACTGTATTTCTTCTTTCATTCCTAATTAAAATTTTTGAAAGATTCTCTTAACAAATGAAGCAAAAAAGCAATTGCACATAAAAATTGAATATTGTCTGCTTTATTTAATCTCGTGATAAAAATAATTTTTAGATATTGATTTTTAATTAAGGTTAAAATCGTCTGCAGATAAAATTAAAAAATCTTCTGCACTTCTGAATATTTCTTTTGCCTTATTTCTTTAAGAATCGTGTTGCTATTTCATGCAAAAATGAGGAGTGACATTAAAAATATCAAATTTTCTACGTAGAGGTGAGTTAATTCTAAGTTAACTTAATTATATGAGTAGTTTTGTTCTTTTAGAATATATTATATATTATATTTCATTTATTTATTTTGTTGAATTAATTTTATTTTGAAGCTATAAAATGCATTATATTTGGTAAATATTCATTTGTATTCTTTTTTTTTAGCACTTTCCAACAAGATTGAAAAGAGGTAATAACGACTTTGGTTTGTCTGTCGGTTCTTTCTTTATTGCACGTAGAAACCAACTGCCGATCTTGGTATCCAAGACCATCAACATTCATAAATTGAATGCCTTCTGAGTATTTGTTGGCAATATTTTCTGAATGTTATTGATGATGGTTTCTGGATATTGTTGGTGATATCTTCTGAATATTTGTTGGCGATTTTTTCTGAATATATATTGATGCTAGCTTCTGAATATTTGTTACCAATATCTTCTGAATATATATTGATGGTGACTTCTATATGTTTGCGATATCTTTCAGAATATGTATTGATTATGGTTTCTGAATATTCGTTGGTTTGACTTTTAGGACACGCATGGATTGTGGCTTTTGAATATTTGTTGACTTTTTATATTGGATATGTATACATTTGATATGTATTAAATGGCTATATCTTTTTAATATATATCAGTGATGTCTTTTTTGAATAGTTGGTGAAGACTTCTAAAAATCTCTTAAATGTATATACAATGTTTCTGTTCTTTTTTTTTTTTTTTTTTTTTTTAAGTTGGTTATGAAATTGTAATATACAAATTAGTCCCGTTGTACTAAATTAAATTCTCCCAAAGTCGGATGTTTTTTTTTTTTCTTTATGAAATTCTTTTTTATAATTAATTATGCAGTATTTCCGAATTTCCGCAACATATTTAATTAAATTTTATCTTGGTAGGGATTTTCTTTTTATTTACTGTTGATTAACATAATATATTTAAAATAGGCTTTTTTTTTTTTTTTTTTTTTAAGAAATGCTGGTAGGTTTTGTCTAGTTTAAATGAATGACATTTTAAATGCATTCTCGAGTCCATTAAAATTCTTATTTTTAAAGATCTTTCTACTTAAGAATCTACTTGTATTTGTATGATCAAATAAAGAATATTATATGTTCGATCCGGTTCTGAATTTATTTAAAGCTACTACTAAAAATAAATAAATAAAATAGAACAAAGCTATTTTGTGATATTCGTAAACTTATGAGTAGAAACCGTTTTCAAATTTTCTATCATCTGACATATTTCGGAAGCCAATTTTAATTTGCAAATGTATGAAATTGGCATATGTTTTTATTCGTATTCTTAATTTTTTTTTTTTTTTTTTCAATAATGATATCACATTTATTAGAAAAAAGTGTCAAAGGAAACAAAGACAATATCTTAGTGCAAATTGAGAGATTCACGAAGTCATTTTTACTTATAAACTAGCAGGCTATGCTCGCTTCGCTGGTCACTATATTTAAATGAATCTTCAAAAGAATTGGATAATTATTTATTTTTCAAATCACATTATAAATAAAAACTAAAACAATTACATTGAAATTGCTCTGGATCTTGCTTTCTGTACCCGCTGCCTACGGCAGCGCTCTTTCTCTGCCTGCACTGCATCGGGAGCAGGTTCCCACTGCCTGCAGAAATCTATTTCCTATACATCTCAATATGGGTATTTATTGACAACAGGTGGGCCCGCTATTATTTAAGACCTATGATTTTAAAGATAAATGTGTCTCAGCGTCTATTAAATATTTCAGTTTTTGAACCATGTATTTTATAGCTCACGCTATTTACACTATATTGCAATTGATTCCGACCAATATAATGAAGTAAAATAAAAAGTAGATTTTCTTTTAAAAGGAATTAAATACATAAAAAACAAATAAATTTCAATCAGTTTAATCCTTTCTACTATATACTAACATTATTCCTGACAAATACTATGAATTAGAAAAAGAAAAAAAAAACTTTTAAAGAAATTAAATTAACAAATGAAAAATAATTGTTGCTATACTACAAAAATTATACATAAAACATAACTGTTATAAAGACGTTTTTAAATTTTAAATTTAATATACTTAATTTTTTTATGGGATTACCATTTTATTTTGAATAAATATAATAAATTAAAAAGAGAAAAAAGATTCACCTTCAAATGAATGTATTAAATAAAAAATAAATTGCATAATATAGCTGTTGCTAAGATACGCAGACGATTACAATCGAAGAATAAATTCATGAAAAATGAAACATAAAAGCCAATGTTTAAAATCGAAAAAACATTAATTTAAAAAATTCAAATTTGAAATAAAAAAAAATCTCAATGAAATGCACACCTGCAGGGTCCCAGGTATCACTCCGAAAGTGAGGTGAAAATAATAAATCGACTTCCCTACTTGTTTGTGTATTGTAGGAACCCAAACATGAAATTGAAACTAAACTATCCTTCACATTATTTTGTCTCCTTCACATTAATAATCTCCCCTGAAATTGAAATTTAATGTTCTAAACCTTTTTATTCTCTGGAGTGATGCCACTTGGCTTTCAAAATCCTGGGTCCCCGGGACCCATGTGTTCCGAAAATTAGGTCCTTTTTCAAAAGAGTGGACCCCCATATAAATGAATTTAAATTTATATATTATAAAGATATAAATTAAAATTATCTTACTGTAGGACAGGCCTGTCCAACCCGAAATGCTTGGCGGGCCGCATTGGAAATTTATTTTATTCATGCGGGCTGCACAGAAAATTTATTTAATTCAGGTGGGCCACACTATATGTACGCATGTATTTGTTTATATATCTTTGTGAGTGTATGAATCATGTATTTATGTACTTTTTTTGGGAGAAGAGACAAAGATTTCGAGCAAAATACACTGATATTAAATTTTCATTTATAAATTAACAATAGAACCGTCGAATATTTATGATTGTATGATAACAACCATATAAAAAAAAAAAAAAAAAAAAAAAAAAATGAATGAATAATGATTTAATACTATTTTTTGTACAAAAATGTGTTGTTTCTTTACTTAAAAACCGTTTAAAGGTATTTTTACTTCAAAAATTCAGAGACGATTTATTAATTTAAGTAAAGTTCTCGAACTATACATATAATTAATTTACTCGCAGGCCACAAAACACTACATGGCGGGCCGCGGGTTGGCCATCCCTGATGTAGGAGGTTGCTGCTATTAAGAAACAACTGAAAACTTAGCTCAATGTGTTCTGGAACCAGAAAGGAAAAATGAATAAAAGAAAGTATAGTGTAATAGCCTATAGCTCTCTCTCTCTCTCTCTATATATATATATATATTTATTTAAAACATTTTATCTTTGGAGATATAAAATGCCATTAAAAAAAAAAAAAAGCCTTGAAATTATCACCATAAGAAAATAAGAAATAAAAAACAAAGAGAGAGATTTTTTTCTTTCTTCCCCCCCCCCCTTTTTTTTTTGAGGATATATTGAGATAAGCTGATGCTTGATTACAAAATCTGACAATATTTTGAATTTTTAAATCAGATTTATCGCCACTATTCCAAAATAAAACTGTCATATTTTTTTTTTTTTTTTTTTAATTAAATTAATTAAAAATTGTTGAAATGCTAGTATTTTATGGCCTTCACAAAATTTTCTTATATATCATTCTATATCTATATAACACACTTACTGTTAATATGCACAAAAATTCAATCATAGCTTCTTACAATAAATATTTTTTCTGTGGAATTTAATGCAAATTTAATCAATAGATTCTGAAATGTAGCCATGTGGAAAATCACTGAAGGTGAGTGATAGAAGCGCCACCTGTAGTCCGATACACACCTAAATTAAGTCAATATCTATTTTGGAGCATTTATATGCCATAGAAGTTGAAAATTAGCCTTTTTATATATGTTTATGGCAGCACCACCTGTCGGCCGATATGGACTCAAATTAAGTCAGCATAGAATTTCACAGTGGTCCTTTCATATACCAAGTTTTGTGCAGTTAAGTGTAATAGAATCTGAGATAGTCTTCCCATTCAAGGGAAAAATCACAGCATAACAGCTCGTCCTATTGGTTGATATGCACCAAAATTGAATGAGCATAATTTTTCATAATGGCTTCTCACCTATCGAGTTTTGATCGATTATATACAACAGAACCAGAGATATAGCCTTCCCTTAAATGGAAAAAAAATCGCATTGTTGCCTGTTGTGCAATTTGCACCAAAATTTGATAAGCACTAATTCATGTCAAAGTGCAACTACATATAAATTTATATGAAATTGTGTGCTCTAGTTCCTGAGATATAGTCGCCACAAATTCTTGTCCCGCACAAGTAGATTTTTCAAAAAATTATCAAATCTTGTTCTGAAACTATCAAACGTATAAAACTATTGAAATCCAAAAGTCAAATATTTTACAATTAGCAATACTTTCTTCTACTGAATATAAAAGAAAGTAAAAATTCAGGTATGAAGTTTCTGGAAAAAACAGGAAAGTTGGTAGTTATGTTCATGCCTTTCACTGGAACACCCAGATATAAACAGTGACTCGCACAATTAATATATTAAAAAAAAAAAAAAAACATATATTATTTTCATCATTTAGTAAAACATTATTAGATTATAATTACTGATAAAACAACAAATAATTAGTGAAGTAATAATTTATCTCTGTTTAAACTGGTAAATCTGGAATTGCAAGGATTGCGGCAATTTCGAATTTTAGAGATTTGTGAAAATTGGTTTTTGATAAAATGAGAAACATGCCACAAGCTATTTTCACTCCTTAAAAGCAAATTATGATTAATTTGGTGAATTAGAAATGCACTGCGGAATTTTATTAAAACCTGTTTTTTTCGGTTTATTGGGGGGAGGGGCAGGGGGATTTAAAGAAGAAAGACAAAAATTCTGTGATTTTGTATAATGTATATAAAATTTCAATATTATCCCTTTTTATAGTTAGTTCTTAGCTCTCAAAAGAAATAAAAATGTGCAAATGAGAGTTACATTATGTGGCCTGCTTCAAGGTCAAAGAGCAATGCATTAGAAGTAGATCAGTGATTCTGTTATGTTCTTGAAGTTGAATTAGTGTGTTTATTATTTACTCGAGTCAAGAGATAACAGAATATTGAGCGGAAGACAAAAAGGAAGGTAACTACATAGGATAGCTGGATCAAGAAAGAATCTAAATTTTTACAAATAATTCCAGTTGCAATAAGAATGACCCTATAATAAGCCTAGATCAGAGATAGTGCCATCTGTTGAGACCAGAAGATCAAGGTGTGGAAGAAACATCAGTTATGCCGCTGAACAGCACAATGTGAGGATGTTTGAAAAAGTTGCGGCACCGCAACAAAAGATCTCACGTGAAACTTCAAGTAGGCCTCTTCAATTATTTTAATATTAAGAAGTTTCAATGTTTTATTTTAAATGAAATATTTTATTTTGTGGTTTCTATATTAAATATATAAATAAAATAATAAAAATTACAAAAAATATATGTATTACTTACAAATTTCATTCATCATGGAACACACTCTAAGAAACAGTTTGTACGTGTAAATATTTCTATAGAAGAAAGAAAAATAAATAAAACACATATAGATTATATAATATAGATGATAAAATTCCAAATATTCTAATCAAACAATAACTAAAAATAAGACACATAAATTAAACTAATACAATACTGTGTTAAGTCTTAAAATGAGAAATGTCCTTAAAAAACAAGGATATGTGGTAATTTTACTGTTTAAGCCAACAGTAGCTCTGAATTTGGATTTTTTTTTTTTTTTTTTTTGCCTCAGATAAACCAAAGCAACATTTTTTTAAGCTTACCTAATGTGTGTACATATTAGGATTAAGATTAACCGATTATGGGAAGGTCCTAGGCAAGGGTGGAGTGCCTTCCATAGAGGTCTTTCTAAATGATCTTATTCTGTATTTATGTGAGTTTTGGAGAAAGCCACTGAAAACGCCATGGCCGATGTGAGTTGGGATCTAATTTGGCACCTCCTGTCTTTCAGCTCTGAGGACAGAATTTCTTGGTTACTTGCAGCGGTGGCTCGCGGTAAGAGCTGCAGCCCCCCCTCCCCCAGAAATATTCAAAGTAATAATTTTATAAAATAAAGTATTATGCATATAAGACATGTTACTACACTTCATTAGAAATAAAAATCATTAAAAGGCTGAGGAAAATCAATGAGTTTTAATCATAATAGCCTCTCCAAAGATTGAAAAGGGACTGCTCTTCATACAGCTCCCGAAAAAAGGGATTTTCTTACAGAAAAGACAGTGAAAGCCACCCCTACTCATTTTCTCTACCAGTTTCGACAAGTACGCAGGAGCTGCATCAGATGCAGCTCTGACCTCATAAGGGATTTTCAGTAATGCTGTAAATTCCCTTTGTAATCTCCTTTTTTTAGCACAGTTTTTGATGCAATATCGTTACGTTTGTAGATTATTTATGTATCAGAGGAAGAAAATTTAGCATGAAGGTTATTCATGGTCATATGAGAAAACAGAGGACAGTTTTGCTTATGTTTTCAAACAGATTTTTAAATTTTTATTTTATGTTAAGCAGAAATTTTACACAAATTCTTGCTTTTTAATGACAGAAACGTTAGAGAATCTATATTTACACAAATTAAATATTACATATACATATTTGCCTTCTGTAAAGTATAGTACAGTCTAACTTAGTTAACGTGAATCTCAAGGGGGATAAAAAAAATTTGTTTGTGTTATCAGTAGTTCATGCTATCAGTAACTAATCTTTATATAACTAAACTAATCTTCATTTTGACGGGGATTGTGCAAACAGTTCATGTTAAAAGTAATTCCCGTTAACGAGGTTCGACTGTATTTATAATTTCTTTATCACTTAAGGAAAATTTTCGCTTTTATTTTAGTGATTTTTTTGTTAAATGAAATTATTAGCAGTCAAATATTTCTTAAAAACACAGACATACTAAAATTTAGATTTCTAATATTTTCCAACAACAAAGTGGAAAACTATTTATATTGTATGCCTTTCTATTTGAGTGTGAACTTTAATAACTGTGCTTGGAAATTTAAGAATTCAAAAATCCGTTATTGAGATTAACCACAGCACATTTCTTATTGAAAAAGGAGAATGTTGTGTTAAAAGTTAATTTACAGAGGTGCAGAAAAATATATATACACTATACAATTTATGGAGAAAATAATTTAAATACATTTCAGCAGTGTTATTTTGCTTCAGACTCTTTAGGGGAAAAAATGATATACCTTTCCTTCTAATGCATAACAAAATAATCCATTTAGGAAATGTTGTAGGCATTATTTATACTTCTTTTACAATTAAGCACAAAAGATGCAAAATGCAATACTGTCTTGGGTATTCGTGACTTTAGTTGTGTTATACTATTTCCAACAGAATTGAACTGATGTCTTCTTAAATATATTATATGATTAAAATGGAGTTTGTAACATTTGTAGACTTTTTACTGGGCAAAACAAAAAATATTGGGTACATTTAAATAAAAAATTTTAAAACATACAACCTTAATTCTTCATGTTAACTTACCGACTAGTTTCGCATGGGGTGCACTAGCTTGTTCTCCGGTGACAGTGGTGGATCTTGGGGGGGGGGGGGGGAAGCACTGACATTCATAATTGAATGTTACAATTGTAAATTTTTCATTGATCTGGAATAACATCTTGAAAACTCTTAGCCCCCTCCCTCCCCGTCCCCCCAAAGTTAAGTTCTGGATCTGCCACTGTCCGGCGATATGGTGTTCGAAGTTTAAACGAAACTAATGTTTCTCCTTAGCTTCACCACTTTTAAAAACTCGGCGCCACTGACGGTCGAGTAGTGCCCCATCGTTGCCATTGCAATTATTAAGATGAGATAAAATTTCAACAGATTCCCTAACCGCGGCATAATTGTGGTTTTGATGGGGCACTACTCGACTGTCAGTGGTGCCGAGTTTTTAAAAGTGGTGAAGCTAAGGAGAAACGTTAGTTTCTTTCAAAGTTTGAACACCATATCGCTGGAGAATAAGCTGGGGAGCCCCATGCGAAACTAGTCGGCAAGTTAACATGAAGAATTAAGGTTATATGTTTTAAAATTTTTAATTTAAATAGCTATACTTCATGGTTTAGTTTACTGTAAAGTATTTCAAATTGGGTACATTATTGACTACATGCAATAAATTTTGGAAATTCGTTTTAAATTATAATAACACATTTTATATTTGGATGAAATTTTAGTAAAAAATATGTCATCCATATTTAGAAATTTTTGTTCATGAATTCATCAACCGTGAATATTTATTTAAATCAAATTGGAGTGTAAAAGGTTGATATTTTTATTTATTACCAACTATGTGAAAAATACCAGAGCTGGGAATCGAACCCGGGCACCTCCGCTTAACGCACGGATGCTCTACCACTGAGCTACCCTGGCTGACAACCAGCTTGGCACTTCTCACATAAGCTGGTTGTCAGCCAGGGTAGCTCAGTGGTAGAGCATCCGTGCGTTAAGCGGAGGTGCCCGGGTTCTATTCCCGGCTCTGGTATTTTTCACATAGTTGGTAATAAATAAAAATATCAACCTTTACACTCCAATTTGATTTAAATAAATATGTCATCCATATTTATGTATAAACTACATTTTTAATATAGGATAACTCAAAATGTTCAGAATGCTGGCAAGTGTTTTGTAATTAGTGCAGTGTGCATGATTTTACTTTCATGTTAATTCTTAAATTAATATTTTAAAGGATGATCTAAATAATTTAACAAAACACATTATTATAATTGAAATTTTTATTTAATTATCAATATTTTAATTATCAATTATTATTTTTACAAAAATTAATTTAAAAAATTCCATCTTGAATTCAATACCGAGGTAGAAATTTTTACTTAAACTTTTGTTTGTTATGTATTCTTAAACTCTTAGATTCTGTAATAGCCTATTTCTTATTATGTAAAATTCAAAATAGTCTACAGCAAATGGTAACGATGTTTTTCCTATCCAGAAGAAATAGGACTGAGACCTTAGTATTTCAAATATATTCCGGCCCTCAGCCTGGGCCTATAAGCCGACCCGTGCTGATCTCTAATGCAGCCCCCTATAAAATAATCTCACGAGCCGCCACTGGTTACATGTGGGGCATTAAGCTAGCTTATATGCACATTATAAAAACTACCAAAATTTACATACATTAAATAACAAGATATACATACAACATTTCAAAATTACTGCTAATTTATTACTTCTGCACTGTAAATAGCTGCAAATATGCATATAATGATAACACTATAAATTACAAATGGAAAAGAAATAAAAAGCTAAATTATTATCACTTACAAACTTCTTTCATCATGACGTACACTTCAATACAGCTCTCAAATTTAATTCTAAAAGAAGAGAAAGAAAGATGAAAATAATAAATTAAAAAAGGAACAAGTAATTCTGATTATAAATTTCCCTATAGCTTGGTGTGTAGCTGTTGATGACAATAGGTGAAGTGTCACATTAAGCATTTAAACCACACCCAAGTGAAGGCATCCTGTCCTGACATGATAATAACCAGCTATTGTATTGTAAGATATAAATTTAAATCCTGTAATTATATTGATTGCAAATTATATATTATTTATGCTAAATTTAAAATCAAACGTCTAGGTCGCTTAAAAAAAAAACAAAAAAAAAAAAAAAAAAAAAGTCTTTAAATATTACCATTTTAACTACAGAAACAAAAATTACATTAACAGAGCATTAAAGGAATTTAAATTAATATCTGTATTAATTTTTCCTTGTCTGAAATTAATTCTAGCAGGTTTGTACCACTCAAAAAAATAGTCATTTTTGGTCATAAAATTTTGAAGCCAATTTTTTTTTTCGAAAATCTTAATGAAAGTCATATCAAGATCATTTAAAAATATAAACATTATTTGTGGGGGAGATGTTCTGGGGTCCTAGCCTGTATTTATGCAAGTTTCAGTGAAAATCACAGAAAATTCCGAACAATTAGGCCAACAAGTACAACCTGGGACATAGGCGTAGCCAGCTTACCGAGCGGGGGGGGGGGGGGGTGCCCAAATTTTAAACTAAAAGTTACAATATGAATACATTATGAACATAGTGCGCATATGTATGCATGTGTGCGTTTTAACACAAGTATAAAATTTATACAAGTTAACACATGTACATTTTAACATATAAATTAAGTAACTTTCTCTTAGAATGAATAACTAGACTCGACGCAGAACAGAAATATCAATATTTACACAACGTTAAAAATGCCAATGTAAAAAAATGTTAAATGCAGACTGCAGTTTCGGTAGCGTAAATCGATGCATTTGGCTTCCTTTGAAATATCATTTGATAAAGTTTGAACTTTCAGAGTAGTGCCGCTATCTGTCTAACAGAAAAGGAACAGAAGTTTGAAAATTGATTAAAACAAGGAAAGAATGTTGCATAAAAAATATTAAATGGTGTCGAATATTTGGTTTCAGTACGAAACCAATGAATGTTAAAAGGTTAAATGAAAATCTTAAGCCTTAAGTTATAAACGAAAACATAAAACAAAACTACGGAAAAACTCATACTATGGAACTTAAATTGCACACACAAAGTGATAAAGTAGAATTATAATGATATGTTTACTTTATTTATAATCTCATTTCATTACTTTTATTTTACCAGTTTCAAATTATGAACCTGTATATATATATATATATATATATATTAAGTTAATACAATCTTGTAGCTACTTTTTAAAAATTATTATTTTATTCGTTCCCATATTCATGAATAACATTTATTTGCAATATTTTAAAACATTGTTGTATTGTTGTAGTTGTGATGTTAGTTTCAAACAGAATAGTACAACGGGTACTGCGATCGCTATAAAATTAAAGTGATACAGATACTTATTAATAAGATTGTAATAAACTGTTGCGTGTACCACAATATAAAAATGTGATGTGTGTAAAAGTCGCAAAAAATAAAATCAGCATTAAATAAATGTATCGAATCGGGGAAGGTGTAGAAACACGCCACAGACCGGACCAAGCGCTGACCATTAGCCAAATAAATTTACGAATTATCACTGTACATAAGAATTCCATGAAAAAATGCATAAAGTAAAATGAAAACATTAAAAGGGACACATACCAATAAAATTGCATTGAAAATTCCCGCAAAGTAAATGTATCAAAATGGAGGACAGATAAAAAACTAGTGGGGTGTCTCACTATCCGACCGTGCACTGGCCATCAGCCGAACATATTGTCTTAGCAACCACCACAATTCAAAATTGCATACATAATCGAATCCAGAAACATTCATTAATAAAATAGCACGAAAAATCATCATGACATAATGTCGGAAATTTTCTACCCACACAAATAAACGCCTTTGCTATTTAAAAAATTAAAAGACTAAATAATGGAGCATGTTTTGCGCATACCTTTCATTGATATTTGTACTTTCTGCGTTGTCTTGAGCTTCCTCTTCAAACTCTCTCTTTTTCTTTGGTTGGAATAATTATCAAGTCCTTCACATTTTTGCACATGATTCCAGAACAGTTTTTTGTTTCTTTAGTCATTCAATACAGCTTTAATAGAATTACTATACACCACCTTCTCCAGATCCAGGATTTTCAGGAAAGAGGAAATTGTTTTATAAAATCGCACGAAAATAAGGAATCCGAATAAATATTTACATTGTAGCCTAATTTTTAATAATTTTCTTTTTTATTAATTACAAATACAAAATCGTCTGTTCATAAATACATAATTTATTTTCAGCAATAAATCGTTTGTCAAAGTTCAGAAGTAATGCAAACGATTATAAAATGTATTATTATTATTAAATCTGAGTGACAGCTTTTAAATAAGCTAAAATAATTAAATAAATAAATAAAATGTGGCATTTAGTCACAAAAATAAGATATTGTATACGTGACCGACCATTTCTGAAGTGCTTTAAAAAAGTTGAAAATTGTTTGAGAAACAATTTTGTTTGGCATGTATTTCTGTGAAGGGGAAGCGTGTCTATTGCATACTTCCAAACCCTCTGTTTGATTACTCTACCTGCATTCTTAAAACATTTAAATAAAAAATATTTTTAAAATGATTCAAAGAACTTTCACCCACAGTAAATTTTTCAAGAAAAGTCTGCTTATATGATATGATTTACAATACTAATTTGAACTTTCCAGTGTTGTCTTTTTTTAAAAATAGCAAATAAGACAGGCCGACGAAGAAATTTTTTTCTTCAGGTTGATATGTTTTTCTGATATATTTTTGGATGCTGTTTAAGGAAAACCTATTTAAAAATTTCGCTCATGAACAGTTTAAAAAAAAAAAAAAAAGGAATTGTTTGAGCTTAAAGCTCGATTTTTTTCGACTCTCATCTAAATTATTTCCCTGAAAATTTGGGTGATGTGAGTGAAGAAAAAGGAGAGCTGTTTCATCAAGACATCAAAGAAATGGAAAGCAAGTATCAGAGACGATACACTTTTAACATGTTAGCAGAATATGTTGCATAGAGAATTCCCCCCCCCCCCCCCCCCCCCCCCACACACACAAAACCCTCAAACCTTGCACAAGGTAAAATACTCTAAAGAGAGATTCGATGTGAAGAAATACATTTAAAAGATAATGTGTAAATAATAGCCTATTTCAATGCATTTTTGATATAAATTGTTTCAAATTTGTTATAACTTCTAGACGAATTCTTCCGATTTGCATCCTTACTTTGTGAAAACTTCTTACGTGATAGAAAAAAAAACCATTTTTGAATTCCGATTATCAAAACACATCAGAGACACCCAACACAGTACATAAAAAATTTGAAAAGTACGATTTCGCAGACCAGTGTAATCGGAAAAAATTTACTCGCTAAGTTATTATGACACCAAACATGCATTTAAATCAACAATTACTAAAAAAAATATTTTTGTATTCAAAGAACTTCAAAATCTGAAGTTATCGCAAATATTTAGTTTCAAAAATTCGACGCCATAAATAATACTTTCTGTAACTCATGGTAAGGGAAAGTAATTATCAGTTTTAAACGTTTTTACTGAACGCAATATAATTTGGTATGAATGCTTTTAATCGAACCTAATTTTTCTTACAATCTTTTATACGAAAATTATTTTGTATCAATAGAATATGTTAGTTTCATTATATTTAGTTCACTTTAAAAATGTTGTTGATATGTACCAACAAGAAATTTTGTACTTAAACAATAATGTATTTGAACTCTTTGCATGTCATAGTATACGGATCATTATGATATAAATTGAATACGATTTTTAGACTTCCTGCCAATACCTACTTCTGAGCTATGCCCATGCAGACTAACCACAAGAACCTGGTTATACAAATGAGCAGACCTCAAGACATACTATTGTAAAAAACTATTTCATTTTCAAAAATTGGATTGCAAAACATTACATTCTCCAACATGTATGGGCAAAAGAAAGTTTAAAAAAATGCTCATTAAAAAGAAATGACAAAAAAACTTGACTCTCTGTTAAGGCCACAAATTAAATAAACTAAATCATTTTATCACTTTTTTTCCTGCTTTTCCTTGAAGAAAAAAAAACAAACTACTAATTTCATTTTTTTTTTTTTTTTTTTTTTTTTGTTTACCAAGAAAAATTACTTTGCAAATTTTTGTAAGAAATGCGCAAGTAAATTTGGATTTATGAACAATTTAGATTATTCTTTTAAATATATTTTACCACCATGTTTAAGAAAGCGTCTTTCTATTGCATAGAATCATTAATATTAGTTATAACAATTTTTTTTAACCTTCTTTTTTTTTTCTGTTTTCAATATGTTTTTGTTAAATATACTGAATGTGTGTGCGTGAGGGGGGGGGCGCCCCCCCCCCCCCCCCGGCTACGCACATGTGGGATTAAACTCATCACAATTACATTAATGTAATATAAAATTAGACATAGAATATAAATTTGTAACTTGATTTGAAATAAAATACTGCTAAAAAGATTAATGCATGAGAGAGATTTTTGACTGTGACATTTTTTGACGTCCAAAATAGAAGAAAAACCAAAACTAAATGCAAAACTGGTGTACAATAGATATGTAGACAATAAGACTTCTTCACACACCATAAATTTTAATCCAGCACAACCGGTTTCGAAAGGACGTAGCCTTCCTTCATCAGGTGCAAAAAACACGTGCTACTGCCTTGGAGGCAAAAGCAAGACTGAAAGCAGGGCAAGATCCAGAGGGGGAGGAGCAACACAAACAACCAATAGGAAGCATCATGCAGGACCAATCAGAGAGGAACACACATGCACACACAAAAACAAAAGGAGGGAGGGAAGGAAAAAACAATTAATTTTGTTTATATTTATTTATATATATATATATATATTTTTTTTTTTTTTAAATGATTTATTTATTTATTTATTTTTTAAATTAATATTATACTAATAAGTAAATTTAATAAAATTAATTAATTTATTATTATTATTATTTTATTTATTTATTTAGAATTATTAAGTTATAAACCTAATGGAGGAAATTATTTAATTGAATTAAACAAATTTTTCCAGGCTGTAGACAGCAAAGTGGAATCACATTTTTCATTGACAATTTTATCACGATTAAGATAAATAGCTAAATTCTCCAAAAAATCCAGTTCAGAAATGCGTTTGGCATGAAAGATAATTTTGGCACTCTTAAAATTAAAACTATGATCAAATTCCCAACTGTGCTTCGCAATAGAAGATTTAGAAATTTCTTGATTAACAACATACCGAGAATGTTCACGTAAACGGCATTTAGTTTTGGTGATTAACCTCATTCTGGGTTTCTTACTAGTTTAATTACGATCCTGTGTTCCAGGTAATTCTATTTTATTTACATTTTTGCATGCTTTTACTTTTTTGTGAATTTGTCATTTATTTATTTTTTGCATGCTTTTACTTTTTCGCGATATTGTAAGTTATTTATTTTTTGCATGCTTTTACTTTTTTGTGAATTTGTCATTTATTTATTTTTTGCATGCTTTTACTTTTTCGTGAATTTGTCATTTGTTTATTTTTTTTTTTTGCATGCTTTTACTTTTTTGTGAATTTGTAGTTTTATTATTTTGTTTTGTATCTATTGTAACTATTTTAAGATTATTTTTTGTGTTGCCATGTTTAACTCCCATTTCAACAGATTTTGTAAACTTAGACGTAAACGTGTAAAATTTCTTAACCATCTGAGATTTCTTCAAAAATGTAAATATAACAAAGTTATTCCTAATTTTATTAAATTGCAGTGTTCTGTTCCTATAACTGGTAGAGTTTCTAAAGCCTTATTTCGCTCCAAATTTATTCTTTTAAATGCTTGTATTCAAGATTTTCGTCAACGTATCGCCAAAATTGAGGAAGAGCTTTATGAGCTTCATCTCTTCCTTGGTAAAAACTTCAATGATTTTGCTGTTTCGGAAAATGATAATTATTTATCCTTACATTCACTTAATTCTGCTCATCAACGTAATTTAGATTCTAAGTTTTCTGTTTTGTATAAAAACCAAAATACCTCTCGTGAAATTAACAATGTTCCTCAAGAAAATTACATAGTTAATCTGTCTTCACATAACTTAACTGCCCAACAAAATAAAGTGTTAGAACTCGGTTTGAATTTTTCCCAATCTTGTAAACCTTCAATTTCTAAATTAATTGCTCCCATTGAGGCTTCTTTAAAATATAGTAAAATATCTACCTCTCAAAAAGAATCTCTGCGCCATATTCTTGCTGATTGCATTTCTTCCAATAATTCCAATTATAAATCTAATCTTTCTAAATCTGAGAGTGTTGCTCTTAAGGAACTTAAATCTAATCAAAATATTGTCATTACTAAAGCAGATAAAGGTGGTCAGATTGTTCTCATGGACAAAACTGATTATGTTGATAAAGTTAATTCTCTTTTATCTGAAGGACCTTATACTGAAATTAAAAAAGACCAAACTAAATCTCTTCTAAGCTCTGTTCAAAAAGCTGTTAAAAATTCCATTGTTCTTCATGACAATACCAAATTCTCGGTTTCCCCTTCTTCAGCAATTTGTGCTCGTTTTTATGCTTTACCTAAGGTTCATAAAAATAATGTTCCCCTCAGACCTATTGTTTCGAATATTGGTACTGCTACTTATCCCCTCTCTAAATTTTTAGCTTCTATTTTTTCTCCTTTATGCAGCGTTAATAGTCATACTATAAAAAACTCCTATGATTTTGTTAAGAAGTTAAATAATCTGAATCCTGTAAATTGCTCTATGTTATCTCTTGATGTGAAGTCTTTATTTACTAATGTCCCCACTGAAGGTGCGCTTAATTGTTTAGAAAAAAGGCTACGCGAATTTCATTATTCTGACATTGAAATCAAAGAATTTGTTAATCTAACTAAACTCTGTGTTTCCCAAACTACTTTTGAATTTAATAACAAATTTTATAAACAGTGTGATGGTTTAAGTATGGGTAATCCTTTATCTCCTATTCTTGCCGATATCTATATGCATTATTTCGAGGAAAAATTATTAAAGGTGTTAAATTTAAAATGCTGGTTACGTTACGTAGACGACACTTTCATTCTTGTTGAAAATCCGTTTGATGTTTCTGCCATTCTTAATATTGCTAATGCTATTGATCCCCATATTCAGTTTACCTTTGAGTTAGAAAATTGTAATCAACTTCCCTTTCTTGATGTTTTAGTTACTAGGTGCGATTCCTCTTTTAAAACCTCTGTGTACAGGAAACCTTTCTCCGTTTCTAACCCTCCCCATGCTCTCTCTAATCATCCGGCTAAACAAAAAATTGGCACCTTTTACACTTACGTGTATCGTGCCCTTAAAATTTGTTCTGATACTTCTTCTCTTAAAGAAGAACTCAATTATTTAAAGTCCGTTGCTATTAAAAGGGGTTTCAGACCCTCTATAATTGATAAAGCTATCAAAAAGTTCAGTAGGCCAACTTATAATTCTACTCTTTCCATTGATGATAAAATTAAACCTGATAATCTTGTTGTCTTGCCTTTTTATCCCCCCTTATGTTTTAAATTAGCCAAAGTTTTGAAGCGTTTCAATTTTCGCGTTATTTTTAAACCTGTCAATAAATTCCAATTCCCTTCAACTAAATCCCCTGTTCCCGAGCTTCATAAGTGGGGTATCTATAATGTCCCTTGTAATAATTGCGATTTATCTTATATCGGTCAAACAAAAAGAAATCTTGAATGCCGTTTACGTGAACATTCTCGGTATGTTGTTAATCAAGAAATTTCTAAATCTTCTATTGCGAAGCACAGTTGGGAATTTGATCATAGTTTTAATTTTAAGAGTGCCAAAATTATCTTTCATGCCAAACGCATTTCTGAACTGGATTTTTTGGAGAATTTAGCTATTTATCTTAATCGTGATAAAATTGTCAATGAAAAATGTGATTCCACTTTGCTGTCTACAGCCTGGAAAAATTTGTTTAATTCAATTAAATAATTTCCTCCATTAGGTTTATAACTTAATAATTCTAAATAAATAAATAAAATAATAATAATAATAAATTAATTAATTTTATTAAATTTACTTATTAGTATAATATTAATTTAAAAAATAAATAAATAAATAAATCATTTAAAAAAAAAAAATATATATATATATATATATAAATAAATATAAACAAAATTAATTGTTTTTTCCTTCCCTCCCTCCTTTTGTTTTTGTGTGTGCATGTGTGTTCCTCTCTGATTGGTCCTGCATGATGCTTCCTATTGGTTGTTTGTGTTGCTCCTCCCCCTCTGGATCTTGCCCTGCTTTCAGTCTTGCTTTTGCCTCCAAGGCAGTAGCACGTGTTTTTTGCACCTGATGAAGGAAGGCTACGTCCTTTCGAAACCGGTTGTGCTGGATTAAAATTTATGGTGTGTGAAGAAGTCTTATTGTCTACAGAAGAAAAACATTTGTATTTCGAAATTTGCATATATATTCTACATTTAACTTTTTATATTTAATTTTACACATATAATTTGAACAATATTATGTTTACAAAATTCATTATAACAACTTGGCATAAGTATATTCTACTTTTTTTCTTTTCATTTTTTATTTAATATATGTAATTTGAACAATACATATTAAGGTTGCAATTTGATGCTCAATGAAACATAAAAACACAAAATGTATCCAATTATGAATACTTTTAGGTCGCTGTGCAAACTGAGAAAGTTGACGAATAGTCAATAACTGGAGAATGTAGATAAAAGAAGGCTGTGTGCTAAATTATATCATTGGGTACTTTTCCATTTCGCCGGCACAGGCGATAAAGTAGGTATAGACGTAGGTATAAAAAAAAAGGTGATAAAGACTAAAAAACATATTAGTCTTTCAAAATGCAGGAAGTTTTTGGTTTACCTCATATATACATACAAAATAGTTTTATAAAAGATTAATTTAGAAGGCGACTTTATCATCTGCATCAGTAAAATGGGAAAGTGCCAATTAGTTATATACCACCACAAGTTTTTAAGAAATAGATATCAGTGTATAAAGTAATTATTTTAATAAATAAGGTTTTTCTTTATAGGGGAGGGGGATATATTATAGTGATAAAGAAATAGTACATACTGACTGTGTTGATGCCTTGATTAAGGCCGATAATTTGTACTTGGCACCTATGTCAGAGTGGAATACCCACCAAGAGATCTTTCTAATGGGTCCTAGTCCTAGCCTGCATATACACATTTCAGATAAAACTCTAAGCAAATTGGCACCTCCCATATTTTATTGCATTTAAAATTTACTATATAATTTTATCATGTAATTAAATTTTTTTTATATATCTTTAAAACCTTTATTTAACACTGTTACTCAAAAGTAACGTGTGCCTTCAATGGCTGTTTCAGGATACCTACAAATCCACAGAATTATTTGGCCTTGTTGTCCTTTAACATCAAGTTATAAATAAAGCAACTAACAAACACTGACTTATTTTGATTATTTCCTATTAAATGGCAATACATGAGCAAATCTTCAAGACAACTTTTCACCATTTACCAATTAAACACATTTAATATTCTGGTTTTAAAGAGAGCCTTAAATGTGGTAGTTTTGTTTCATTTTCAATATATAGTTGTATGATTAACATAAATTTTTTAGATAAAAAAATCATCATGATTAAATCAAATTGAGACAAAATATAAGAGAACTTTGGGATTTTAACATATTTTTTTTAAGAAACATACATGATTACTTATTACTAATATTTAACCAATAACTTTGAAAATAACAGTACGTTAAAATGAAACATTTAGGAAATTATAATAAATGTTTCAAGCATAGAATTGTTTGAAATAATATAATGCAGAACAGGTAATGACAGAATACTGCCTCCATAAAAAAGGATTTGATAATTTTAACTTAAAGCAAGTCAATGCTTTTTTTTTTTTTTTGGTGCACATATTTGACTATATTAATTGGAAAAAAAAAAAAAAAATCCCAAAGAAGTGATAATTATCAGAATAAATAAAAAGGGTAGATTTTAATCTAAAAAATTCAATTTATTTCAAAGAAAGTATACTACAATACCATAAAAGAAATATGTAATTTTCAGTGTATAACAACGTATGTAAGCATGAGAGCATAATTCTAGAAAGTTTATCAACTGATAATTTGAATTTAAGTCAATTCTATGCAGATTATTGAATACTTATATGAACGTCATAAAAATTGATAGTAAAGTAAAACAATTTGCTAATAAATGTTTGCAATTAGGAAAATAACTAATGTCGCAGAAATGATCTTTAATTTCTTTTTATTTAAAGATTTAAGCACTTATGTAAGCAAATACAATATTTTATAAATAATTTTTTTATATCACATTACTAATTATTAACTAAAATATTTATTTTGAACAGGTGGATGCAGGTCATTAAAAGAATTAAAATATGATTAAAATATTCTAATAATAAGCTGCAACAAATAATAATTATTAGAGCTTACCAAATAAATCAGCAAGCCAAAACATGGTTCAATTTATAAATAAATCATATTGACACCTGTAAAAAAAAATATCGAGCAGACATACTACTAATAAAACGCAAATTTCGTTAAGGGCTCTCTCTATCGTTTTCGTTTATCGTATCGTGTGTGTGTGTAGTGTAATTTGTGCGTATGTTTTGTATTGTGACGTCATAAAATTAATAAATGCCCTTTAAATTTATTTTTAAAAATATCTCCATTTTAAAATGAAAATTAAACTGAAAAATTCTTATGAGAAACTTTTTAAATCTTAAATAAATAAAAGGCTAGCATACGACTTCTTTTATGATGGTTTCGTAATTTTCACTGTTTAGCGCCATCTATGTTAGCGCCAAAATTATAACCAAACCAGTTTCATACGAAATCATCTCAAATTGTAAATATTGTGTTCATCAAAATATTTAAAATGGCTGATAAAGATGCCGGTAAGAACATATTTTAATAAATAATCATCTTTGCTTTTATATATAAAATCATATGCCTGTAATTTTCTTTACTTTCTTATGAATTTCGAGTGCTAACAATCTGTAATGTCATACGAAAACTAATGCCTCTTATTCTAATCGCATGGTAGTAATTTTAATACATTTTGATTTAATCATGTAATGTCAATCGCTTTACTAATTATTTTTGCTTAGATTGTTCAACTTTCTTAAATTAAAAAAAATACTGAATTCCCTTTTCTCAAAAAACATTATTTTTTTTGCAAAATACATAATTTTCTCTAATACTGTCAAATTAAACTTTATTGTTAAAACTCTTTATCAAAAATATATGGCTAGATTTTCATAATTTTCCTGATGTAATTTTTTTTTTTTTTTTTTTTTTCAAATATTCATATCCTTATTCATTTATCTCTGATCTAATGGAAAGAAGAAAAAATATGTATTAAAAAAAGATTAAACTTAATAAGAAATCTAGTGATTTCTACGACTACATAAGGTTATTTTTTTGTATTTAATAATAGTTACTACACACGATCAATATTCACAACGAACGTAATTGTAGCATTAAATAATAATTAAAAAAATACAATTGATTGCTCTTTATTTGAATTTTCAATTCTTCACGTTTGACTTTTTGACAGGAAAATATTTCTGAAATATGTGAATTAATACTGTTATTTATTCAACAGTCGTCATCTTACTAAACCTAAAGACTAAATCCTTTTCTGCTTAATTTGTCTTTGTTGTTTTCATTGATTAACCTTAATTTTCCTCATAAAATATCAGGGGCTTTATTATTCTATATTGAGTTCTGTTGTATTTTGAGCAGTTCAGCTCATTTGAAGAGATGTAGAATAATTTTTGTCGGCTAAATTAAGATAATTTATACATTTCAAAATATTTAATTGTGAAAAAACATTTTTTTTTTTTTTTTTTTTTTTTTTTTGCCAGAAAGCCTAAACTTGAAGTATGTTGAAGTTTTATTGAACTTTATTACTCCTGGAGTGAGAAAATTTATTTATATATTCAATATTTTATTCACTTTTATAAATTTTGTTGTATAATATTTTACCTTTCTCTTTATGAAACATTTCAGGAGTTGATCCAGATTTTAATTTTTGGTGGATCCCTTCTTTGTCAAAACATGGTTCATTCTCATCAGGGAAAACCTGGGATACTCAGGGAATTTGAATTTTGTTAAAAAAAAAAGTCAGGGAATATAAAAATTTTAAGTCAGGGAAAAATTAATTATAAAACCTGGAAAAACAAATATTTCCTTTCTCTCTCAGACAATAAAATCATCACTAACACCACTTAAAAGATTTGTGAAACACATTTATAATAAACAGTCCCTCTCCCCTTCCTCGCAAAAAAAAAAAAAAAAAAAAAAAAAAAAAACCTTACCTATATTATTTTTTTTCTCATAGTCAAGACAACTGAACAACAGAAATGTAACCATATTTATTACTAAAATTAAACAAGCACACTACACCTCTATTACATTCCATGAAAATGCATAGCAATAGCAACTTTTAGTTACTCACTCAGTGTTGCCAGATAGGGGAAATTTTTTGCAATTTTGGGGGAAAATATAAAAATATTTTTCACAGGGAAATTTTGGAGAAAAAAATAAATTCTCGGGGAAATGTTAAGGAGAAAAATGGAAAATGATTATTATTATTTTTTTTTACCATTCTTTAAAATACGTATTGCTAAGGAAAAATGTTTTGGGATCAGATTTTCCAAACTGAATTTTTGGTATATTCTCATATTTTGAGCTTGCCTTAGCCTTAATCAGAAATCAAGTTTTTTTGCAACTGGTCTCTGTGTATTTATTTACTATTAGCATAATTTTAAAAACATATATTAAATGGAAATCCAAATCCAGTATTCTAATTCTATGTCATGTGGAGAATTTACGTGACACTTTCATTTGAAGTCAAAGAAATATTTCATGTAGAAGGACATCTAGAAGAATTCAAATACATTATGTTTATTGGAAAAGTTTTTTGTTGGTATATTTTAACATATTTACTGAGCTAAACAAAATAAGGTACTTACGTAATAACGCAACCAGGCCAAAATTCGCATAAATCGCCAAATTTGGCGACCCTACTTACGGCAACCCTACGTGTTATACGTGGTTTTTTGTAAAGAAATTATTTTGCTTACTGGTTAGATTGAATGCCGTGAAATACTTTAACTAATACTAATAACTTAACTAATAATAATAATAACTTAATAATATACTTATAATAATAATAATAACTTAATTAATACTAATAACTTTCTTACTCAAACTTACAAATCGCGCCAACCTGGTTGCGATAATACGTAAGAACCCAAAATAAACATACATTTGTTGAAGGCATATAAGCATGTTTCACACATAATATAATGTAGTATGAAATACTCTCACCATTCATTTATGAGGCACTACAGAAAATAATTCAGATTTATTAGGGTCTATAACAAGTGTATTTCAAATGACATTATATTTTTATTATTGTGGTGTATTTAAGTGCATTTCAGTGTATACAATTTACATAAAGCAAACAAACCCACTTAAAATTAAACGATTACATTCTTGAAATTAAATTATATTGTGGTTTTGTAGTTAAGGCCGATCGACTATATTAGGGTCCTGAACCTGGATGGAATGCTCTCAGTGGGAGACCTTTCTTAGGATTCCGAGCCTATACTTGCGTGAGTTTCGCAGGAAACCACGAACAACTCCGAATGACAAAACCGAGGTGTGCAACCTGGAAAGTTGTTTAGGAAACTATACCATGGCCCGGAAAATTGCTGAGAAATGATAATTTTTTTTTTCTTACTTATGTGATAGATAAAATATTGGTAGGTTGATGAGTTTTTATTATACATTTTTAGGTTAACTGAATACGGAAGTCATACTTAACCACTTAATTGCCCTGGACGAATATATTCATTTTTCCAAAGTACGGTTCTTTGTATTGTACCGCTACCAGTGAAACTACTGACATGACATGATTTGACAATTCAATAAAATAACCTTGGAAGTGATCTTTACAGAGTTTTCGAAAGATTTACTGATTTTAGAGTTGAGAGAGAACACCTTAAAACATATATTCAAAAAAAAAAAATACAAAATCTCATTTGGAAAAAAATTATGCCATTTTGGGAAAAAATCAACTGTGTTCTTGGGAAAAGTTGAAATTCCTATCTGGCAAGACTGTACTCACTATACATTAGGCCCTCAAACATGCAGTATGCCAAACGGAAAAGGATTCCTGA
This sequence comes from Salticus scenicus, assembly GCA_963930645.1. Classification (NCBI taxonomy): domain Eukaryota; kingdom Metazoa; phylum Arthropoda; class Arachnida; order Araneae; family Salticidae; genus Salticus; species Salticus scenicus. The sequence continues at coordinate 212,034,487 of OZ005648.1, forward strand.
ACTAGACTGCTGCTGCAAAAGTTTAATTATAATGGCACCATATGTATGTTTTTGTAACTTTTGAGTTTTGTTGTTAATAAACATCTGATCTGATATTAATGTTTTCTATGAGTTAAAAAAAAAAAAAACTTTCAGCTACTTGGCATTGGCCAAGTAGGTAGTATACATACTGAGTACTCATTATTTAAAACTTATTGTATAATTCATTAACTAAAGTTGAAAAAGGTTTACTTACTTAAATAATTTCTTATATGATTAATTTTCACCTAGTTGAAGAACGTGTCATAAATGAAGAATATAAAATATGGAAGAAAAATACTCCTTTCCTTTATGATTTGGTTATGACTCATGCGTTAGAATGGCCAAGTTTAACTGCTCAGTGGTTACCAGATGTCACTAAGTAAGTCAGTTGATAGCAATTATTAAATCAACATTTTTCTTTATATATGCATTCTAATTTTAATATTTCTATATTTTCAGACCTGAAGGAAAGGATTATTCAATACATAGGTTAATTTTAGGCACACACACGTAAGTATATTTTTAACATTACTTATTAATAATATTTTATTTTGTATTTGATAAGTAAAAATTTTGAAAATGCCATTTTTTCTGCATAAATTTATGTACATATTAAAGTGGAATCTGCTTTGAACTTTTAAAATTCAGTTTCAAATCTCAAGATTTGAATGAGTGAGACATCATAAACCCCAATTTTACCTATCACACATTTTATCATATGCTATTCTTCTTATTCATTCCAGTTAAGTTTTACTTTTATCTAATTGAAATAGCTGCTGTTATTTATTAGTATTATAGCACAGTGGTTGCAAAATTTTTCCACTTAAAGGACCATGAAATTTGTATCATTGTACCCAGCGGACCACCAAATTTATTATATAAAATCTCATGGACCACTAACATTATTAGGACAGAGGACTATTAGTTTGAATCTGAATTTTTTTGTAGACCAGTTTTGTGTAACACCAAAATAAATTAGAAATATCAGTTCTATCGTTACAAATTCGGTATCAAATGAAAGGAGTGATTTTTCTGAATCCAGGGGTGCAAACAGTTTTTCAACACAATTATATTTTTTAAAATTAACTAAGTATGAAATTTAGGTGGCAACGCTTCATTTTAATTCATTTCAGTCATTTTGAAAAGTGCATTGCCCAGTTTTGCGGTCAAAAAATTAGATAAATATAAAAATTTTACAGATTGAAATTAATAAACCTCCGTACTAAACTAAATTCTATCTTTAGCAGCATTTTTAATGGTTTTTATTATTATTATTTTATTATATATCAAATAGCACCCGTTTTATAACCATGAAATAAACTCATCTGTGGGCAGAATTAGAATAGCAGAAAGATAGTAGCTCAGATAGTCACATGATTTGACACAAAGTTGCCCCCAAGGTGCCCTAGTGCACCTTGGAATGAAGCCCAATTTTTGAATTTTTTATTAGTTTTCTTTTAATTAATTAAAGTATGAAAATAACCTCATAATAGCTTTAGAATTAGCCATTTAAATATTAACTATAATTTAATTGTGGCTAAAAAAGTTTATAAGTTAATTTTTTTCAACATAAAAGTAAATACAATTGAACCTTGTTAACATGAACACGCTTAACCTGAATTACTTTTAATATGAACTGTTTCCACAATCCCATCAAAATGAAGATTAGTTTCTTGGTTACTGATAGCATGAACTACCAATAACAGGAACAAATTTTTTATTCCCCTTGAGATTCACGTTAACGAGGTTCAACTGTATGATTAAATGCAAACATTAGAAATATATAAATTATACATCTCACAAAAAGTGACGTTATTATAACTTTAAAATTTTATGCTTATTGATAAAGTGCTAATACAGTTAATCTCCTTATATTATTAAAATATGTACGCGTGTGTGTTTTTGTCTGTGTGTGTGTGTGTGTCTGTGAGAAACGGCTTGAAACGGAATAGGCTCCGCCGCTAATGTTCGCACGGACTTCAAACAGGTACCGTCGGACAGAGAACTTATCGCAGATGTACGATATGTAATTTGCTAAACGATGCGACCCTAATTAGCGGAGATATTAATTAAAATGTCGACCATTGTCTAACGAAGAATGACCCAGAATTCATGATTAAATGCTTAAAAAGCGACATTTTTACGGAAAAGGTGGAAAATAAATTAGAAATATCAGTCGTATTGTTACAAACAAGATACCATTGGAAAGGGCTTTTTTTTCTTAAACCGATGGTTTAAACGGCTTATCGATCAGACAATTAGATTTTTTAAAATTGACTTAACTATAAAAAAATATTGGCAACAAATCACAAGAATCTTAGCTTTGCAGACTTTTCGTCTACAGCAGTCTTCAATGGAAACACATCTGGTATTTAATGAAGTCACGTGTTTCGTACTGCGATTAAAAATTGCAATTTTCTATTTTCTTCAATTTTTCAAATTTTACACATTTTATTTAGTATATAATATTTACACCACAAAACAAACTTGCATTTCAAATTTCATCGATTTTGGTCAATAAACAAAAGATTTACATTTTAATTGCAAATTAAATTTTATCTTTACACGCCGGACATTTTTGCAATATTCTAATACACGTATTTCAATTTCTAATTACGATTAATTTATTTTTTATACATCATATGAAAGATATTTTAAAGTTCTTTTACATAATTCAAAGTTTTCAACAGATTTACACATTTTGAGGTCTCCTGAATCAGTGTTCTTTTATGGCACTGTAATATTTTCAAATTTCAATATTTCAATTTCTAATTATGATTAAATTATTTTTAATACATCATTCGAAAGATATTTTAAAGTTCTTTTAAATTATCGAAAGTTTTCACCAGAATTACACGTTTTGAGGTCTCCTGAATCAGTTTTATTTTATGGCGTTGTAATATTTTCAAATTTCAATATTACAATTTCTAATTATGACTAAATTATTTTTAATACTTAATTCGAAAGATATTTTAAAGTTCTTTTATATTATCGAAAGTTTTCACCAGATTTACACGTTTTGAGGTGTCCCGAATGAGTTTTCTTTCAGGGGTCGATCCAGACAAAATTTGGGTCCCTTTAGCGGCCCCTTCACAAAATTCCACATAGTAAAAAGGGACCCTTCACAAAATTCAAATTCATAAAAAGGGACCCTTCACAAAATTCAAATCCATAAAAAGGGACCCTTCACAAAATTCAAATTTATAAAATGAGTCCCTTCACAAGATTTTGTTTTATAAAAATGATCCTTTTATTAAATGTTTCATATTTTCAGTATTATATTTAATTAAAGCCTTAATTTGACTCAATGAAACTCTATTAACTTGATATTAAACATTACATAAAGTGATTGTAAAAACGGAAGATTTTACACAATATTTTACTTTTTCACAAAAATATTTTATATTTCACAAAAATAAATAAAAATTTCACAAAAATATTTCGTTTTTCACAAAAAAGGGACCCAAAAATTAAAACCTGGATCGACCCCTGTCTTTTGTATCTCAGATACTAATTATAATAATTTCATAAGTAATACATCATTAGAAAGCTTTTTTGACTTGGAATCGAACAGTGGAATACAGAAATTTCTACCGCCAGATGGCGCTGTAATTTTTTCAAGTTTCAATATTTCAATTTCTAATTATAATTAAATTATTTTTAATGCATCACTCGAAAGATATTTTAAAGTTCTTTTAAATTATCGAAAGTTTTCACGAGATTTACACGTTTTGAGGTGTCCTGAATCAGTTTTCTCTTATGGTGCTGTATTATTTTCAAATTTCAATATTTCGATTTCTAATTATGATTAAATTTTTTTTAATACATCATTCGAAAGATATTTTAAAGTTCTTTTATATTATCGAAAGTTTTCACCAGATTTACACGTTTTGAGGTGTCCTGAATTAGTTTTCTTTGTATCTCAGCTACTAATTAAAATAATTTCATAAGTAATACATCATTAGAAAGCGTTTTTGAATTGGAATGGAACAGTGGAATACAGAAATTTCTACCGACAGATGGCGCTGTAATATTTTCAAATTTCAATATTTCAATTTCTAATTATGATTAAATTATTTTTAATACATCATTCGAAAGATATTTTAAAGTTCTTTTAAATTATCGAAAGTTATCACCAGATTTACACGTTTTGAGGTGTCCTGAATTAGTTTTCTTTTGTATCTCAGCTACTAATTAAAATAATTTCATAAGTAAGACATCATTAGAAAGCTTTTTTGAATTGGAATCAAACAGTGGAATACAGATATTTGTACCGCCAGATGGCGCTGTAATATTTTCAATATTTCAATTTCTAATTATGATTCAATTATTTTTAATACATCATTCGAAAGATATTTTAAAGTTCTTTTAAATTATCGAAAGTTTTCACCAGCTTTACACGTTTTGAGGTTTCCTGATTACGTTTTCTTTTGCATCTCAGCCAAATGAGTTAGATCGTTCAAAATTGGTATACGTAGGTTAATTAAGAGGGCCTGAAAGGATGGAGAAGAAATAGGCGTGCACCGCGTGCGTATCCCTTAACTTGTGCGTGCGCACGCGACTGCGCTGCCGAAGGCAGTGGGGACCCTGTGTGAGTTTTTTCCCGATCAGAAATGATTTTTTTTTTTTTTTTAGGGGGCACGAAGGCTCAGGGAAGGAATACGCGCGCGCAGCGCGTGTATCCTTGAAGTTGTGCACGCAGCGCGCACGGGACTGCGCTGCCGAAGGCAGTGGAGACCCGGTGCGAGTTTTTACCCAATCAGAAATGATTTTTTTTAGGGGGCACGTAGGGTCAGGGAAGGAATACGCGCACGCAGCACGTGTATCCCTTCAGTTGTGCGCGCGCAGCGCACACGGTACTGCGCTGCCGAAGGCAGTGGGGACCCGGTGCGAGTTTTTACCCGATCAGAAAAGATTTTTTTTAGGGGGCACGTAGGGTCAGGGAAGGAATACGCGCGCGCAGCGCGTGGGGACCCGGCCCGACTTTTTACCCAATCAGAAATGATTTTTTTTTTAAATTTCTTTTCTTAACACTAAAAGTTTCTGTTAGTGATTCATTATTTTTAGTGATTCATTTGAAAATACTGGCCCGCTAGCGGGCGAAGCCAGCTAGTAATGCTAATATATGTTGTTCTAAAGGGATTAATTTTTTATTTTTAAAACTGCTGTTTTTTATTGTCAAGTTTGTTGTTCAAAAATCCACCCATGATGTCACATTCAACTGCCTAGCATTTCTTTACTACTTTACTCTGTGAATCATAAATTTATAAGTAATTAAATATAAAAACCTTTAAATGTACCTCATATTACGTCGTTAATATTTTCATCTGGGCGCCCAGATCTTTTCAAACGATCTTCATCTGTGCCGGATCTCTTAGAGTTTTGGTCTTTTATAGATTCCATAAGTTGATTCCACATCCGGTTAGGAGCCATTGCGTCACTCACTGTCATTGCACACATCCGGCGTTGTTGCGATTTCTATGGCTTCTCTAAACATCGCGTAATTATAATTATTGTAGTTAGCTATCTTTTTAGTTTTTTCAATATTTTGAAAAAATCAACTGGTCTCAGACCAGTTGTAAATAAAAATGAAGCTCCAACCTATTGTCTCGAGAAATATATGGCCGATATATATATCGCAAAATTATTCCCCCCTCTCAACACTCATTGGAATCCACAGAAGAATTTATTAAAAAACTTAGGGATATAGAAAATAAAAAAGAATACCATTTTGTCGGTTTTGACTTTATTAACCTTGGATGGATGGGTATCCATCGACATTGAAGAAGCTAGCCAGATTGTTAATAATGTTATTGAAGAAAAATACACAGATCCTAAAATAACCCAAACCTTGACTGCAACTACAAACTTCTTACTCCATGAAAATTATTTTAAGTTTAGCAATAAAATAAATCAACAAAAGAAAGGGGTCCCGATGGGATCACCTATATCGGGTTTTATTGCAGAATTTAAGTTAAGATCGCTGGAGAAAGAAATTTTAGATAAATGTAAAGATAAAATATTTTTTTGGTTAAGATACGTAGATGACGTTTTTGCCGTCATCAATAAAAATTACGATGTAAAACAGATACTAAATGAAATAAATAGCTTAGACAATAACATAAAATTCACATATGAAGAAGAACATGAGCGACAGATAAACTTCTTAGATGTTAAAATTAATAGAACTGGAAACCAAATTGAAACTACTGTGTACCGTAAACAAACAAATAGCAATGAAATCATACATTATAAATCTAAAACCCCTTTCCGTTACAAAATTAACGCCGTTAGTTCATATATAAATCGTGCAATATTAATATGTAATGACCCTACTGATCTAAATAATGAATTTAATTTAATTAAAGAATTCACTAAAAAAGCGGGTTACCCTAACAAAATTATTAAAAAACTAATTAAAACCAGATTAAAAGCAAGTGACTGTATACCTAATTTTAAAAAAAAACCCTTTAAAATTCACCTCTTCCATACCTTACGATCGCGGAGCATCGAATAAAATTAAAAGCACTGCAAATAAAATCTGCGTAAATATCCCTATAAAACCTAACCCGAATATTTTTCAACTAATACGTAATGACAAAGACTCCATCCCCCCTTTGGAAACTGCCGGAATTTATCAAATACCGTACACAAATAACCAAGACAATAAACCAGGTTCATACATTGGTGTAAATAGTAATGAAAAGAAAGATTAAAACCAGACTCAAAGAACATAAAAACAATATCAAAACAGGAAAAATAAATACAGCTTTAGCTAAAAAGGTTGCTATATTAAATCTACAAAAAATTCTGTACTAATTTTTGATAGTAATAAGTTGGTTACTAAAGCATATATAAATAATAAACTTGAAATTAATTTGGAGCCAATTACTAGTAAAGAATGTAATGTTGTGATGAATGATATTGATTATGAAATTTGGCATAGTAGATTATGCCATATAAATCCTAATTATATGCTTAAGATGAAAGATTATATAAAACATAGATATCATAAATGATTTTAATTGTGAAATTTGTGATATAAGTAAGGTAACTAGAAAAACTCACCCACCTGTTAATATGGAACGAAGTTCCGAAATTCTAGAATTGATTGATATAGATTTGTGTGGGCCTATTAATCCTATATCGTTAGGGGGTGCTAAATATTTTATGATTATAGTGGATGATTTTTCTGGCATGTACTTTACTTATTTTTTGAAAAATAAAAGTGAGGTATATGAAACATTCTGTAATTTTAAGAGTAAATATGAAAATTTAACTTGTAAAAGAATTAAAAGGCTCAGGTCAGATAATGGCCTGGAGTTTGTAAATAAAAAATTGGATAATTATCTAATTAATTCTGGCATATCACACGAGAAAACGGTCCCTTATAATAATAGTGAATCAATCGGAAAGAGGAAACAGGGTATTACTAGAAAGAACTGTCATGTTGCATGACATCGCTTTTCCACATTTCTGGCAGAAACAACTTAACATGTTCCCATCTAATCTAAATTAGTCTAAAATTCAACGCATTCCCGTTTCATGCTGTTAGTTTGCTTTCCAACAGTACTTCAAATTCCCCTCCGGTTTCTTCTTGTGCGGTCTGCTTTTCTCCCGTTATAGTGTGAGGTGACTTTGACGCTCTTCACCTGTCGCCCTACTCTTTCGTCGGCATCCGTTCCTGATTGGTCGCTCTTAGTGGTGACGTTTGGGGCTCGGGAGCGTGCCCGCGGCGCGCGTTTTTCACCGCACTCGATGGGCAGACTTTGACGCGATAGCATCTCTCGCGTGCCGGCGCTTCTCGGCGTTCGCGCCGCGTGCAGCCCGGCAAATGCCGCGTAGTGAATATCCCATGTTATGAACCATCTTCCAAGTTAATAGATGCAAATCGAACTTCATAAATCGATAGTTCAAGTTTTTGTTAGAATGCACGCTACTTCATTAGCGCTTTATCAGCGACTAGACTACGATTTATTTTTGTCAATGTGCAAGATTAAACTGTTTGGCGTGCCTAATGCACGTGCGCTGCAACCCAAGCATCAATGGAGCAGATGCCTAGCAGACTGTTTCCATCCTGTCCTCCTATGAGTAATTAAAGATTTTCTACACAGAAGATTTTGGCCTCTGTCTCTTTTTGGTGAGCTCTTTCCATATTTTCTCTTAATTTTTAGGATTGTGATACCAATGTGCACTTCAGCGATGTTTCAACGATCTGTTCCTGGCGTTATGCCTCAATCATCCAACACGCAAATTAACTTTATTGTAACTATTACGATCACCCAATATCTCACAGATTACTATAGTACTTAAAATGATGGAGTTAGAACCACCAATTAATTTACATTGTTATAAGAACTAGGACTATATTATACGAAAGTCAATTACCATTATATTTTTGGGCAGAAGGTATAAACTTTAGTACACGAGTTTCTAATGTAACACCACGTAAAGGAAAACACAAAATACCCCTAGAAATTTGGACCGGTAAAAAACCTAGATTAAATTACTTAAGAAAATTTGGTTGTGTAGCATATTTTCATATCCCTAAAGTATTGAGAAATAAATTTGAAATTCCAGGGAAGAGGGGGATTTTTCTAGGGTATAGCCGTGAATGTAGGGCGTATAGAATTTATGATCTAGAAAGTAAAAAGTAATTGAGGAAAGATCGGTCAAATTCAATGAATCATTAAAAGGCTGCTCATTTTTACTTCCTTATACAAAGTATAAGGAAGTATAGTAATCCCGATTTGCGAAATGGATTTTGCATTTCACACTGCTCGAAAACGAATGATCGCTGAATGTTGCCAATTTATACGTGTGACTGTCATGATATCTAGTTGTACACCTGCAAGTTTCGTCTTAACACGAGCTCCCATTTTAGAGATATAAGGGACTTTCCACGATTTTTCGTGACGTCTGTATGTATGTGTGTCTGTGTGTGTGTGTGTGAGTATGTCGCATAACTCAAAACCGGTTGGACGTAGAAAGTTGCGAATTGGTACATAGGTTTGTTATAACATCTAGTTGTGCACCTCCCTCTTTGGACTTTGTATCATTTTCCGTTTTGGAGATATTTAGGAAAATTAGGTTCATAATGGCCAAAATGTATCAAAAAACGGTAATAACTCAAAAACGGTTTGGACAAATCTTGCAGTTTAACTGACTTCCCGACTAGCTAGACATTTGAAACTTTCAGAACAGTTCAGAACACGTTGACATTGCATTTAAAAAAAAAAATTAGCCAACTGTTTCTAATACCTGCTGCCTTCAGCAGCGTTTATGTGATTCAACAGAAAATTTATTTAACTAACTTCTCGACTAGCTAGACATTTGAAACTTTCAGACTATATCAGAACACGGTGAAAATGCATATTTAATACTTTTAGCCAACTGTTTAGGGTCCCTGCTGTCTTCGGCAGCGTTACCAGTACAAATCTTCCAATCGATTTTTAACTAACTTCCCGACTAGCTAGACATTTAAAACTTCTGGAAAAACTCAGAACACGGTGACAATGCATTTTTTAAATATTTTTAGCCAATTGTTTCAGGTGTATATGGTTCAACAGAAAATTTATTTCACTAACTTCCCGACTAGCTAGACATTTGAAACTTTCAGAATAGTTCAGAACACGGTGAAAATGCATTTTTTAATACTTTTAGCCAATTTTTTCGGATCTCTGCTGCCTTCGTCAGCGTTACCAGTACAAATCTTGCATCGGTTTTTAACTAACTTTTAGAAAAGCTTAGAACACGGTGATAATTCATTTTTTAAAATATTTTTAGCCAACTGTTTCGGGTCCAATGACAATGTTTTTTAACATTATGTACATTTCTAAGAGTGTATAAGGAAGTCATGTGGTGCCCACATCAGATTTTTTGAGAAAAATAATAATGTCTGGGATATCCAATCATTCTATGATTCATCCCCAAATGAAATCGAAAATCAAACAACAAAGAACAAAATTTCGCATCTCCAACTCTCTCATGAGAAAACGAAAGAAAGTAGTATGTTGAAACCCTCTACGTCTGCCGATGAGGGGAACACCAGTGAAAAAGGGGGGAAGCAAATTGAGGAGAGCAGAGTCGAAGCCGGAAGTAATTTCGAATTACGAAGAAGTGAAAGAATAAAAAATAAACAGATAGTGAGTAATTTTACGGAAAGTGTCCCAAATAATTATTTAGAAACGAAAACTGATATTAATTGGCAAAATTGGGAAATTGCGATGCAAAATGAAATGGATTCTTTAAATAAACATAATGTTTGGGAGATCGTTGATAAGCCAGCTGACGCGAAATTAATAAAGAGCAAATGGGTTTATACTAAGAAACAAAATGATTCAGGTAACATAATTTTTAAGGCAAGGTTCTGTGCAGCGGGTTATAATCAAATTAAAAAGTCGATTTTTCGGAATCTTTCTCGCCTGTTCTATGCATGGAAACATTCCATTTGCTAATTGCACTTGCTGCTAAATTAAATTTAATTGTAAAATTTTTTTATGTTAAAACTGCATATTTATACAGTAATTTGGAGGAAAATGTATACATGTTACCACCGCAGGGTTTTGAAGGGTCAATAGGTACAGGAAAAGTATGTAAATTAAAGAAAAGCCTATATGGCTTGCAGGGCTGCCAACAACTATGCTTTAGCCTGCTTCTGCTACACTCTATGCATCGCATATTTAAAGCTACGCTTTTCCTTTCCTCATCGTTATCTTGTTTACAACAAGCGAACTCTGATTTCGCACCGTATCTGCAAATTGCAGTTACGGATGAAGTAGCTTGAAAACTCCGAAGGTTGATAGGTTGTTTCATTTCCTTTTCACTAGCGGTCTAATGCTAATCTGTTTACTTTTGTGTTTTGGTATCATGTGTTATCGGCTGGACTCGTATTTCTGCATTTATTTTTTTACTTAAAAGTGGGCAAATTTGTTTAATTTTTTATTTAATAGTATTTTAAGTTAAAATGAGCGATTATGGTGATAAATCCAAAGAAGAAAAAAGTTCCTGATCAAAATTTTCTATCGGAGTATTCTGCTAAATGACCATGTTTGCGATCTGTTGATTCATCACCCCATCAGGCGTATTATTGTACAATATGTAACAGCAATTTTCGCATAAATCATGGTGGACTTGATGATTGTTCATGTTATATTGCAATAAGCCAATGTATTATTTTTGTATGTTAGATTATTAAAAGTCAATAAATTTCAGAAAGTAAGTTTTAATGTAAACAAAAGATTTTATGCTTATTTATATTTTAAGCATTTTCTTATTTTTTAGCGACTACACTTTGTAGCTTAAAACTACACTTTTTCTTGTTTTTTAACTACACTTTAGCACTCCCAGAGGTTGGCAGCCTTGGGCTTGAGACAGTCTGGTAGAAACTGGTATTTGAAAATAAAATCTGAATTAGAGAAATTGGGATTAGTACAAACAGCTTCAGATAATTGCATATTCATTAAAACTGATAATGATAAATTTCTTATTTTGAGTATCTATGTTGATGATTTTTGGATATTCTGTAATAATCAAGAAATGTATGAAGATATAAATCTCTAAAATTAGAGTAATATTTGAATTATATGAAAATAATAAATCGAGATTCCTAGGTATAGAAATATTAAAAAATAATAACGGTATCCATTTGTCACAGACTCAGTACATTCAGTCATTACTAGCTAAGCACAATCTCAGTGATTGTAAAACAGTAAAAACCCCAATTGTTAAAGGAGAAGATAAAAGCTTACCGCTTACAAATGAAACTATTGATGTAAACATGTATCAGGAAATTATAGGTGAATTATTATATTTATCTAATAGAACGCATCCAGACATAGCTTTTGTACTAATTACTTATTTGTCACAGTTTAATCATAAGCCTGAAAAAAGGCATTTTTTACTTGCAAAAAGGGTTCCAAGATATTTAAAGGGAACTAAAGATAAAAAATTATTCTATAGTACAGAATTTGGGTATTTAAATGCAAGTTCTGATGCAAGTTGGGGGAATGCAGAAAATGGCAAATCATTTTCTGGCGGTGTAATTTTGTTAGTGAATTCATTAATATCTTGGAAGTGTCATAAACAAAAAAGTGTAAGCTTATCAACCTGTGAAGCTGAATTATTTGCTATTTCAGAAATTTCTAAAGACATAACATGGATAATAAATTTATTGTCGGAATTAAACTTTAAAAATTTTATAAACAATACTGTGTCACTGAGTTCAGACAGTCAAGCAGCCATACAATGGGCTAATTGTACAAGATCATCAAACAAATCTAGATATATAAATCTTAGGTTAAATTTCATAAAAGACTTGATCAAAGACAATATTATTGAACTATATTATACTCCAAGTGAAGCCCTAATATCAGATTTCTTGACAAAGGCTGTAAACGAAGAAAAATTATTGTATTCAATGGAAAATATTTCTTTAATTTCTTAATTTTATATAATTTTATTTTTATGTGTTCATCTTGTATTATGTTATATATGTATTTATATGTTTATTTTTGTGTAGATTAAAATGTGTCACTCGCAGGGGAATATGTTGGGAGTAGTGAACAATTCATTTTAATAAATAAAACAGATGCACCTTTAATTGCGCATGCGCGTGAGAGAGAGCTCTCCAAACTGCTCCTTGCTATGGGCATGCCAGTTGAAAGAAAAATGTAGCTAAGTGCGCTGGCCTTAGTGGCTATAACCTGTGTGGTGAAAACTAAGATGTACGAAGTCAATGTACACTTAAATATTTTTTAATTCTACTTATTTTAAATGTGTGTATCGTAACTCGTCTTGTTTATCGTCTTCAATAAATGTTTGTTATATATATCTAAGATTTTTGATTTCATGGACCTAATATTACAACAAGAATAAATATATCTTTGGACTCTGAATTTGAATATGTAAATTCCAGAGTAAGGAAATACAGAAGGAAAAGTAAATTTGCTGCAAGAACAAAAAGAAAATTAATTCAGGTTGCTAAAAATAACAGAAGAGCAACAAGTCATGAATTAAAAATCAATCTGTAAATGTATGTGATTCTTCTATCTGTAGAAAGCTCATCTCAGCTGGACTTGGTGATCGTCGTTCTCAAAAAAAGACTAAAATACAGTTAAACATCCTACCCAAGTAATTGTTTGGATGTTTAGAGCGTGATGTCTGCTCAGGGTACTGGACGTCTATACATTGTAGAAGGCATTATGAACTAGTAACACTATAAAAAAGTGCTTGAGCAAAGACCAATTCCACAATTAAAAGACTGGTTTCTAAATGAAGACTTCATATACATGCATGATGGAGCCCAATGCCATAAAGCTTTATCTGTGACCAAATTTTTGGATGAAAAAAATATATAAACAGTTCCATGGCCTGGAAACAGTCCCGACATGAACCCAATAGAGAAATTTTGGGCCATTGTTAAGAAAAATTTAAAGAAATTCAACATCATAAACGAAAATGGTCTGATAGAAAGACTCAACAAAGGGTCGATCCAGGTAAAATTGGGACCCATTTGCTGCCCCTTCACAAAATTCAAATTCTTAAAATGGGTCCCTTCACAAAATTCAGATTCATAACAGCCCTTTCACAAGATTTATTTAAAAAAAAGATTTTATAAAAATTTTTTATAAAAATTTTTCACATTAACAGTACTTATTATTTTTAATGAGTGTCTATACTTGGTTCAATAATATTCTGTTAACTTGATATTAAACATTAAATAGAATAACTACTAAAGTGAAAGGTTTTGTGTGATAATTCTTTTTATCGCAAAAAGAAATAAATTTTCACAGAATTATTTTGTTTTTCACAAAAATGGGCCCCAAAAATTAAAACCTGGATCAAACCTTGTCAACCAAATTTGGCTCCAAGACGGTGAAATACAAATTAATTACCAAAATCTTATAAAAAGTGTGCCAAGACGTATTGATTCTTTAATAAAAAACAAGAGGATGCACACTAAATATTAAATGTATCCCTATTTTTTAAATAAAGTATTTCTTTGATGTAACAAGATTTTATTGTAAATTTCACAATTATTCTAATAATTTTCACTCCTCTGCACATATACATTCAGTTACTGCTTTTCTTATTTAGTACTTTAAATTTTACGGCATTGAATAATATTTTCAGGGACTTCTCTTTTTATTTATTGCATTCTTAATAAAATCTTTCAATAAACAGTTTTAAAAGGTTACATATGGTGGAAAATTTATAAGAAACATTTAATTATAGAAAAATATCAAAAGAAAAAAAAAGGGGGGGGGTTAAGGTTTGAGCAATACAATTTTGGTCAAGAAACATATTAATTAATATTCTTTGTGCAACATTTGTTTAATTATGTGTAATTCTAGTTTTTAAAACTTGCTTTTCATACATCTCTTAACAAATATTTATTTTAGGTCTGATGAGCAAAACCATCTGCTAATCGCCAGTGTTCAACTCCCTAGTGAAGATGCACAGTTTGATGCATCTCATTATGACAGTGAGAAAGGAGGTGAATACATTTTCCCCCCCATTTCTCTGCATGTTATATTTTGTATGATACTTGCAAGATCTGTTTTCAAAAGGGTTCTGTGTTTGTTTTCCCACAAATTTGTTTAAAAATCAAAAATTCACTGTAAAATAATTATATATGTTTTTTATAGCAAGAGTTTGCAAAGTCTGGCAGCCTTCAAATATCTCAATGGCAAAGCAGTTTCATTGAACACATTAAGTTGGGAAAGTTCATAGTTTCTCTTATAACATATTCTAAAAAAGCTTTTTTTGTGCTTGTGAATAATGTATGTTACACTTTGTATGGAAAGAGATTAAAAATTACTTTTGAAGAATACTTCTCTTAGACTGTAATGCTTTGGAATTCTTTTGTGAGGTGCTGCACATGAACCAGTAGTGCCATATATACTATCTTCAAAAGGGGGCATATTATAGTGAATCTAAATAACATATATCAATATCAATGCATTCTAAAAATATTTATGAAAATTTGAATGCAAATAGAATAGACTGAAAGACTGTTATAAACGTTTTTCAACTTCGTTGAAAGTATTAATAAAATTAGTTTTGTTAGAAGTTAGTTTTGGGGTTTCTGTAGCTTTTTATACTAATAGTAAGAAATAAAAATGTTAATTGTATAAAATATAACTGTTTAACTGTATAAATATTATTTGTTTTAGTAAAATAAAGTATAATGTGGTCAATCACATATTTAATTATTGATTACTCTAATAACAGATGATAACATAAAAATAATTTTTTATGGGATCTTACTTTATCTTTGCTTAATATTAAATTGTTTTGTTTTTATACTCTTTCCAACCCCCACCCCTTCCCCCCCCCCCCCCTGTCAAGTTGAGGTTTCCAGTCGTAGAGCATGTATTTGAATAGAGAGCACATCCCTCATTGAAGGATGTAACTGTAACCAACATGAAAATCATGTAACTAGTGCTTTTCAAGCTTTCACCCTTGAAGGTCATTTTTCACTCTCCTCAACCCACTTGTGGATAAGGGGTATCAAAGTTTTTTCGCTGCATCATCCAATGCTGACAGATCTGGGCCATTTCATTTGTAACATGACCAATGAAAATCCCCCTTAATGTTGGTTATTTTATGGATAGAAACTTCAGTATTGAATGTGCTCTCTAGTGAAATATATGCTATTGGTTCTGTCATTCTTGCAAGTCTGTAGGAGTTCACTGCTCACCTTAAATGTGGTGATAATCCAGGCTTTAACAATTACTTATTACTGGTTGAAATGTTGCTGAGTGTGATATTGTTTATGAAAACTTTTAAACTTTAATGATTTAAATTTAAGAACTCTCAGCATGCTTAAATATTAGCTAACATAAAAAAAATGTAAAATGTATTAAGCAGTGACAATTGGCCAAAATGTATAAAAGATGATAATTCGATACATATTAGGGATGAAACAGACATCCGGTAACTATCCAGTATCTGGCCTATCCAGCTGAGTTTTAAATGTCTGACGGGGTACCAGATATCAGCAGTCTGAATACCCAAAGTAGAAAATTCAAACTTAAACTTCCCTCGGATAAAAATTTTGTGACAATTTTTTTTCTTTTTTAGATAAGTTGTAGCTTGTAAAGTTTTTTTAAAAAAAAAAAAAAAAGCTCGGCTTCTGCGAAAATCGAATTTGGCTAGTTTAGCAAACAAATTTAGCTAAAAGTAGCTTCAGGACTAATGGGTTTATAGAAGCCCTATCTTAATTTTGTACAGAGTTAGCTAGATTTTTCCAGAGTGATCTATGACATTCCCCTTAATGTTCCGCATATCAATAGAAAGAGCTGTTCATTCAGGGTGGTGACAATCAGGGAAATCATGGAAAAATCAGGGTACTTTGTCAATCTGGAAATATCAGGGAAAAATCAGGGAATTTTGTAAAAACACCCAAAAATCATGGAAATTTTCATTTTTGCCTAGCGAGCATGATTGAAAGATCGTCAAACAAGTGTTAACTTAACCATGATTGCACAGGATTGGCTGCTTTCTAGTTGAATCTCACCAAGTTAACATTAAAAAAAAAAAAAAAAAAAAAAATGTGTCTTGGTGTTATTATGTTGTGCAATTAAAATGAGTCATATTTTTATAATTTTGTTAATTTCTCCAAGATTTTGAATTTTTCATTTTTGTTAGTGAACAAAGAAAAAAAAGTAAAAAGATTGAGATATTTTTGCCCACCAGTATAGTTTTTTGAATTGCAGTAGTTTTGTGAGCATGTTACACAAGAGTGTGATGTACACAAAATTTTAGAATGTATATTATGGGTAACAGAAATCATGGAAATTTGTCAAAATTAATCATAGAAATCATGGAAAAATTAGGGAACTTTTTTCCTGAATCTCTGTAGCCACCCTGTCATTGTTGTTCCTGAACAAATAATATTCATCCCACTGCAGTGCATTCAACTCTGTTTTTATGACTTTGTTTAATAGGTTGTTTTGATTGTATAGTAATATTGTTAGTCTTGGAAGTAAAAGTTTACAATCCACTTTTCCATACACAAGAAAGTTGTTGGTTTTGTGACCATATATTTATACTAGCAGACCTTCTGACATTGTCTGCGCCATCTATCTATTCGATTAAATGTGCCATCTACCTATTCAATTTGAATTAAAAAATAACTCCAATTTATATAAATTTACATTTTTAATGGAATATCTTCCAAAAGCAACTGAATTTAGAATTCCCCGTTGCATTGCATAGATATATTCTCAAAAATTGTAATTACGCTAAATAAAAGTGCCTATTTAAATTTTCAGAAAGTCTGTACTTTATATATCTCAGATTCAATTGTGTATAATGGCACATAACTTGGTATGTGAGAGTGCCAACCGTTATCAAACACTATTATAATTTTAGATAGAATGGAGTAGAAGGCTGATTATAATTTATTTTGGGTGTCTATCAACCAACAGGTGGCAATACTGCACTGCAATTTACCCCATGAATAGGCTAAGTCTCAACTTATATGACATAAGTGCATGAAACTTGATATGTAAGACAACCATTATGAAAATGAATGTCGACCTTATTTAGGTGTATATCAGCCGACAGGTGGAGCTGCTATTATGATTTTTCACAAGCCTTAGCATGTTGATTAAAACTGCACCAAACTACATTTGTAAAATATTTATTGTCTTGTCTGAAGCTATAGTTAAACTGTTGTACAATTTAAACAGTGAGTGGCGTTGTTATATAGAATAATATAGACGAAAGTTTTGTGATGGCCACAACATATTAGTTTTCCTATGAAAATAACCTTTCAACTATGACTAGTGTATTAGTAAAATCTTTCGTTTCATTTTTTTTTAATACTAGTATTATAAAAAATATGTAAATAATAAGTTTTAGTTTTATAATTCTGAACAAAACCTATCTTTTTGTGATAATGCTTTTCACCATAAATTGCAAGTGTATAAATGAGTATGTTAGGCTTAAAGTTTTATTCGTCATCACAATATTGCACAAATAAATAGAATATTAAATATGTTTTAGTAAATAATATTTAAAATGTATTTAAAAGAATAGTATATGACATATGTTCATATTTTATTGCTTTAAAATAAAGAAAAAGAAAAGAAATATACAACACAACAAGAAACAAAACTAAATCCTGATATCCATATGCAGCAGGCAGAAGAGTTCCGGATATCCGGTATCTGGCAAAATCACTATCCGTTTCATCCCTAATACATATGCAAGAAAAAATATATAACACTGCTAAAATACAACATTAATAAATGTAAAATGATTATACACAAAAAAGAAGTTAATATGTAAAAAAAATACTAGAAACAAGAATATGTACAAAAAATATATTTAAAAATATTAATGCAATTTTTGATACAATTTTCGTTACTTAAATATTAAATCTCTTTTATATCCTTTCATAAATATATGCATAAAACAGGGCGCGAAATTTCCGCTCGCCAGCTCGCCATTGGCGAGTGGAATTTTTACTGTGGCGAGTAAAAATTTGGTCTAGTTATAGATACAATTCTTTCACGATACGGTGACGGAAAACATTCTTTTTATAGATTTAAATGTGGCAAAATCTTGTCATCTTATAATCTCATATTTAATTCCAGCTTGAGAAAGGAAAAATGCTTAGTGCATGCATAAAAGTTTTAACCTCTCTTCAGCAGTTTCGTTTCCCCCACTGTGATTTCTCCTAGCAGAGTGAGAATAGACGAACAGAGAACCTCTCTGCCCGTCGCCCACTCTACGAGAAAAGAGAAATATGAAAGTTTGCCTATGCGATAATGGCGCGTGAATATGATTCCGAGCCCTTTTAAAGATACTGCCTATGTTTATTTTCTTGAAAAATGATCAAAAAACAGTTCACATTTTCCAGTTTTTTACTGAAACGCCAAGGATTTGCGCTTGTAATGACTTGTAGACGTGTAAGCAACGATTTTATCGAATAAAGTTATTCCGAAATGGCTTTTTCAAATGACAACAATGGACAAGTTATATACACATTGACATTCCGTCTGATTACAAGAATAAAATGGACGAAAAAGACATTTCCGATGTAAAAAGTTAAATAAATAGGTAAATAAGGAAGCTTAATCTTTCATAAAAATAAGATTTTCACAGGATATTGTTTAACAAAGAGTTTTTTTTTTTTTTTTTTTTCTTATTTTATTTCTTTAGTGACTCTTTACATTTATGTCATTAGACATTTTAATTATTTTCAAATCTCAAATACAATACATTATAATGATTTTTAATTACAGATGATTATGAGACATGATGATAAACGACACACTTTTAATATATATAATTTTAAGCATATTTGTAAAAGCATTTCAAATAGTTAGGGGGAAAAAAACAACAATTCTATATTGTGGCGAGTAGAAAATTTTTTCGGCGAGTGTAATCTAAGTCGAAATTTCGGGCCCTGCATAAAAGATATATTATGCTGCTGTAAAATAATTTCTGCTTGCCAATATAAAGGTTAACGATCAAAATAGCAAATGTTTGAGGAATTTGGAATAATTATATTAGTGCAATACTATACTATATATATTTCTTAAATGAAAATTAACAGTATTTTTACTTATAATTTCTTTTTCTTTATTGTTAGTTGCTTAATAAATAAATAAATGATGCAACTTGATACTATACTATTACCTTTATAAATAAACTCATGTAATCTTTTTTTTAATCATTTCAAGAATTTGGTGGATTTGGTTCTGTGAGTGGGAAAATAGAAATAGAAATTAAAATAAATCATGAAGGAGAGGTGAATCGAGCCCGCTTTATGCCACAGAATCCTTGTATTATTGCTACTAAGACTCCTTCAAGTGATGTGTTGATTTTTGATTATACAAAACATCCTTCAAAGCCAGGTAAGTGTTTGAAAATATAAGAGCCTTAACTAAATGTGCATGACAGTTTTACTTTAAGATTTAAAAGTTAATTTTATTGTATAGTTTCTTTTTTTCTTTCTTTCTTTTTTTTTTTTTTTATATTTTTACTTTTTTTTTCTATATACATAAGAGAAAAAGTAGGAAGGTGACAGGAAGAGAGAAGGGAGGTTTAGCAAGTAAAAATTTTTAGGGACTATATTTCACAAAGAAATATACAGAATTTTACGAAACTTTATTTTTGGTTGCTACAAGATATTGCTGAGCAGAAATACAGTAAAACACCATTTATACATCTTTTTAGTGAAGTCGTGATTTATTCCTATTCCTTTTAATTCAAAAATATTTTGTTTATACACCACTCAGTATTGGTTATTGGTCTCCATTGTCACTTTTATAAAATTCAAATTTCTTGACCAGATGTTATTTTTCCATTCTAAATAAGGTCTACGAATTGTGATACCAATATCATGACTTTGAAGTAATTGGAGACAAATTGTCTGATGTTAATCTATGCAGTGATGATGTAGAATGTTAAAAGTTATTCTACCTTCCTTTAAAGGCGCAATGGATTGCATTGAAAAACTTTGAACTTATTTAGTTTATCAAAACATAAGTGGAAAAATATTTAATAAACTCAATTCAGTTCACAATGCAATTCTTAATATACTCACAGAATGTGAGGAAAGTATTAAAGATTTTTTAATGTAATTAAATAACTACTTGTATGAACATAAATCATATAATACTTAAAAGATACATAATATACATAATTCTCACTATTTAAAATATATATATACCGTAAAATTCCGATAGTAACCCCCCCTTTTTTCAAGGGGAAATTTGTCCAAAATGGGGGAGGGGTTATAATCGGGGGGTGAGGGGGGTAATCAGAAGTTTCACAATCCTTTTCTAAAAGTATATATTTTATTAATTTTATAATATATATTAATGGTTACTAAATTGTATTAATTGCACTGCTATTAACTGATATGCAACAAAAAAACAGGGGGAGCGATAACTATTAAAGTTACGTACACAAGTACTATTATGGATTTATTATGCTATTTAATGATTTTAAAATTAAAAAGATAATTTAAAATTTAGGAAAGAGTTGTGATCGCAAAAACAAAGTTGCATAAGCAAGATTGCGAAAGTCATGGCCGCTTGCGGATAGCAGTTAACGTTTTGGAGTTTAAAGAATGTAAACAACGCTGCATTTTTTTATTTGGAGTTATTTTACTTTTTAAAAAATGAGAAAAAATAACACTTGGATACGTTTACATGCAAATTAAAGTTTCTAAATAAACATACAAGACTTCAGAAGTTTAAAAAAGTATGTTTGCAACGCTCATGGAAAAAAAAAAAAAAAAAAAAAGAATGGCGAACTTAGCCACCAAAAGTAAGGGGTGAGGGGTTATAAACGGAATTTTCCAAAAAGTAAAGTATGTCGAATTTCAGGGGAGGGGTTATAATCGGGAGGGAGGTTACTATCGGAATTTTACGGTATATATATATTATCTTTAAATATAAATTCTACTATAAAGTAACATACTAGTTTAGTTACTGTCTTTAAAAAGTTTATTAATTAGTATTTTCCCATAAATTTCTGCAGTGCCATTAAATTTGTTGTAATCGAAGTTTTGATTATGCGTCTTTTCACTCATACGTCCTTTTATGTTAGTCCCTTGAAAGATGTATAAACGGTGTTTTACTGTATAAAGCAAAGGTAATATCTGTTGTTACATATAATATTGAAAGTAAGACGGATAAACTGTCACCTGTTAGGAGAAGAAAGAAGTGATATGATTAATAAAAACAAAGCAAACAACAACGTCTAGGACACCAAAAAGAAATAATAGTAAAGCAGACAGCTGTTTTGGTAGCATTTAGCATACCATCTTCAGTGCGTAAAGAAATGAGAGAGAAGTGCTATTATATATAGGAAAGGGATCGGATTCAACTCAGGATGATCAGCCAATAGAATTATGCGGATTGGGGGTGATTGGCCAATATGAAATTACAAAACACTAGTTGTGAAAAATATGAAAGAAATTAAGAGATGTAAAATTTCCAACATTCAGATAAATGTGGTACAGCAAAATCACAATTAACAATATTTTAAAGATTTTTATAAAAATAAAAAGCTTCAAAGAAATAGAATTCATGAGTGGATTTAGGGCTGCAAATTATTTTAGCTGTATCAAATTTTAAATTATGATTTTCCTCCTAGCAATACGTAGAAATTATCGATATATTGGTTTCTTGTAAGACATGGTCAGTATTGCAAACATTGACCAATATTGCAGTATTACAAACTATAAATTCAATAGACAGTAATATCCAATTCACATACGAAATAGAAAATAATGGCTCACTTCCATTCCTTGATACCCTTGTCTTACACACTGTAGATGGATTTTCACCATCTATCGTAAAAAATATGCAGTCTCTCTACCTCTCCACACGTGTTCATATTTACCCACCTACCTAAAAAATGGCAGCTTTCTATACTTTTGTTTTAACCGTGCCCTTAATATTTGTTCCAATCCTGTTTTATTAAGCTCTGAAATACAATATCTGAAAGCCATAGCAATTTGATAGAGGTTCTTCCATTATAGATAAAGCTATCCAAAAATTATCAGGGAATTTTGTAAAGATACTCAAAAATCATGGAAGTTTTAATTTTCCTCCTGAAACATGACTGAAAAATCGCTAAACAGATGTAATCTTAGCCATGATTGCTCTGAATTGGCTGCTTTCTAGTTGAATCTCGTCAAGTTAACATTTTAAGCTTTTTTTTTTTTTTAATTATTAAATATTTTTAGTGTACCAACTTGAAAAATAATTTTATATTCTGATGTTGATATGATATGCAATTAAAATGATTTATATTTTTATAATTTTGTTAATTTTCCTCAAATTTTGAAATCTTCATTTTATTTTCCTTTTTGTGTATGTTAACAAAGTCAAAAAAGAAAAAAAATTAAAAGATTGAGATACTTTTTCCCTTCAGTATAGTTTTTTCAATTGCAGTGGTTTAACAAGCATGTTACACAAGAGTGTAATATACACAAAATTATGGCATGTACGTAATAAGTAACGGAAATCGTGGAAATCTGTCAAAATTATTCATGGAACTTTTTTTCTGAATTTCTGTAGCCACCCTGGTATTGTTTTACCCTATTTTCCTAAATCCAGTCATGCCATGACTAAAATTCTCAAACAAAATATGATTTTAAAATAATTTTTTCACCTTCCAATAAACTCACCTTTTCTCAATTAAAAGATCCTATAGCTATAGATATGTATAATTTTTAGGGTATCTATAGCATTTCGTGCTAGTTTGGTTTATCATGCATTGGCCAAACTAAATGCAGTCTTAAATTCCACCTTAAAGAACATATTAATTACGTCCATAAGCAAGGAACCAATAAATCGGCTATTTCTAAGCATTGCTGGGAGGGAAACCCTAATTTTAAATTTGATTCAGCTAAAATAATTTGCAGGCCTAAATTCACTCATGAACTTGATTTCTTTGAAGCTTTTTATATTTGAGGAGCAAACATTCAAACCGTGTTTTCTCCAAAAAAAAAAAAAATTGAGTTAGTGATTTTTCTTTTAACTTAACATAAAAATATTATGTCTACATATTTGCATAGTATCTAGTAGTACATCTAAACAAACGATAATTAGTTTTTAAGTTTAGTTATTTTTTAATTTATTAGTTTTTGTGTTGTCTGAAAAATTTTGTCCGAAGGAGAAAACACGGTTTGAATGGTTTGCTCCTCATTTATAAAAACCTTTTAAAATATTGTTAATTGTGATTTCACTGTATCCCATTTGTCTGATTGTTGGAAATTTTACATTCAGGAAAAAAAAAACCTGGAAAACTCAGAGAATTAAAAAATTTCAGGGAATTTTGAAATTTTTTGGAAAAACATTGGAAATTTTTTTCATAATCTTTAAAAAAAATTTTAGTGCTTTATAATGAAGAAAAAAAGGTCAGTTATGGTTTTTTCTCCAATTATAGTAAGTTAATAAAATTAATATATCCTAGATATGTTCAGTTGACTTCTAAATATGTTAGATTGTAATGCTGCGTGATTGTGTGTGACCTATTTTATTTTTCAAAGTGACAGGGAAAACTCAGGGATTTTTTTTCGCCTGATTTATGTAGCAGCTCTGCTTAATTTCTTCCATATTCTTTTCACAGCTAGTGTTTCGTAATTTCTATTGGCTTATCATCCTGAGCTGAATCTGATCCCTTTCCTATATATAAGAGCACTTTTCTCTCATTTCTTTATGCACTGAAGACAGTACACTAAATGCTACCGAAACAGCTGTCTGCTTTCCTATTATTTCTTTTTGGCACTCTAAAAGTTGTTGTTTGCTTTGTTTTTATAATCCCACGCCAAGTCTTCTATTAAGTGATATGATTGTTTATGGATGCTCACCACGGATGAACTTATTTGCATAAGATGTAAGTCATGTATCAGTTACTATTTACTAAACATGTAGTGGAAATACAAAAGTATTTTTCAAATCACTACTGACTTGCAAGATAAGATGGCTTGAAAAATTCAAGATACTGTAAAACCCCAGTTATTGAATGAAACGAGATGGAATAGTCAAACAGAATATATTTCCACATTTATTAAAAATAAGCACATATTTTAATGTTTGCGAGAAGCATGAAGATTAAATTGACATCCTAATCCTAAAACTAGTGGAGGACTATAATTTATTTAAGCAAGTAAAAGACTTCTTCTAACAGCAACAGCTTATAATCAAAGCTCTGAACAATGTTCAAAGAGTGATCAGGCAACATTAATTGATGCTGCGATGAATGGCTAAAGTTAGCAAATTGTCCCAGATTCAGGGCTAGCGTGATTTTGCCCGATCTGAAAAAAACTGGATGGGTTTTTTCAATAAAACTCACTTAAAAAAAAAAAAAAAAAAAAAAAGAACAACAACCCAATTGGGTTTTTTCAAGAATTTTATAAAATTGTACTATTATCTAACTTATAATAAACATATCAAAACAAATATGTTTTATTATAACATAGACAAAAGAGTTTTTAAAAATATTGGATGTGCTCAAATTATTAAATTCCTATAAATATTTATTAATAAAAGAATAACAGGAGTTTTAATCACTAAAATTTAAATAATCAAGTGAAAAACTAAACTTAAGACATAAGAAGCCACTCATTCAAAAAATTTGTTTAATCACAATTGTTCTTTTTTTTTTTTCTTCTTCTTTTCTTTTCTTTTGAGGTTGGAGGGGGTAGGGCAGTTACTGAATACACAATCCAAACTGAAACTAAATTTCTGTATATTATTTAAATGAAAATAAACATTGCAGAATCATCTTTTCATCATTTGTTAAATAAATGCATTATTTCTCTCAGCCTCCTTTCATTGAAGTATTTATTTAGATTGCTTTAAAAAAAAAAAAAATCTAGCTTGAATTAATTACAAAATATTTATCAAACTTCAGATACTTAACACTTTTTTTCTTTGAGGACTGGGATTAAGACGTACACATTGTAACAGAAGAACAAAGTTGTTAGTTTGTTGTTTAGTATTATTATTTTTTTAATAGATTTTTTCTGTTTTCATTTATATTTATAAGAAATATTCAAAACTTCCCCAAAACCTCATTTGCACATTCGGACATATTCTGCACTCCTGTGGGTAATGGCTGAGGTTACATTCTAAGGAATAAATATACAATAAGTTACCAAATCAAAATTGTACAAGTCTTAACAGTGCAAAAAATTTATAGCATACATAATTCATAATATCCATCTTCAATTAAAAAGTATGTTATGATAATATGAATTTTAAAATTTTTCCTTTTTCTGTTTGTGACATTAATATTTTTTGGGGGGGGGGGGGGGGGGGAAATTACCATCATATATTATAATCATCAAAATAGTGTTGATTCATTCAATTTTAGTATTTTCCAATCTATATATATAAAAGAGTAAACTCACTGACTGATTCACTCACTGATTCACTGACTCAACACGGTTGTGGCGATCCTATGGGAGATAGAGTCACAATTTTTGGTGAGCAGGTTGATTTTAGGACCCTGACGCTCACTAAGACGGGATTTTGCGAAATACCCCCCCCCCCCCCCCCGGGGGGGCAGAAGGCAAAAACCACCTTTATAAGCATAACTCGGCTCCAAATTGCTTCACGGTGAAGAAATTGCAGATGGGGAGACTAGACTTGAATACAAAAAAATCATTTTCTGCGATTTTGGAATTTTGGATTTTTAAGGGGGATAGGGGGTAAAAATGAGATTTTCGGGGGTGCATAAGGCAAAAACACATTTATAAGTATAACTCGGCACCAAATTACTTCACAGTGAAGAAATTGCAGATGGGGAGACTAGACTTGAATACAAAAAAATCATTTTCTGCGATTTTGGAATTTTGTATTTTTAAGGGGGGTAGGGGGTAAAAATGAGATTTTCGGGGGCGCATAAGTCAAAAACACATTTATAAGTATAACTCGGCACCAAATTACTTCACAGTGAAGAAATTGCAGATGGGGAGACTAGACTTGAATACAAAAAAATCATTTTCTGCGATTTTGGAATTTTGTATTTTTAAGGGGGGTAGGGGGTAAAAATGAGATTTTCGGGGGCGCATAAGTCAAAAACACATTTATAAGTATAACTCGGCACCAAATTACTTCACAGTGAAGAAATTGCAGATGGGGAGACTAGACTTGAATACAAAAAAATCATTTTCTGCGATTTTGGAATTTTGGATTTTTAAGGGGGTAGGGGGTAAAAATGAGATTTTCGGGGGCGCATAAGGCAAAAACACATTTATAAGTATAACTTGGCACCAAATTACTTCACAGTGAAGAAATTGCAGATGGGGAGACTAGACTTGAATACGAAAAAATCGTTTTCTGCGATTTTGGAATTTTTGATTTTTAAGGGGAGAAGGGGGTGAAAATGATTTTCGGAGGTGCAGAAGGCAAAAACACCTTTATAAGCATAACTCGGCTCCATATTGCTTCACGAGGAAGAAATTGCAGATGGGGATACTAGACTTGAATACAAAAAAATCAATTTCTGCGATTTTGGAATTTTGGATTTTTAAGGGGGGAAGAGGGGTATAAATGATTTTCGGAGGCGCATAAGGCAAAAACACATTTATAAGTATAACTCGGCTCCAAATTACTTCACAGTGAGGAAATTGCAGATGGGGAGACTAGACTTGAATACAAAAAAATTATTTCCTGCGATTTTGGAATTTTGGATTTTTAATGGGAGAAGGGGGTATAAATGATTTTCGGAGGCAAATTTAGAAAAATACGGATTTTCGAGTAAAAATAATAGCTCAAAGATGTAAAAAAAAAAAAAAAAAAAACGCCAAGCGTCTTCTTGAAAATATTTCCAAAAACTCATTTTTTGATTTTTTTCCGATTTTTTTTTTTTTTTGGGGGGGGGGGGGGGGGGAAGGGGGGCAAAAAAATAAAAATAGTGTCAGATCGTTTAAAATTGGTACATAGAGGTTTTCGATACTTACAAATCGATTGCAGATATTTTCGAATTTGTAAAATTATTAGGAGGGGCGGGAAGGGAGGGGGGGGGGTGGACAAAAAGAAATAGAGATACAGTTAGGCCGTTCAAAATTGGTATATAGAGGTTTTCGATACCTACAAATCGATTGCGGATATTTTCGAATTTTTAAAATTATTAGGATAGACGGGAGGGGGGGGGCGAAGGGGAAAAATAATAGAAATAAGAGTTAGAGCATTTTGGGAATTTTTTCCGAAGGCAGTGAGAACAAGGTGCGACATTTTTCCTAATAAGATTTTTTTTCTGTTTTTTTTCACGTGATAAAAATTAATGCAATTTTGAGAATTCAGTAATTATAGCGATTCATTTAAAAATAGGGACCAGCGAAGCGGGCGTTGCCTGCTAGTCCAATATATTTGTTTAATTTACTTGTGTGTTCTGAACATGCATACTGTTTTGGCATATTTGTTTGTTTATTTTGTTAGATCCTAGTGGTGAATGCAGTCCAGATCTGAGATTACGTGGGCACCAAAAAGAAGGGTGAGTCTTATTTATTTATTTTACTACTTTTAAATTATCAATTTTATTATTTATAATTCATAAAATTTACTCTGTATTATTGCTTAAACTTTTTTTAAACAAGCATAAAATGTTTCGTTTTTAGGAACAACACTGACAAAGATTAATAGTTTTACTTTATTTAATTATTTGTTTTCTTTGTAGGTACGGATTATCATGGAATCCTAATTTAAATGGACATTTACTAAGTGCATCTGATGATCATGTAAGTTTCAATAATTTATGTATACAAACATGTATGTAGTTTAAATGAAATTTGTTTTAATGTTTCAGACAAGGAAACTTGTTTTCCCTATAAATATAAGCTGTGATCTCATCCACATTGTAATACATATTTAATTATTAATTTTTTTTTTCCTTTTACTTTTCAGACAATATGCTTATGGGATATAAATACAACACCAAGAGATAATAAAGTAGTAGATGCAAAAACAATTTTCACAGGACATACAGCTGTTGTTGAAGTATATTTATTCTTTTTATATTTTAATTGAGTTGTTATCTATTTATAATTATTTATGAATTTAGCTAAAAAACAATTTGTTAATTTTTTGTTTGTTATTTTTATCAATCTTATAACATTTCCCCCCGTGTTATTATAGTATGGTAAACTTAAATACATTCTTTTCAATAGAAATTTTGTAAGGAATTCTAAATGATTTAGATTGAAGTTATCAGTGGATGTAGAATGAAAATAAAGATAGAAAAGTTCTGTTTTTATTCCTGTGTATGTAATCAAATTAGACCATCCCAACTTAGAATTGTATAAGAAACACAATGACAAAAATGCTCAGAAAAGCAGGAAAAAAAGAAAAGAAAGGAAGAAAAAGAAACTTGGGTCAGTAAAATTAAATAGATGTATCAAAGAAGTGTAGCTTCATCAGTGGGTATTTAGAAATTTCTATTACTTGTATTTAAAAGCACGTCAACTGTAGCATGCATTGTTATAGAAAAAGAAAGTATGAAACAGAGTTGGCAAACTGGGCCCAGCCCAGAAAAACCCGCCCGGGTTTTTCTAGGCGGGCCCACCAACAAAAACCCACTGGGTTTTTGCAAATAAGTGGGTTTTTGTTAAAAATTATTTATAATTTACAAATCCCATCTATAAAGTATAAAAAACACCTTAGCTTTTAAGAAAAAACTTATTTTTATTTTCTAGAAAATAATATTAAACATAAAAAGTAACTACAGTTATAAATATAATAAAAGCAAGTTTATCTTCTATAACTGGTTAAATTTTCCTTTTCTTCCTGTAAAACCGAACGATATTTTTGTTTAATAGCAGACATAAATGTTATCCAGAATTGATATTTAAAATTAAATTGTTTAGTTTTAAAACTTTGTAATAATTTTAGTAGCAACATAATTATAAATCTAATAAAATTTTCTTCTATAACCATTTCAACTATTAAAAAACTTTTAAAAATAATCTGGTGTGTCACTCACACGACTTTCTCTTACCCTGAAATTTAATACTATAAGTGCAGATTGGAGATTAAGGGTTAAGATAAAGAATATTGTTATGTAAACCTATGTTAAAATAATTCAACTTAGGCTTTGGAACAGCTTTATTTGACAAATAGTTCTGTGTGAGGGGGCTATTGCCTCCCTCAACCCCCTGTTTCACTACTTTACCTGCATTTATATAAAATTTGAATCTGTTATTAAATTCAAAAGTTCAGTTAAAATTATTGAGACAACTTTCACAACAACATTCCTTAAAACTTATCAAACTTTTCTAGAACCAAACACATTAACTTCAGTATACAACATTTGGATTGCCTTAAATTAATTGTTTTTAATTTATTCTAATAGACACGGACAAAGTTAAAAACTTGACTTCGGTATTCAGGAAGCCTCAAAACATGTAAATATACAAAAATCCAAGCGATGAATATTTAGCTTAAAAAATACATTAGTTACCATATGTCTATGAGGAATTAAATTCAATTCCTGAACAGCTTTCCTGCATATGGTAAAATATTATATGATATAGTAAATTATAGTAAAGCACTTCAACTAACATTAAAAAAGAATGTTATGGCTTAAATATTGGCAGCCCTGTATATCTTCTAAAAGTTATGTACACATCACGTTTAAGACATAAATATAATCCTATACTAATAACACATGGTTCAACCTGAAGTACACTTCTACCAATTTTCAAGTATTGTCGTACCTAGTTCTTTTGCATAGCCCTGTTAATGAACAGTGAATAATTTTTATACCACATTCTATACGAAACATGTTTCTACGTATAGGAAATATATATATTCGTTTCATTTGGTTTAGTGCAGTCTATAGATGTTAAACTCTTCTTATTTTCCCCATAGGCGTAATGTATTTGAATTCTCTTGGGTGTCCCTGTACACAAACCATTTTCTTGATCTAAACAAAAAGTTTATTGTAGCATCCCTATATCATACACATTTAGAATACCAAGTTTGAACTTTCTGCTATAATTTGTTTTTGAGATATGCTGATAACAGACACACACAGACCAACTGCTGAAAACATGATTTTTAGATTCAGGCGACCTCAAAACATGTAAATAAAACAAAAATTCAATTTTGAAAATTTGACCCAAAAACAATACTTTTTCTACCTTATGGGTAAGAGAAAGTAAAAAAAAAACAAAAAAAAAAAAAAAAAAGGATAAAGCAGTGCAACTTATTTTTATAATAAAAAAAATTTAAATGATATGTATTGTACTTTAATTGCTTTAATTACTTTTTGTATTGCACTTACTGATATGTATTGTATTGAATTTAAATTCTTTTATTTTATCAGTTATTGTCATTAAGAATATTTATTTTGAATAAGCATACGTTAAAATAATATATAGCTTAATCTTACTAATTAACACTATTTTAATATTAGAATCAAACCAATTTTTATTTCTAAGATAAATATTAGATTAATTATTAATTAGTAGTTTAATATAATTAGGTGTATTACAATTAATATGCTAAATAACATATATCTAATATTGCAATGTAAATGTATTCAAACAAAAACCCACAAAAGCCCAGAAAAACCCAAGTGGGTTGGGTTTTTGCCAACCCTGGTATGAAATAATAAAGCCAGCATACTTATCTGTTTATTACATGCTATTATTTAATTTTTTTGTCTCTCAGGATCAAGCAAATTTTAACCCACTTTCTCCATATTGATTTTACTAAAAATTTGCACACAACTACAAGTGTAGTCAGTATCAGTATGATATGCAAGCAAGCATTTTCAGGGGTCTATCTCACCAGGCAGGGGCGGATCAAGGGGTGTGCAAAGTGTGCGGCCGCACGGGGCGCTCACTCGATACGCAAATGAAAGGGCGCCAAATGCCGAAAATTTTCTCGGCCGATTTTATTTACAATTTTAAGAAACTTTTTTTTTTTTTTTTTTCAAAGCAGTACCAAACGTTTGTCTACGAATCTTAATGAGAGCATTCTCTCATTTTCACCGCAAAGAGAAGATGAAACAGGAATACTTACTATATCGCCCCCTCCCAATTCCTTATCTTTCTCTCTTTCTTCGAAACATGGATTTTCTCTTTGACAGCTATTATATGATCTCTTCCAAGTATCTGAGATGACCACCATCAATTGGGACAGTGAGAGGGCACAGACTATCGTCTTTTTATCCCTTTCATTGTCGTGCTGATTCTTCATAGAAGAGAATGTTGTAAAATACCACAAAAGCCCCCCCCCCCCCCCCCTTCCTCAATCCATTAAATGCCCCCTCTGAATTTCACCTGAATTTAGCTTGTTCTGAACAACTCTTCTGTTCAGCCTCTCAGGAAGCCAACAAAAGACTCTATAGGAATAGGAGACAGTTTTTAGGTTATTTATTTCTTTGTTTAAGATTTGCCTTTATAAATATGAACATTGATTTGTTTTAGGATAAATCGATCATTGATTATTTTTAAAAATGAAAAACGTAAGCTTCCTAAAATAGTGGAAAATTTAAAAATGTTTTGGAAGTAGGAAAAAGAATTTTCTGAATTTTTCGATTTTTATAGCGGTTAACCAAAAGTTGACTGTATTTATTTATTTATTTATTTAATCGCTACAGCATTTAAAAAAATATTTTTTTGTTTTGAAAATATTTTTTACATCTGTTAATTTTAGCAGGGAAATACATTTTAATTTCTATATTTTTGCCGATCTTTATCGCCTCAACAAATACATCCTGATTTTCCATGAAGAATGTAGGAGCACTTGAACAGTATTTTATGGTATTTTCTTAATTTTTGCATTTAAAAATAATTTACGTTCACTTTATAAATCATTTTTCAAATATGACAGATAAGGGGAAACCATCAGGGGCTTACTGAAGTAAAAGAAAAACGCAAGAAAATCGGGAAAATGTAAAACAAGCTGCTGCATTAAAAAAAAAAAAAAAGAGAGAGAGAGAGAGAGAGAGAGAATTCTAGCAGTGCAAGTCACAAAGAACTGAACATTTCTGCCAATTGATGATAAAATTGAAAAAATCATAGATGTAAATACTAAATATTATTAACTATTTCTGTTCTAATTTTTAAATTAGAACTGGAAAAAAGAACAGCGCCAACAACAACAACAACTAAAAAAAAAAAAATGAAAATGAAAAACAAGCTTGTTTTATTAAAAAAGGTTTTTATTATTATTATTTTTATTTTTTTTTCTAATAGTGCAAGTCGCGAGAAATTGAACAGTACTGTAACTTTAAAGAACGGTGAAAATAAAATACCGAAGAAAAAGTAATAAATTACGTTGATTTATACCAGTTCTAATTTTAATGATCTACGATTCACAAACGGGAAATGAATTAGTGGCTCTGACTGCAGCGGGATAGATTGACGGTTCAGATTCCAGGTCGCAGATCATGCTCGTCGGCTTAGTTTTTCGAAGTTTTGTTTTCTTCAAAACTCGAA
Source organism: Salticus scenicus (assembly GCA_963930645.1). Classification (NCBI taxonomy): domain Eukaryota; kingdom Metazoa; phylum Arthropoda; class Arachnida; order Araneae; family Salticidae; genus Salticus; species Salticus scenicus. The sequence goes on from OZ005648.1 coordinate 212,067,440, forward strand.
TGAATATGGTCTAGGGCAACTTAGAATCCCCCTCACCACACATACACCCATCGAAGGGCATCCCACTCAAACCTAGGTCCCAAATGTAGCCTTAATTTAAAATGCCAACATCAGCACTCACTGTGTGTTGGCTTGACGTATATATTTTCCTTTCTTCTTCCCATGTAATCCAATGAGATTTTTATTGCTTCATATTATTAGGATATCAGTTTCAAAAATAATGTTTTTCGAATTCTGTTTTTTGTATTCCACTCTTTGAACATTTCATCTTTTATCTTAGTAAGCAATTAAAAAAAAAATAATTAATTAAATATCTCTTTTCGAAATTGAAAATTAGGCCCTTAAGTTTGCTTAATAAAATAAAATATTTAAATTATTTAAAAAAAAAAAAAATCTCACTAGAATTTAAAAATAAATAAATAAATAAATAAAAATACGCGGGGTAGCAGAAAGGAAGAGTATCTGACTATGACTTCAGCCTGTCTGCTCTCTAACTCCCGTTAATATTAATGAAATTTCTTGAAACTGATATATGATATTCAAATTTCCTATCGAAAATGAAGTAAATACCATTATTGGTTTGTGTACAGGGACACTCGAAAGTATTTCAAAGCACTGCGTTCTCTGAGAGGTATTTCTAAAAACTACATTTTAATACCATTACTTTGCATAAATCTTTATGAAATTGAAATATGTTATTCAAGTTCATTATCGAATGTTTCCAATTGAAAATGTATTAAATAATCACCACTGGATTGTGTACAGACACCCAAGAATATTCCAAAGCACTGCGTTCTAAGAGAGTTATTTCTAAAAACCATATTTTATTGACTTTACTTTGCACAAATTTGGATAAAATTGAAATATATTATTCATATGCACGAAAAAATGCTTTTTATAGTTTAGCATTAAGATTTACATTTAAGATTAGATTACATTAAGATTTACAATTAGCATTAAGATAGAAAATAGTTACAGGGCCACCTAAAAATATTCAGATATATTGAGGGCTATATGGAAACAGATGGAATTTCTTCTGAGATTTTTTTATTAAGCATTTTAACACTTTGCGACAATGTTTAAGAGTTAATATGAACTGAATTAGTAAAGCTATTAGTCCAGTCAAAATAGGAAAAATAGAGGAAAAAAATCGTGTAGTTTTGAAATTTTGCATACTCATAGCCGAGGGGGTCCTGAACAACATACTAAAAGTCCCCGCCGTGGGGGTTGAGCGGGGGGCAGGGGGGGCATTTAAGGGGGGCAATTTTCAGTTTTTATTAAATATCTTAAAAACTATCGCATTTAGAGAAAAAATGTCAATTACAAAATTAGTCTACGTAAAATTTCCTACAAAAATGTATATTACATTTTGTTTGTACGATCATTAGTTTAGAAGATATAGGGAGATGAAATAACACATTTTCTTGAAAAATTCTTTTTTGCAATAGTAAAATCAACTAAAGTGTGCAATTAAAAGGGTTCTTGTCAAATATTTTCTAATGTAAAAAACAAATATATACAAAAGGAATATGCCAGGATAATACAGCATGTTTTGTAAGTTTTAAATAATTTTAAGGCTAGCAGGCGCAAGTGGTGGTTTGAGTAAAACTCTGGATAAGTCCAGTCAAAATAGGAAAAGTAGAAAAAGAAAAATCGTGTAGTTTTGAAGTTTTGCACACTCATAGCCGAGAGGGTTCTGATCAACATACTAAAAGTCCCCGCCCGTGGGGGATGAGCGGGGGACAGGGGGGGGCATTTAAGGGGGGCAATTTTCAGTTTTTATTAGATATCTTAAAAACTATCGCATTTAGAGAAAAAATGTCAATTACAAAATTAATCTACGCAAAACTTCCTACAAAAATGTATAGTACATTTTGTTTGTACGATCATTAGTTTAGAAGATATAGGGAGATGAAATAACACATTTTCTTGAAAAATTCTTTTTTGCAATAGTAAAATCAACTAAAGTGTGCAATTAAAAGGGTTCTTGTCAAATATTTTCTAATGTAAAAAACAAATATATACATAGGGAATATGCAAGGATAATACAGCATGTTTTGTAAGTTTTAAATAATTTTAAGGCTAGCAGGCGCAAGTGGCGATTTGAGTAAAAATCTAGATAACGAAGACCCAAAACCGATCAACATAAAAAAAAAAAAAAAAAAAAAAAAAAAAAAAATCCTGTAGCTTAGAAATTGAGCACAGTTATAAAGTTAAGTGACCTGAATAACATACTAAAAGTCCCTAACCATGGGGGAAGGGCATTTAAAGGGGCACTTTCAGTTTTTATTAAGTATCTTGAAAACTATCGCATTTAGAGAAAAAAATTCTCAATTGCAAAATTAATCTACGTGAAATTTCCTAAAAAAATTGTATATTCTATTTTGTTTGAATGATCAATAGTTTAGAAGATATAGGGGAACAAAATAACACATTTTCTTGATTTTTTTTTTTTTTTTCCAACAGTAAAATCAACTAAATTGTGGAATTAAAAGGGTTCTGATAAAATATTTTCTAATGTACAAAATAAATATATGCATAGGGAATATTTAAGGATAATACAGCATGTTTTGTACGTTTTAAATAATTTTAAGGTTATAGGCGCAAGTGGTGTTTAGGTAAAAATCCAGATAACGAATACCCAAAACCGATCAACATTAAAAAAAAATCTTATAGCTTTGAGATTTTTTTTCTCTAAATGCGATAGTTTTCAAGATACTTAATAAAAACTGAAATGTGCCCCCTTTAAATACCCCCACCCCCATGGTTAGGGACTTTTAGTATGTTCGCCAGGGCACTTAACTTTATAACTGTGCTCAATTTCAAGCTACACGATTTTTTTTTTTTTTAATGTTGATCGGTTTTGGGTCATCGTTATCTAGATTTTTACTCAAACCGCCACTTGCGCCTGCTAGCCTTAAAATTATTTAAAACTTACAAAACATGCTGTATTATCCTTGCATATTCCCTATGTATATATTTGTTTTTTACATTAGAAAATATTTGACAAGAACCCTTTTAATTGCACACTTTAGTTGATTTTACTATTGCAAAAAAGAATTTTTCAAGAAAATGTGTTATTTCATCTCCCTATATCTTCTAAACTAATGATCGTACAAACAAAATGTAATATACATTGTTGTAGGAAATTTTACGTAGATTAATTTTGTAATTGACATTTTTTCTCTAAATGCGATAGTTTTTAAGATATTTAATAAAAACTGAAAATTGCCCCCCTTAAATGCCCCCCCTGCCCCCCGCTCACCCCCCACGGGCGGGGACTTTTAGTATGTTGTTCAGGTCCCTCTCGGCTATGAGTATGTAAAATTTCAAAACTACACGATTTTTTTCCTCTATTCGTCAAATTTTGGCCTTCGTTGCCTGGACTATATCTGTCTGAGAGTGGGTTTGTCTATCTGTCCAACTGCCCGCCTCCAGCATCCATACATATTTTCAGAATTTTTTCAAAATAATAAACGTTATTCATGTTTACTATGGAATATTCCCTATTTAAAATGACATTAATAGGCTTGCTTTCAGATTTACAGTAAAATATTCAGATACATTAATTTCCTCGGTCTCACTGTAAAAATCATCCGCAGTAATTTATTTTTAGGGAATATATTTCTTGTTTGTTTGCTGTGGATAGAGCGTGAATATAATTTTATCCGTGATTTTAAAATAATAAAAATCTGGAGTGACTCCACTTCAAATAATTTGAGTCTGTAAATCATAATGATAATGAATTTTTCGTTGTGCCTCTGTAAAAATCTAAGAAGGCTAGATTCACCAAAATCTACACATTTCGTGCATCGGTGACCTATAACATAAACATAAATTTTCAGCTCAATTGAATATGGCGTTTAGAAGCTATTGTACTTCAAAAAATTTGGGCTCATAGGCCATAAAGGTAAAAAATAGTTCTTCGTGTCCCTGTGGAAAAAAAAAAAACTAAGTGTTGGATTCACCAAAATCTATGCAATTTGTGTGACAGTTACTTATAACATGAGTATAAATTTTCAGTTCAAGCGAATAAGGCATTTAGATGCTATCTAACTTAAATTTGGGCCCATAGGCCATAATGATAAAGAATTTTTCTTTGTATCCCTGTAAAAAAACATGCCCTATAGAATCACCTAAATCAATAAGGTTCATGCTATGCTGACCTATAACATACGTACCAACTTTCAACTCATTCGAACAAAGAATTTAGGAGCTATATCATGTTCACTTACTCATATATGCATACGTCATCGTAAAAATGGTAAAAATGAAGTCGGGAGACCTCAAAACGTATAGCCACAACAAAATCTCAAAGTCGAATTTATGACATGATTAGAATACTTTCCTTACATATGTATGTTCGGAAAGTAAAAATAAAAAGAAAAGATAATTAAAAAAGAAAATCAAAACAAACATATCATTTGTGTTACGTAGGTCTAAGCAGATTTGTGTAATACAGGATTTTCATAATACAAAAGAAATTGCAATTATATATACATTAAAAAAAAAATACAGTGTAAATCTATGATAAGTAATTTAAATTGGCATGTGAAAAAAAAAAAAAAAAAAAATTAATTAATTTGGGGAATTTAGGTCTATTATCCCGTCAACTAATGAACTAGCGACGATTGTAATGAATTTGCTCTAAAGTTTATCTTTATAAATAAATAAGTTATATCGCATTTCATTACTCAAATTCTGTTATTTTAATAAAATTATAATAATAATAATAAAACACTTAAATTTTACGTAATTTTTTTTAATTACTGGCTATTTATCATGGCATTTGGCCCCTGTTTTTGATTTGGCGAATACGGCTTGGCAGGATAATATACAAGCAGTAAATTTGGAAATAGGTTCATTTGGAAATATGAACCGCTAGGGAGAGAGTAAGGGGCGAAGGTCAACTAGTTTAATAGAAAATGTTGAAAATAATATCTGAATTTAAGATTTGAAATTTGATATCACCCGATTTTTTAGCAGTAACTTATACTTTCTTATTTGTACACTAAGTTTTTTTTTTTTGGTACTTTTACACATAAAGAATAAAAGCGAATATATTTTTTAATTTACTATAAAGTTAATAGTATTTTGAGAAAATATAACAAAAGAGACGCTTTTTGCTGATTAAAAAAAAAAAAAAAAAAACTTGAAACTTTTAAGATGCATTTCTTCAATAATTTTACTAGGTAAACACCAGAGATTGAAAAGTTGTCTTATCATATTCTGCAAAAATGAAGATTTTTTTGTGAAGACACGAGATTTTCGAGAAAAAAGTATAAATATATGCACACAAATTATGACCATTAAATTGCAGTCACTTACTTTTTTTTGGGGGGGGGGGGAGGGGGGCGCTTATATAGATACTCGCACGGGTGCCAAAATTCATTTGGTCCGCCCATGTCACCAGGACAAATGTCTGTCAAATCTTATGATACATTTTTAACCAACTTTAGCCAAACCAATTTTGCTCATATTTTCAGGAGTGTTTTTTTTTTTTTTTTTTTTTGTAGAAACATTTTCCTGATTTCATGAATTTTTGCTTAATATATTTCCATATTCTTTGCAGTTATTTTTAATATCTGTTAAGAGAAAATTGTTGTAAAATGGAAATTTAGGAATATCTTCTGTAATTTACTTTATATGTATTATACTTGTTACAGTGATGAAATTTTTTAAATGCATTATGGCTTTTGTTCTTTTTATGTAATTTCAGGATTTTTAAAGTAGGGTCACTATCAGACCTGAATTTTTTTTACAAGAATTCAGTCAGTGAGAATCTAATGATTCATTTTGGGTCATTCCATGTCAGATCATCCAGGGGTCGTCACCCAAGGTTGGCAAATTTTAATGAAACTTGGTGAGTTTGTTCTGTACAAGGACATAAGAACATATACCAAGTGTTATCTCTTTGTGACAATTAGTTTCAGAATTATAGCACCTCAAAGTTTTAGCAAAAATAAGCACAAAGCAATGAACTGCCCATTCAGCTACTCTGCATCATTCTACATTTTTTACTCCAAAACAGTTATTTTTAAAGATAGAGAGTTAATTTTTTTTGCTTTTTACTCTGTATTAAATGGGTAATGAAAATATAAAAAAATATTTAAATTTAACAATTATTAATACAGTTTAAAAAATCTTAATGTGTAAAAATATTTTTTTTTCTGAAAGTTTGACCTGTACTTGAAAATTTTCCTATAACATGAGTCTGACTCCAAAACTCAATAAACCAGTTACACCTTTGAAAACTAGATAAAAAATGGAAAAAAATTATATAATAAAATTTGTGGGGTTTTGAGTTTTTCCCAACTTAGAGCAGATTAAATTTCTAACTTTTGAAAATATGAAATTCAAACATACACGCACAAAACTTGGTTATAGCTAGCTGAAACAATATATATATTCAGTTTATTAATTTGAAGCGATATTTTCATCATATAAACAAAATAAAAGTGAAAATATAGTTACTTTTATATTTTATGCTTTTAAGTATTATATTTTAATTATAAAGTGGACTAAATTTTAATTCTTAAGTCTGTAAATTAGAAGCATATTAAATTATAGTTTATTAAATCTATTTATTTAATTAAATAACTAGATTATATGCTTCTTTATAATCTTGAAAGAATTTCAAACAAATTTTATTTAAAAAATAAATAAATAAAAACCTGAAAGTAATATAGATTAATAATAGTGTAAGAAAATGTTTGATAAAAATAATTTTCAATAATTATTTTTATTGAAGCATCTGGGATATAATTAGAATATTTTTATCATAACATACATTTGATTTTAAAAATCATTCCAGATAACTGTTACAAGTTAGAAAAACCAGTATCCTTTTTTTTTTTTTTTTAACTTATTTATTAATAATAAATTTTATTTGTCTTTCAACATATGCTAAAATGCTTAGAATAAGGTAGACCACAGGGTGAAGGGGGCTGAGGAAGAAACAGAGAGAGGGAGAGAGAAAGGATAAAGGAAGAGAGGATAGAAAAATAATAAAAACAATGTTTTGATATGTTGATTCATATATACATAGGCAGATGTTATCAATTGATCATCTGTATTTAGTTTAGTCAGAACTGAGTAGCTATCAAATGATATTTTTTCTTCTCTTGTCTAATTGTACATAATTTGTAAAGTTTTCATATTCCACTGTTTCTTTCTCTCTCTTTATTTGTAAGAGATTTTCCAGTTATGGAAGCAGATTTTTCTTTGAAATGTGATGGGTCTGAAAGTATATGCAAAGTAGGAACATTGATTTCATCTTCTTGTCCTAATAAAGGTTTAACAACAAAAAATTATTTGTTTGTCATCAAGGATAAATTAAACGAAGAGCAATTACAGTTATTGATTTGGAGAACAGGTTTCCAAAATTATGACAAAGAAGACACTATATGCTCACATCACTTTTATTACTATTTTACTTATTTTGAACATAAACAGAAATCTTGCTGTGACCCCTATAACAAGCATTTAAAACCTATTTCAAACAAAAGAGATTTAAGAAAAATAACTTTGCAAAAAGCAAAATATTACAAAGAAGAAAATAATATAAATTTAATACCTGGCTATCCTTTATGTAGTTCCTGCCGTAAAGCTTTAAATGAAAAAAGTGAAATAAAGTTGCTTGAAGAAAATGATGAAATTGATGATGAGTTAATTGATGAGGATAAAAATTATGATTTGGATTTTGCTAGAATTACAGAAAAAGAAAAGCTGAACAAGTCATTGGAAGGAATAGATGTCACACCATTAAAGCTGCAATCAGTTCCTTCACATTCTAGAAAGAGCTATGCAAAAAGAAAGTTAAAACAGGCTGAATCACAAATAAAAAAGAAATTATCCTTTGTTTTAAATGTAGATGAAACCGAAAGTGGTGGTATACAAACAGAAAGTGATATTGAAAAGAAGAAAAAAGAAGAAGAAAATAAAAAATGTGTTCTGATTTTGACAGACTAGTAGAATTAATGAAAACCAAATTGGATAAAAATTTAAATAAAAGAGAAAAAATCCAAGTATTAACTCTTGCACCTCAGTCATGGTCTCGCAGTAAAGTTGCCACAGAATTTAAAGTCACAGAGTATATGGTTCGAAAGGCTCGGAAATTAACTTTAGAAAAAGGGATCCTGGCTATACCCGGTCCAAAAGAAGGGCATAAAATTTCCTCTGAAGTAATAGACACAGTCACAAATTTTTATGAAGATGATGAATACAGTATGATGATGCCTGGCAAAAAAGATAGTGTTAGTGTAAAGAAAAATGAATATACACAGAAACGATTATTGTTATGCAATCTGAAAGAATTGTATTTTTCCTTCAAACAAAAATACCCTGAAATGAAAATAAGTTTTTCAAAATTTTGCTGTTTGCGCCCAAAATGGTGTGTCTTAGCAGGATCTCCTGGCACACATGCAGTATGCGTTTGCGTTATTCATCAAAATGTCTATCTGTTAGCATATGCTCTCAACTTACATAATAAAGAAGCAGTTCACCAGCTGGTTGATAAGCTTGTTTGCAGCAGAGAAAACAGATCATGTATGTTACGTTGTTGCAGCAATTGTCCTGTTAGTAGTGAACCTCTCAAAAATTATTTAAAAGAGATTTTGGAAGATTATGATGAGGATGATGAAATACAGTTTTCACAGTGGATCAATGAAAAAAGAATGAAACTTCAGTCAATGACTCTCCCTCTTCATGAATTTATAGAGTTGGTAACAGAAAAAGTAAATGAACTCATACCTCATTCGTACATTTCTAAAATTCAAAATTCCTACCTGAAAAAAAGAAAAGAAAATTTAAGTGAAAATGAAGGACTGATTCTGATGGATTTTGCTGAAAATTACAACTTTGTCATACAAAATGAGGTACAGTCATACCACTGGAGCCATTTAAGTTGCACTTTGCATCCTACAGTAATATATTGTAAGACAGCTGATGGATCCATTAAAGAAACTCCCTTTATGTTTTATATCAGATGATTTGAACCATGATGTTCCATTCGTCTATTGTGTTCAGCAAAAGACAATAGAATATATAAAAACACATTTCCCATTTACTAATAAAGTATTTTACAGATGGTTGTGCTTCACAATATAAAAATTTTAAAAGCATGATGAACTTGTGTGCACACAAATCAGATTTTGGGTTAGATGCTTGCTGGTCTTTTCATGCTACTAGCCATGGAAAAAGTATTTGTGATGGAATTGGTGGAACTGTGAAAAGATCTGTAACGAAGAAAAATCTTCAAAATGTTTACCAATCCACACAAATCACAAATGCCCACCAAATGTATGAGTTTTGTTGTGGTTTAATTTCAAAAATATCATTCTTTTATTTAAATGAAATAGAAATAAATACGAATCGAAAGGAACTTGAAAAACGATTTTTGAAAGGAAAAACAATAACAGGAACAAGGAGCCAACATTTTTTTAATCCCATATCAATAGATGAAATCATTATGAAGCGCACAAGTTTGGATCCTGATATATCTCTCAGGTGGAATTTTTATACTGGAGAAGGAAGATCAATGCTACAGGATGTTGTACCAAGTCTCCAAAATTACGTTGCATGTGTTTATGAAGGAAACTCGTGGATTAGATTAGTGAGCAAAATAAATAAAACAGAAGGAGATTATTCAATCCAATTCATGCATCCACATGGTCCTTCTGAAACATTTTATTGGCCAAAACGGCAAGATGAGTGCCCTGTACCCCCTCAGCACATTTTATGCATGGTTGATACTCCAGACGTGATGTCACAAGTTGGGCGTTACTATAAAATAGGATCAAAAACTAAAAAAGAAATTGATGAAAAGTGGAATACATTCAAGAAAAACTGTTGAAATCTATTTAATATTAAGGAAAAAAAAAAATTTTCTACATATGTAAGTAACTAAAAAAAATATTTATGCTTCTTACAAATAATTTAACAAATTGTAAAGAATTTTTATTTACAAGATGAGAACACTTAACTTTAAAAAGTTTAAAAATATGTACATGCATTCTTTTGTAACTATCAATGGGCAAGTGTAATAGGTATGTTTGTATTTTTAAAAGTTAGAAACGTAATTTACTGTAAGTTGGTGAAAACCCAAAACCCCACTAATTTTATTGTACCATTATATTCCATTTTTTATCTAGTTTGTAATGGTATAATGGGTTTGTGGGGTTTTGAAGACAGACTTGTGATATAAAACAGTTTTTGAGTGCAAGTTAAAATTTTAAAAATATTTTATTTTTGCACTTTACTGAAAATTTTAACTATATTAATGATTTTTAAACCTAAATATTTTTCTGCAATTACGTTATACATTTAATACTGTATTAAATGCAAAAAAAATTAACTTTCGATCTTTAAAAATAATTGTTTTAGAGCAAAAAACGTAAAAGTACTCAGAGTAGATTAAAGAGTAGTTCATTGTTTTATACTAATTTTTGCTAAAACTTTGAGGCACTATAATTCTGAAACAAATTAATAAAAAGAGGTAGTATTTGCTGTCTGTTCTTATATCCATACATAGAACAAACTCACCAAGTTTCATTAAAATTTGCCAACCTTGGGTGTCAAAATGCATTTTAGCTGGATGATTTGGTATGGAATGACCCTTTTTAATCAACTGACACTATAAAAGTAACTTCATGATCCTATCTTATCCAGTTCAGGTTCTAGGGGAAAAACTCGTCTGCTTATGTCAAATCTTGCAATTACTTTTCAATCCACTTTCACTAAATTTGAGTTTTTAGTACATTTTGGAATGAAAAAGTTTTTTATTTATTTAAAACTTAATAAAAAAAAGTTTTTATTTATGTAGCATTATTAAATGTTAATATTGTTAATTTTTATAAATCAGTTTTCTGAATGCTCTTTTTCTTTCTTTTTTTTTTTTTTTTCCTTTAGGATGTAGCATGGCATTTATTACATGAAAGTCTTTTTGGATCAGTGGCTGATGATCAGAAGTTAATGATGTATGTATATTTTATTTCTGATTATATTTTAACTGTTCCACTAAAAAGTATTTCAATCTATAATAGTTTTTTTTTTTTTTCCTTTTCTCTTTTTTGTTGTAGATGGGATACAAGATCAAATAACACAAGTAAACCAAGTCACACTGTCGATGCACATACAGCTGAAGTTAATTGTTTGTCATTTAATCCATATAGTGAATTTATTTTAGCCACTGGATCAGCAGATAAGGTAATAATTGAGAAGGAATTTATTTAAAAGAATGCTTATTTTATTTTATTGTAGGATTGTAAATGGATTAACATTGTACAAGGGGAGACTAAAATGTTCCTGGCTTTGCCCCCTTCAAATTGAAATCGAAGGATAAATTTGGTGGCAAATGAAAGCTAAATGTCTTGATATGTAACTGTACAAATATCAAGTCATTCTGATTTTTACTTTTATTATTATTATTATTATTATTATTATTATTATTTTGGGTCATTCCATGCCAAATCAACCACTCACTCAACCTGACCCCCTCAGCAGGAATCATTCTCCTTGATGATATAAATGAGAATATATTTTTTAAAAAATTTTATCTTGTTTGATTTTTTTTAAATAATTTTTTTAAATTTCAAAAAATCAGCATTTTTTAGCTTGTATAAGCGTTTTTAATATCAAATTTCTCAAGTTCTATCACGGATAGCGAAGTTTATGACCCCATATTTTTAAAGAGTATTTCACAAGGTTTAATTTGATATGCAACATCTATATGTTGGGTAAAAATTTTTAAAAATTTTAAATTTTAAAAAATTTAAAGATAGTGTTTTTTAAAAAATCTGAAAAAAATATATGTTTTTGGTTATACTAAAAGCTATATAACCTGAAACTTTTAGAGTGGGATCTCAATGGGATCAGGAGTTATGACAAAAAACCTAGCTACTCTACATGGTAAATTGTATTACAATTATCATATAATATGCTTACTTTATAAAATACCTGTTAATTAAAATTCACACATACAGTATTGCATGCTAATATACAATTAAACATGGGGGGGGGGGATCAATATTCAATGCAATTGTGCTTAATAAAAAATAAACAAAAAATTTTTTGATAATATTTTGTTAGATTATTTAAAAAAAAAAAAAAATTAAATTACTGTGAGTTTTATAGCTGGAATGTTTTCGAGTAGGTTCTTACTGCGATTAGAAATGATAATAAAGAAACAAAGGTACGTATAAATACATTGTTCAGTTAAAATTACTGGAAGCTTTAATATAGCTTTACGACATCCAGTACATGTTTATACAAATTTGGACTATACCTCAAAATGTTTTCATTTATTATAAATGAAAACATATATAAATATAAATTTTTTCATTATTACAAATCACAAACTTTTTTTTATAATAATCATGGCCACCTTTCTTGAATGGGTTATAGCAATGTATAGAAAAATGTTTTGATGTGCTAGGTTTACTCATCTTTACACAAAGTCTTAATGATCATACATTTAATCATAAAAATCATACTAATTTAAAGTCAGGTTGTAAGAAGAAATAAAATTTCTTGCATCACAAAAGTAAAAACTAAATAGAATTGATTAAATTTTTTATCTGAAGAGGGTACTCATTGTTTAAAACAAATATGCCAAAAATGTTTGATAAAAAAAAAAAAAAAAAAAAAAAAAAGCTTATTTTACTTCTACTTAAAAGAGTATGGTAGGGTACCCCTGGGTCAGGGAGAATCTGGAAAAGTCAGGGAATTTGAAATTATTGAATAAAGTCAAAGAAATGTCAGGGAAGAATCACAAATATTGTCTAAAAAGCTGGAAAAATGATGATATAAACCTGGAAAATGCTTTTTGAGCATTCAGTGTATGTTGCGGGTCACATGACTATGCTGTCTTTTATGTCGCAAGCTGTTTTATGTTTTACGCTGTGAGCTTACCTTTTATGTTGCAAACCAAATTTCATGACTTGAATTTTCTAAAAATAGACCTGGAAAAGTCAGGGAATTTTATTTTTGAAATTGAGTTGGAACCCTGGTATGAACCCAAAATCACAACTAACTTTTTCTACATTGAGATCTCAGAAGAGATATAAAAAATTAAACTACAGTGGAGATGCAGATGAGTCATATGCCAGCAACAACATAAATAAAACAATCTTTAAATAAAGACAATTTTGAGCCAGAACATCTCTAATTAGCAAATGAATTGATTATTATTTACTTACTTATGATTTATGCTGTCATTAATTTGTAAGTGTAGTAATTTATTATCTGAATGGCTTCTGATATAAATTTATAACCTTATATTATAATCATTTTGTAATCTGTCTTTAAAAAACTGCGTAAGTTTTAAAACCATCACTAATGATTATAATCTTAAAAATTTGAAACTTGTAGAATTACAAACACATTTAAAAAAGAAATCAAATAATCAAATTTTTAATGATCTTAGAAATTTTCCTGAAAACTTTTTTTTACTATTTTACTAGTCATAAATATGAACTTTCAAAATAATGTCTTTTATCAAGTAAGCATATTATGTGGTACAATTGAACCTCGAAAATCCAGACATCCAAAATCCAAAAATCTCTAAAATCCAGACGATTTTTCAATTTTAATTTTAAAATAAGACTTAGCTGTATCTTATTTCCATATTTCTTGTGCAATGCAGTTTAAAATTCGTTTAATTGAACACTGAATACATAAATTTGAACATAATCTGACATATTTTTATATTGTTTGGTTGTGAATTAAAGATTTTATTTTTTTACAAAAAAAGGTAGGTTATAAAATGGAATAAATAAATAAATAAATAAAATCATAGTGAAAAATAATTACTGAAATGTTAAAAAATATTGTTTCCTTAGTTTATTAGCAGTTATTTAGGAGGCATTATCAGTTGTTTATTATATTTTAGTGTAATATATCTGTTTTAATTTAACATAAGTCTTTTATTATATTTATATTTTAATTAACCAATTTGATTTGTTGTTTATTTTCATTAACATAAAATTGCAGCTTGTATGTTATTATAATATCACAAAAAATTAGTTTTCAATAAATCTCTAAAATCTGGAATCGCCTTGGTCCTGCCAAATCCGGATTTTCGAGATTCAACTGTAATTATAATACAATTTAACATGTAGAGTAACTAAGTTTTTTGTAATAACTTCTGATCCCATAGAGATCCCACTCTAAAAATTTCAGGTTATATAGCTTTTAGTATAACCAAAAACATATATTTTTTTCAAATTTTTTAAAAAACACTATCTTTGAAATTTTTAAAATTTAAAATTTTTAAATTTAATAATTTTTAAAATTTTTACCCAACATAATGATGTTGCATATCAAATTAAACCTTGGAAAATACTCTTTAAAATGAGGGGTCATAAACTTCTCTATCTCTTATAGAACTTGAGAAATTTGAGATTGAAAATCCTTACACAAGCTAAAAAATGCTGATTTTTTGAAATTTAAAAAATTAATTTAAAAAAAATCGAAAGAGATAAAATTTTTCTAAAAATATATTCTCATTTATATCATCAAGAAGAATGATTCCTGCAAGTTTCATAGAAATCTGAGGTGGTCAGGTTGAAAATTGAAATTTTTTGGTTGATTTGGCATGGAATGACCCTATTATTATTATTTGTGCCAAAATATTTGAACAGTCATGAGAAGAAAGAACAAAGTGAAACATCCAAAGCCATTTTGAAGCTTCACAAGACTTTCTGTCTAGGTTAGTGACAAAAGACAAAACATGGCTCCACATTTATGATTCTGAAATAAAAGAATAATCAAAAGAATGGTGCCATAGGGGTTCCCTGCTGCCAAAGAAATTATTCACCCAGAAATCGGACAAATATTATGCTAACTTTTTTACCAATTAAAAGAAGCGATAAAGAAAAAATGTCGGGAAAAGTTGAACAGAAGAATTTTTTTTTGCATGGCAATGTACCTGCACACACTTCCAATGTTGTTCAAGCTAAATTTAACACCCCGGGTTTCCAATTGGTCCACTATCCTACCTATTTACCTAATACAGCCCCTATGATTATTTTCTGTTTCCTAATTTGAAAAAACAATGTTTCAAGGATATTTCCAACGTCCAAGGTGCTGTTGAAAGCTGGTTTCAGGAACAACCAAATGCATTTTAATTTAACGGTCTACAGATGGTTAGAACAATGCTGTAGAAGTGTATCAGTCTCCAAGGAGACTATATTGAATAAATATACAATATCATAACTCTCTTTTCTTTCTGGGCAAAGCCAGGAACTTTTCAGCCTCCCCTCGTATGTGGGTCAGATTGCGTCAGCATTATTCTTTCACAATAATCATCTCATAGATCAAGTTTGGTACATTTGTACACTGAGCTATAACCGTATCATAAATGAGAAAATTGCAGCATAGCAGCAGCACCACCTGTTAGGTAATTCTGCACCCAAATTGAATATGTCTAATCATTCATAATGATTATCTTACATATCAAGTTTAGTGCACTAATATATTAAAAACAATTGAGATTAATTTTCCCACAAACAAGAGATTTTGCAGCATAGCTGCCTCATCTACCAGACCATATTCAGCAAAATCTAATCACCAGTAGTTTTGTCAAAATATAAAGTTTTTTTTTTTTTTTTTTTTTTGTAAGAAAGATACACCACCACAAAATTTTGCTAGCACACACAGGCACAAAGCAAGAGGAAGAGGCATACTTCCTAAAAAATTATCAAATCGTGCGTACAGGGTTCATGCTCCTCGGTGAAAATCAACAATACTCAGGTAATTGGAATTCCTACCCCGAATCGGGGAGGGGGGGGGGTCATGAATAATGAAAATTATGGGAAAAATTGTTGTAAAATCTTGAAAAATTAAATGATTGTATTGCTAAAATAAAACTTACCACTTCTTTATTGAAACATAACAAAGGCTAAAAAGTTAAAATTAGGCTAAACCAATATTATGCTGTTAGGGCAATCACATAGCACCTTTGTACGATTATGTAAAATGTCTTAAGTTATGGAGAGTTTGTAAAATTAATCTCTTGTGCAATAGAGAGTAAACAAAACTATACTGACAAAAAAATGTAAACTGAATTAATTAACAAAGCATAGAGATAATTTAAAATCTTATAAGTATGTAGAAAGCTAAAATATATATATATAAATTAGGGAAAAGTCGTGGAATTCAAGTAAGTCTGAAAAAGCCATGGAATAGTCAGGAAATTTTGACAAATTAGTGAAAGTAAGCCATATTCGTTATTGTAAATTGCTAAACTGTTCTCTAATTTTATGGAAAATAGACAGTGTGGGGGAAAGTAGTGAAAAATAGTCAGGGAAATTAGAAAACTTCTAATGTTAGCCACCTTGAATAATTCTCAAGGATTGTTAAAGAATGTCAAAGGACACATAAATGTGATTATAATAGTTTCTAATAAATAATTTTCATTCCTACAAATTTAACATTGTACAAAAACAATATGTGTAGTATAAATATGTAAGCAATATGCCTACAAAATTTATGTCTAGTGTTTTCTTTTTATTAATTTATTATAATTATAGGAAATTAAATAATAAGTTTTGTTTCAGACTGTAGCCTTATGGGACCTACGTAATTTAAAATTAAAACTTCATTCATTTGAGTCTCATAAAGATGAAATATTCCAAGTTCAGTGGTCTCCTCATAATGAAACAATTTTGGCATCAAGTGGAACTGACAGAAGGTTGCATGTTTGGGATTTGAGCAAAATTGGTGAAGAGCAGTCTCCTGAAGATGCAGAAGATGGACCTCCAGAACTTCTTGTAAGTGACTTTTACTTTAAAATTTTAACTTTTTCCTTTGAATAAGTTATTTCTAATTGTTGTCAGAACAATGAAAGAAAGATTTTATTTATCTACCTTTTTATTAGATAAATTTTTTTTTTTTTGCTAAATTAATACTTCAAGATATTTTATGTAATACTTTTTTAAGTATTAAATTTTTCATTTGGGCAAAATAAGTGTTGAATATAAGCGGGGATTATTTGCCTGTGTACAGGGGCAAGTAATTCCACAGTGGGAGTGGGACATTCACAATCTGAGTCAGAGCCCAGCTGAATAGCAGGTTGCGTGCAACACATTATTATTAATATTATTACATAACTGATTGTGTTCAAAGACTACCCCTGATTTCAGAGGTTTTAATTTAATCCATCTGTGTTTTCATATTTCCTGAAAATTATCTTTTATTTTCATGGGTTGCACATTTGTCATCCAGGTGATTTATAAATGAATTGTATTTCCATTTGGTTGATACAAGATAGAAAAAGATTGAGGACTTTTGGTCTAAATAATTTGAGTATCATTTGACATTCAGTGTTTTTTTTTTTTTTTTTTTTTTTTTTTAATCTTTCATGTTACTTTTTTTTACTTTCTCTTACCCATAAGGTAGAGAAAGTATTGTTTTTGGGTCAAATTTTCGAAAGCGAGATTTTGCTATATTTACACGTTTTGAGGTCCCCTGAATACGAAAATCATGTTTTTAGCAAATGGTCTGTGTGTCTGTATATATGTGTGTCTGTCTGTTATCAGCATATCTCAAAAACAAATTATGGCAGAAAGTTCAAACTTGGTATTCTAAATGTGTATCATATAGGGATGCTACAGTAAGCTTTTCGTTAAGATCAAACAAATGGTTCGTGTACAGGGACAATCAAGAGAATTCTAATACATTACGTCTATGGGGGAAATTGCAGGAAAGTAGAGTTTAACGTCTATAGACTGCACTAAACCAAATGAAACGAATATATATATTTTTTTAATAGAGATAGTTAACTGGAAATTTTTTTTTTTGTGTATGTAGGAGCCTCGCCTCCCCCCCTCGAGGGGAGTAAATTTTCATGATGGGTATCTTTCAAAAGAGCTCGCCAATACCTTTAAAACGAAGGGTTGAACCATCGATCTTCGATAATTTAAAATAAAGTTATCGATTTTTTTTTTTTTACTTTTAACGAAAAAAAAAAAAAACTTAGAAAAAAAAATGTACTTTTTTTTTTTTTTTTTTTTTTTAAATATTGAGAATAAAATGGACTTTTTGGATATTTGGTGTTATACTACTTCTCTAATATGGAAATCGTCTGCGTTATCATAAAAGATAATTTTTTTGAATAATAATTTTAATAAATTATTTTTTAAAAAGAGAATTATTTTTTAATAGCCAAATTAAATTCTATATAAATGTAGGTGCATTAATGAAACGGGGGGTTGAGGGGGGCGGTAGCCCCCCTCACACAGTACTAATTATCATATAAAACTCTTCAGAAGCCTAACATGAATTGTTTAACATAGGTTTACATAACAGTACTCGTTATCTTACCTATTAATCTGCAACCTGTATTTATAGTATTAAATTTCAGGGTAAGAGAAAGTTGTGTGAGTGACACACCAGATTATTTATTATTATTTTTAATTTAAATAAAATGTATTTATTATACTTGGAGAAAGAACAAAATAGTTTGCGTTCCCAGCAACCTGAAAGTCAAGGAATTTCAAAATAGTCAGTGAAAATATAGATTATTTAGCAAAAGTTAGGGAAAATAACATAGATTTTCTAAAAGTCAGGGAAAAGTCTCTCAAAATAAAGAAAGGAATTTAGATCAGTGGTTGCCAACTGGTAGTCTATGGACTGCAACGGTTTACGGAGAAATGTTGGTGGTCTGCAGAAAAATCTAGTCTCTCGTTCCATATTTTATCCATTATTAGCAATTATACTGGTTGTTTTATGTCAATTTCAGTTTCTGAATTACTTGTATTGCACACCATTTTATTTAAGGAAATTCTTAAAAAAATTATAATTTATATTTTGTTGGTATGCTATTTGGTCTGTAATATTATTGGACAAGTTCTGCTGGGAACCCTGTTTGGTCGTTTTGAAAAAAGTGAATTTGCATTTTTACAAGCTATTTTATTCATTTATTTTTGTTTCAATGTAAACATAAAATATGATTATTATATTTAAAATCTCAATTGTCAAACTGTTACTGTCCAATTTAATATTAAGTATATAATATTATTGAACTAACAAGGAGAGGTCACGCCATGGAAAATTCAGATCGGGACGAAATTGCGCAGGATTGTAGTATACTATGAAGGTAACAACATATTAAAGCAGTAGGACCCACTAGCCACAAAATTTCGAGAAAAAAGCATTTAAAGTTTCAGTAATCTTTAAATACAAGTTATTTCGCAAGCGAGTAAGCACCTCAGTGGTGTGATCCTAAAGCGCGAGTCTCCCAAACTTAAAAAATAAAGTTTAGTTTTACAAAACCCTAAATAAGAAACATAAAGAAAAACAGACAAATATTTAAATAATTAAAAAATAAGCAAGCTGTAAACAAAGTGTAAAATAGTTAGCAGGTGTACTTAAATCTTGGTTTGAGCTTCCTGATTTGGTTTGAATGTGTATAAATTACGTAAACACTTCTAGCTTGTTAATAACAAAGGACAGGTAGAATTTTATTTTGTGCACAGAAGGATAAAAAAAAAAAAAAAAAAAAAAGTCGTTATCGAAAAAGAAGCGATGTTCATTAACATTTAAAATCTACATTTATAGATAACATTTCTTTACCTGTAATAATTTAATAGCATCGCAATCCTATACTATAATTTTTAAGAAACTATTGATTGAAGAAGTAATTATTTAATTTGGATAGTAATTATATATGCAATTAAAATCATCATTTCTCTGTATTTTTTTTTTTTTTTTGTAATTTAAAAAATAAAATTAAACATACCTAAAATAAAATATTTAGATAAATAATTAAAAACAGTTTCTTTAGTTTTACCTTATTTTACAGTTAAAATAAAACTAAAATTTGTTTTTTAAGTTATATAAATTTATCGTATTTTTAAGCTATAAATATTAAAAAAAGAAAAAGTTATTTTATACTCAAGAAAATTAAATAATTTTTTATTACAATTTTCAAATTTTGAATTGAATTGTTTAATAAAGTAAAATAAATAAAAAGTTAAGATTACATAAAAAGTTTAAAAAAAAGTTAAGAGTTAGGTTTTTTTTTTTTTTTTTTTTTTTTTTTTTTTATATCTGATTGTTCAATTATGCTTAGTTTATCATAAGTAATTATTCATTTCTTAATGCAATCTGTAAACTTTACTAATGCTTGAAAGTTGTCACAGCTTTTGAAATTAATCTTTAGAATATTGCCTAAAACTTGGATCCTGTAATATTAAAATACTATTATAAGGCATTTTCCTGGTATTATTTATCAACCCTAAAGTTTTTATATTCTTTCATTTGTAAATTATTTGCATATTATTTATTTTTTCTATCCTTTGTTTTGTAGTTTATACATGGTGGACACACAGCTAAAATATCTGACTTTTCATGGAATCCAAATGAACCATGGGTTATATGTTCAGTATCAGAAGATAATATTATGCAAGTTTGGCAGATGGTAAGTTCTTAAAATTTTTTGTTCAATTTACAAATAGTGCATTTATTTTAAGGAACAGTTGTTTGATTATTTTAGTAGTATATTTATTTATCATCATCAGGGACTGACAAAAATATTCAAAATCTTAGAAACCAGGAAAAATTCTTTGGAGCCAGAGATAGTGATTTTCTAATATAACACATATATAGCAAAATTACACAGGCTAGTTATGAAATATTATAAGTGATGTAGGTGATTTGTGTATCATTTTGTTGTTTCCGAATAAACTAATCAGTTCAGGTGTGAAGTTAAATCAAGCAAAAGTTTAAGAATAAACCAATTTTAAATTATAAATACAATGGGAAATAAACACATAAAATATTAAGAGTAGAATGTTATTCTTACCTCTACAATAAATATGTTAAGTATCTATTGTTTGTATTTTCACTTTAAAATATCATTTATCAGTTTAGGATGGCACACTTAATATAAAATCTTGACTTGATGCAAATAGATACAGCAAAGTGAAATTTAAGTCAATGTTAAAAATTCCAAAAAAAAAAAATCAAATTTGCATACTGTGGTTTCGTAGCATTAAGCATACTGTCATAGTACAGAATAGCAAGATAGATTTTTGCTTCTAAATATAAAAAGGAAGCTGAATCTAGTGCTAAAACAACAGCCTATAGAATTGTGGTTTTTGTGTAGGAATTAACCAATAGGAAATTCAGAAATACATGATTTTGCAGTATTCCCTCTGTCTTATTGTTGGAATAGTATGTAAAATCTATATATTCTTAATTTTTACCTACCATTTTCAAAGATTTGCATTTCTGAATTTCTTATTGGCTGTTTTAGCACTAGAATACACCTCCCATTATATTTACGCGCAATAATCCATCTTGCTATTGTGAACCGATGATGGTATGCTTAATGCCACTTGGGATTTGTTAGACCCTGATTATTATGAATGTTTAATTATCTTTTCTAATTCTGTTGTGGGGGGGGGGAATAATAATAAGGAGAAGGCAAAGATGAGGAAGAAATAATTACAAAACTTTATAAACACCATAAAATGCAATAAACTCACAACAATTGTTTGGGGTCGAAAAAACACATGACCCTTTGTCAGGCGAACAAAGTAGGCATGAGTGTTGCAGTCAAAGCGGCACAAAACAGTTTTCAAAGTAGAGCAAAAATATATGAAGACGAATCAATGTAAATATAAATACTGGTGTGTGATCATAT
Organism: Salticus scenicus; assembly: GCA_963930645.1. Lineage (NCBI taxonomy): Eukaryota > Metazoa > Arthropoda > Arachnida > Araneae > Salticidae > Salticus > Salticus scenicus. Next base: position 212,089,086 of record OZ005648.1, read on the forward strand.
TATAATAAAACTTTTAATGCTATTATTTCTATGGTTTCTATATCTTTTTTTTTTCTTTCCCCAGGCTGAAAATATATACAATGATGAAGAACCAGAATCTCTTGCTACAGATTTGGAACCATCATCTACTTAGAATTGTCTTCATTGTTTTTAAATACAGTATTTTTCTTATATTTTATTCTGTGGCAACTGCTTTAATCATCCATGTTCTTATCAACAATCTTATGAACTGATGGTGTGCAATTCTAATTGTTGCACTGTATATTTAAGAAAGAAAAAAAATATTCATGTATTTGGTATTAAAGTTTTGATAAATTTGGATCTTTTATATTGTGTGTAATTTATTCTAACTACTTAAGAGAAAATGTACAATAATTAAAAACTTAAAGGCTTCAAAAATCACTGATTTGTAATTTATTAGTAAGTATAAAAATTCACAGAAATAACTTTCCAAATACAGTCCATTTCATATCTCTCAAAAAAAAAAAAAAAATCTTTGGCAACATAATTTCAGAAAATTGTACTGAGGTTTCAAAATTAGAATTTTGTGAAATTTACATTTTCACAAAAATTGTCATCCTCCAGATGATGGCAAGAAGTCTGGTTTTGTAAAATTTGATAAACTAATGAAAATTTAAATTTTTGTATGTATGATTATTATATAATGTCACTTTATAGCTTACAAAAACTTGCAACCAGGGTTAGGTTTGTTCCAGAAGAAACTAGTTTCCCTAGGACAGTGAAAGAAATCAGAAAAAAACAGAAACTGGCAAAAAATAAAACAGAAACTCGAAGCACGATATATCAAATTTAGACTGTAAATAATATTTAAAATATTTTTGGGAAATTAAATTATTTCAGGTATCTACAGGTGAGGTTTTTATCACTTTAGGGATAGTGTTTTACATTGTATCTGCTATTTGTATAAAAAATTTCCCTACTTTTTTCTCCCTTCGCCGAATATAAAAAGATATTTTTTAATGTAAAGATTATCACATTACATAATAAATAGAAAGATGTAATTATTGAAACATTAGCTTTTTAACACTTTCCAACATAGGGCGTGTTCAGTAGAGCGCCCGATCCACGACCGGTCGAAAGATTCCGAGCCAAAGCGTTCAGTGGTGTCGACCGATCCAGAGTTACATCGTTCAGTGGAATGGACCGATCTCGACCGGTCGTGGATCAGAAAGCCCAGAAAAATTTCTTGATCCATTGGGTCACGTGATGGATCAAATGCGCAATAGGTTGAAAATCAGGCTCCGATTGACATTACGCAGTGAAAACCTGAACAATGAACATCTGTTTTTGACAATGATTGTTTATTTGTTTGATTAGCTGAGGATTAATACAGATGTACCTATTTATATGCATTGTTTGTGCTGTAGAAAATAAGGTAAGTAATTCCATAAAATGCTAAACTATATTATGTTTATTTATTTATTGTGTAAAAAAGATTTTTTACGTAATAACGATTTTCGATACGTAATTTTTTTTTTTATTGATGAACGTAACATTCAAACATAAAATTAAAACAAAAATTTACACAATTTTAATTGAAACAAAAAAAAAAATATTTTTTTTAATTCGGACGCTATCATATTTTGTTAATTTAATATATAAAAATAAGCTGGGAAAAATTATATATATATATTTTTTTTTTTTCAGACAAAGCTTTTCATTCATGCGATTGTTTTTTGTTTACAAACAGAAAAGTTTGTAAACGATTGTATTTTTTACCTTTAAAACAATAAGTTAACTATAAGTAAATAAATTAAAATCCTTCCACATATTTTTAATTTAGGTAAAAATAAGTTTAAGATGTCAATTATTAAATTTAATAAACAAAACAGACTGTAAAAAAAGTAGCTATAAAATTATGCAGTGTTGTTTACATTGCTAGTTTATTTTAATATTCAGTCCGTAATAAGAGAAAAAGCTCTTTATATTGATTCATAAATCGAAGAAGAAAATAAGATTATTTTTTATATAAATCCATTATATTAACTGAACAGCATATTTTACATAATTTATTTATTTATTTATTTATTTCAAAAACGTTTTTGTTGTACATTTCTGTTCATAATAAAATTCGAAGAGAAAGAAAGGTGTTTTAAGTGCTCATTTAAGATAAATCTACTCTGCTCCTTTAAAAATAAATGTAACGTAACATTCTTAACATTTTCATGATTAAAATTTATACGTGAATTTAGAAAAATCATAACCAAAGTAATGTATATTAGTAATTTGTCAGTACAATCAATGAATAGCTTCTTATTTTTTGTTAGCAGAGTACAGAATTCTACATTAATAAGAAAGAAGTAAAACTGTTATTACATAAAAGATCTTTTTTCTTTTCTTTTCTTTTTTTTTTTTTTTTTAAGAAAAAACGTAATATAGTTTAGCATTTTATGGAATTACGTATTAAAAGTCCAGACAAAATAAACAACAGAAATACAATAATACAGGTTAAATTTAGATAGATGGCGCTGCTCCTATCACGTCAAAATTGTTCCAAAGCGTTCAGTAGATTCCTGGCCCGATCCAAGACCGGTCCAGGATCAGTGACGTCATCGCCCGGTCGAATTGATCCATCTCGGGCGCTCTACTGAACAGGCTCATAGTAGGTTGAAAAGTGTTAATGACGTCTGTCTGTCTGTGCTTTAACTCTCGTAAATATTCATGGAATTTCTTGAAACTGATATATATTATTCAAGTTCACTATCGGATGTTCCGTATTGAAAATGGAGTAAATACCATCACTGGTTTGTATACAGGGACACCCGAAAGTATTCCAAAGCATAGCATTGCATTTTGTGAGAGGTATTTCTATAAACCAAATTTTAATAACTTTACTTTGCACAGATCTTAATGAAATTAAAATATGTTATTTATATACACAAAAGAATGCTTTCCATAGAATATAGCAGGGTTCGAAAAAACCCAGCCCACCTGGGCCCAATGTCAAAAAACCCGTTTTTTTTTTTTTTTTTTTTTCGGGTTTTACATGAGAAATCTGGGTTCCCAAGTTTTTTCAAATTTACATCTTTTACATCTTTCAACTTTTACATCTTAATCTAACCATATAACATAACATGTAAATCTAAACTGATCATTTTTCAATGAAATCACATGAAGGAAAACTGGAAAACGCAATTTAATTTAAAAGTTAAATATTTCATACCTACTTATTAGTAATGTTGAATAATCTATACAACTGCAGTTAAACTTCTTTCATTTCATATATTATTTTTTTAAGATGTTAATTATATATAAATAATAATATTAATTATATGCATATTCAATTATAATTTATCTATATACAGTGGAGCACTGTTTATACGTTTTTCAAGGGACCATTCCTTAAAAACGTATAACTGAAAAAAACGTACAACTGAAAATTCGTTTTAACATTAATACACAATAAAGTATCATATTATTAATAAAAGTCTAATCAATTTTCATGATTTCCTTTGCATTTATTCGAATAAGATATATTTTAATTATATTTAAAATATTTTTAAAAGGTTGAATAAAAATTAAATGATAATTAAAAATATAGAAATTCAGAAAAAATTTTCAAGGTTTCAATTTTAACCTTTAAAGACAAAGCCTTTTGTTCTCTAAATGAAGATGACATTTTTGCAAACGATTAAAAGGAAGGAAAGAAAAAAAATGTTTCTTCAACCGTAATGTCAAATAAACACGATAAGAAAATCTTCCAAGTCGCCCAACAGAAGTGAGTAATAAATCTTCAAGTTTACAAAATGCCTATAAAGTTGTGGGTTTTTTACCTTTCATACCCCATTCCTGGAATCAATTAAAAGAGAAAGTGGGAGGTCTTCAAGTGGTCACTGGCTACTTGGCTTATCTCTGAAAATTTCTCTAACCCCCCTTCTCCCCAGGCTACCGATGCAAGTCGCACTTTGTTCTATAGCCGCACTTTGTTGAAAAAATAATCGAAAAAAATAAGAAAAAACATAAAGAACATTCATTTTTTTTTTTTTTTTTTTTAAATCCTGGAATGAAACTCAAACTTGGGATTCTACAAGGAGGAAAAAAAAAAAAAAAACGTATAAGTGAAATTAAGAATTTACTTGTGTCGTATAAACGAAATATTTTAACATTAGAATTCAATGGAATGATTTGGGACCGAAGTCGAAAAACGTATAAATGAGAAAAACGTATAAAAGGTGCTCCACTGTACAAAATTCCGGTTCGAAAAAAATAAAACTTAAGCATTACACCCACGTGTTTTATTATATATAAATTGTAAAAAATTACAGAAGATTTGGTATTTTGTTAATCTAGAATTGGTCTTCTTCTTCTGGGGAAAATGGGTGTTTAGCTCGAAGATGACGATAAACTTTTACGAGTTTCGTAGCTGTGTTAAGTCCTAGACGATTACGTAGTTTGTTCCAAACTAATCCAAATGTAGAGAAATATCTCTCAATTGAAGCAGATGAAGCTGGTGCTGAGTGTAAACCGAAAAAAACTTTCCAAATCCAGGAGGAAATTTTGAATTTTGCTCACACTTTTTTGCCATGATCTGCCACCATTTTTGAGAAGAAAATTTTTCTACAACGTTCTCGAGCATCATGGAAGCAGGAAAATAATTGGGGTAATTTATTTTGAAAGCTAAAATCATGGTAAAAATTCAGGTGGTGATCAGCTAACCACATTTCTGCCAAATCTTCTTCCTCTTTACTCAAGTGCTTTCCTTTAAATTTGGGATCGGTGAGGTTGGCTAAAATGTGTGGTGGATGAATTGCCTGTGCAAATATTTTCTTGAAAGAATCACGATAAGGCTCCAGAAGTTTGGAAGATAATAGTTCTAGCCATATTTCAACAGCCTCTGAAATACATGTCGTTTCTTTCTGAAACTTATCAAGTGCATTTCCAACAACTGACAATTGTTTTTCAAGATGAACAGCTTCTTGATACAGACCCACACTATTTAAGAATTTGGCGATATCGGAATATTTCTTGACTGTGTTCAAGGGCTATTTCTCTATATTTATGATAGTTAAATACAAATGATTTCACAGAGTCTACATGGGAATTCCATAGAGTATCGTTTGGTATTTGTGGCTTATGGCCTCCTTGCTCTTCAAGCCAGCCATGTGCCCGATGTACATTTCTAAAATATTTGTTTACCTCCACAATGCGAGACATTACTGTATTCGGTGATACTTCTTTTTCAACTAAACTTAACAAATGAGCTGAACATCCATAAGTGGATATTGGATATTTTCCCCTTAAAATATTCCACATTTTGTTCTCATTATCAGTTACTACTGCAAAAATGTCAGCGTGTAAATTTTCATGGCATTCTTTTATTGCTGCTTCTACAATTGAAGCACATTGCTCAGATGTCTTTTTCTGCGACCCAGCATCACACACTTTCAGTAAATAACTCTGTCCCATTATGGATAGTGACAGCTTGAATGGGGTCATTTTTAACATTTGACCAGCCATCCAATGTCAGTGTTAAACTGGAATTCTGCACTTTTATTTTCAGAACCATATCTACTTGCTGATTTGCATCATCTAAAAGTCTTCCACTGATATCGTTTGCTGATGGTGGTTTATATCCAGGTCTTAATAGTTCAAGCATGTTTGAAGGTATGTTCAGCTACATTGAAAGGTATATATTGGTTGCATAAAAGAACATTGATACTGCCTGGTCAAATTTTCTTTTTTGTTCTTCAGTTGTCTTGACCACAAAATCACTTCCTGAACGATTCTCTTTCCTGGACATTTTTTAAGATGGGCTTTTATTCTTTCTATTTTGCAGCTAAACACAATAAATCACAAAGTTTACACTTGCATTTTGATTCACCATCAAGTTTTGTCACTTCTAACCATTCACTTGCTAATTTTCTTCCACTTCCTTGTACTTTTGGCATCTTTATTTTTACACACTTAATCTAAAATTTAAAACAATTGTCTATATAACACTTTTTTCTTAAACAAAACACAAGCACAGGCTAAGTACAGGGATACAAGTAGATCAACTTTGTGCATTAGCTAAACAAAGAAGTTATTTGTTTGCTGATTGGTTCTTCGAAAGAAAAGGGGAGGGGGAAAGCTTGAACAGGGTTCATACTCATCAGGGATAATCTGAAAAACCTGGAATACTCGGGGAAGTAGGATTTTGTTAAAAAAGAAATATCAGGGAAAATGAAAATTTTCATCAAAAGTCGGGGAAAATAAATTATAAAACCTCAAAAAACAAATATTTCCTTTCTCTCAAATGACTTGCTTAGCTTCATATCCAAATGATTAAGGATCGTGAAAATATGCATGTAAACAATGATTTCTACCTGAATTTCTATCATGATTGGCAGTAACATGACATCATACTGTGGAAGTAGATTTTCTTCTCTCTAGAGGAACATTTCTTGTAATAGTCACTAATATTTTTTTGAAAATTGTCCAGGGATTTTTTTTTTTTTTCCCATATCTGAATGTGAACCCTGTTGAAACAACTAATGGAAACTAAAAATGTTTAATAGAAAATATTTGACAGCTGCTTAGTGAGTGCATTTCTTTCTACACTATTAGGTATCAATTCTCTTTCTCATTTTATTTTATACTTTAACTTAACTAAGGTTTTTTGTCTATTGTTAAATAAATTTCTTACAGATTGTGTTTTGTAGATATTTATATGTTGAAGAGGAATAACTTCATTTAAAACTTTTATATATTTAGTATAATCAATCTTTAGTAAAACATTTTTATAGATTGCTTCAAAATATTAAAATTGTAAAACTGTGTTGTTTAATAAGTCAAAGAAAAAAAAATCTTCCCTTTTATGAAATCTTCTGGTTTTTTAACAAAAATCTTCCCCTTTTTTTATTAAAATTGGTTGGCAAGTCTGTTTCCTATTGATGATGGCTTTAATTGGTCCTGTATAACTGGTTTGTGTACAGGGACTAGAAGTAAAATTTCCAGAAATTTTAAGGCATTTAAAAAAAGAAAAAAAAAAAAATTTTTTTTTTTTCAGTTTTCTGGAAAATAGGAAAAATTGAATTTTTACAGATAAAAATAGGGTTTCTTAGTAGTTATAATATTTTAGAAAATATGAAGTGTTAAATATTTAAAAATACATGCAACCCATATTATTTTTTCTTAACAGAAACATACGAAAAGCTTTTTCTATTAGAAAATGAGCTGTTCTGTTTCATAACTGCCAGTACCTTTTCTTGTACAAAACACCAAAAACCAGCCAAATCATCTTTCAACCATTAATTTTGCATAAGGTGTGAATTCTTATGGAATGTTCATCTCCCAGCAGCACTGATAAAATGAATTTAGATTAGAATCAAATCAACAAATTATTATTATTTTTTTCAATGACCCGAACTTGATTTTTTTCATATACAAAACCCAAAAACTAAACTAAATTTAATGATTCCTCTGAAAATCATGCAAATATTTTTTAAGTTATAAAATAAAATAAATTTTCATCGTTACAGAGTTAGTAAATCATTTTTTTTTTTTTTTTTAAAATGGAACTATAAATTGGAAATTATAAATTTAAAAATCTGAAAAATAGATTAATAATTTTTAACCATTTATGTGTGTTATGTACTTCAAAAATAGTACAAAAATATGCTTTAAGTTTAGTATATATATATGTGATTTTTCTTTGTTTATTGCCTTTCTGCAATATGTATGTAATAATTTGTGTGCACGTATATTTAATCATAGGAATATTTAGTATGTTTTTAATTATATCAAACAAATTTCTGTTTATTATGATAAAATTTTTTGAAAGATGTTCTTAAGTTGACCTGACTCATTGGAAACTTAAACCTAACCCGCAGAAAAAAAATTCAGTCAACCTAATCCAAACCTGACTCACAATAAAAATAAATCAAACAACCCAGCCCGCAGGAAAAAAATTCGGTCAATCTGACCCATAAGAAAAATAAATCAGTCAACTTGAGCCAAACTTAATACGTAAGAGAAAAAATTTAGTCAACTAGACCTACACCCGATTGCATGTCAGGCTTACCGATTTACTGGACCTGATGCTAGACTGTTAATACAGATTTTCACTTTAAATTAAACTTTTATTTTATCTTTGTGATTAATTTCATTTTAAGTTAATTGAACTTCAGAAATTCAAAACAACATTTTATTATTATTATTTTTTATATATATATATAACTTATTAAGATGTAAAGGACATAAATCAAGTAGATTTTTGCACATGTAATTTTTATAAATGTTTTGATAGAAAGTACTTGCTTATTTTATTTTTTGCTGTTACATGCATTTATATTTGTGTGTGTGTGTAATATCCTGTTAGTAGTCGCTAGTTGATCGATTTGCCGCCCATCCTTTCAGTGTTGCCAGATTTTTTTATTCAATAGCCACCAAAAATTTTTAGAAGTGGCATTTGATATATATAAAAGTTAAATAGAATTGAAGAAACGTCGATTATGTATATCATATATCACTTCTTAAAATTATTGGTGGCAGTTGAATAAAAAAGTGCACAATGTGTCCAGGTGGCACTGACTATGGCGACTACTAACGGGTTAAATAGCCACACACATTAAAATAATACAGTTAGACAAGTCTAAGGATATATATTTTTTTTAAAAAAAAGAAAAAGACGAAAGTACAGTTGGTAACAAAAGTATCCGAACACTAGCAAAAATTCCTATATTAAAAAATATAGAGTTAATACTGTTTTTTTAAATAAATCCTTGTTGAATCATGTTCTTAGTCAGTCTAAGAACATGATTCTACAAGGATTTATTTGACAAAACAGCATTAACTTCACTTTTTTTATATAGGCATTTTTGCTAGTGTTCGGATACTTTTGTTACCGACTGTATAAAGGAACTTGAAAAGAATAAGTAATTTCAAATGAATGTGATGGGAGGGAGGTCATTGTAATACTTTAGAAAATAATTGTAAATATTTAGAATTACCATTTGATTACATGGTTAAAACTTTATTTTTGAAATATGAACATTATCAGAGTTCAGAGTCAGTGTTTTCATGTAAGATACTGAACATGAAAAAATATTTCGCAAAAAAAGTATCAGAATGTAAATATTATAAATTTTTAAACACGTTATTTTATTCTAATAAAATTCAAATTTTTCAATTTTTCTGGGTGGAAATAAACCCCTTCGGAAAAAACCTGAAAATGACATTTAAATAACTTTCTACTGGAAAAATCGTAAAGAGAGACATTTATTGTTAATATGCTAAAATAATGTTTTGTATAGAATATGATATGGTTCAATTTGAGATTTACTGGGCTACGCTAAAATATTCAGGTACATTAAAGGCTGCGATTAGAATATCAGGGCTGCATTTTCTTTTGTGTTAAGCAATTTTAACACTTTCCAATAATGTTTGAGTGATTATGAATACAATTAGTCTATTTGTATGCTTTTCAGTTCTTTCTGTGTGTTAACATAGGTGAAGAACATTGAAAGTTATACAAGTGTGTACAGTTGGAAAAGTTAATAATCTATGCGTACCGCATGATTTTTTGTTCTTGTTTTTATAATATACTACCATTCATGTTTCAGTCAGGGACATAAAAAAGGTAGGGGCTAAGAGGGCTGAAGTTCCCTCTATTGGATACTGTTAAATTTCTTTAAATGTTCATTTATAAGTTAATAAATAAATATATATATATATATATTATTGATAAACAATGAATGATTATTAATTAACATTTAAGTTTAGTTGGATTTTCTAGAAAATAATTTTCAAAAAAAATTGTTTGAGCTTTAGCCACTCCAATGATTTTTGAATTGCTCCGCCCCTGTTTTCTGTACTGATTAGGAGTGATGTTATAAAAACATTTTTCTTAGATACTATCTTACGTTGTTACTTTTAAATTGATTTTTCTCAAATGCTACATTTCTGGGTTGCCTTTTTTTTAGTGGGTACGACAAGATATTGTTATATGTGTTTATTAAGAAGCCTAACAGTTAATAATAATATTCTTTGACTTTGAATTCAGCATTACACAACTATGCATGTTGTAAATAAAGAATTTTCCCCCTTATCAGCAGTGAAATGATCCAGTATTTTGGCAATTAGTCACATAATATCGCATATTTCGTAAATTAGATATTAAAAAGTGGGAAATTTGCTGATTTAGCAAAATTATTGAATATTTTGCAAATCCGCTTTACAAATATTTTGCTGCCTATTGGCAATATGTGTTTTTGGAAAATCATCGGTGATAAAATTCCCTATTTCAGTAAATATTGCATATTTCGGTAATCATGCGTAAAGGGAGGAGGGGACGAAATTTTGTTAATTTATGCATATTTTGGGAATTTGCTTTAAAAATTCTCCGAATTTTGCTGATCACATTTCTCGGGAATTGTTGGTGATAAAAACACCCATTTCAACAAATATTCCGTATTTTGGCAATGGTATAAAAAAAAAAAAAAGCTGCGATTTTGTTGTTTTTTCGCGAAATAGTCACATAGCATGGAAATAAACTTATAAAAAGTTTTAAGTTTTATAATTAGTGTTGAAATATTCAAGTATTTCTGAAATCAGTGAACATGACTAATTTTAGCAGTTAGCTCTAATTCAACTTTTCACAAACAACAATGAAATGATGGCGTAATATATGATCTTTCTTCAACAGATCGCAATACTACATGTTAAAAATTCAGAAATTTTGTTGATTTACATAAAAATAAATAATAATCCTGGATTTCGTTAATCAGCTTTGAAAAAAAGTACAATTTTTGAAATAATCATATTTCGAGATTGACGACAAGGAAAAAAAAACTCATTCAGGAATTAATATATTTCTTCCCTTTTTCTTTTGAAACAGCTGTGAAATGATCTCATATTTTGGCAAAAAACTGTGAAATGGTGAAAACGATATTTCGGGAATTTGTGGTGAAGAAAATTTATTATATAATTCAGCAATTAACCATCATGATTAAATGCCTTTTTTTTTTTTTTTTCTTTTTCTCCCCCAAACAGTAGAGAAATGAAACTATGATTTGGTAATTTGTCGCAAAAGAATTGCATTTTTTTACCAATCAGATTTTTAAAAAAGCAGTACAATAAATAAAATAAAGATAAAAACATTAATTCAGCAATTACCCATGATCAAATGTAATTCTTTTCCCTCTCCCTAACAGCAGTGAATTAATATGGTAGTAAGATATGAGAATAGCTTAGTATCATTTCTGCCTCTTATATAATTTTCAAAAAACGATTTTCCTCTGATTTGCATTATCTAAAAAAATCAAAATGGCCTTCGAAAAAGCAGACTTTTGAAAATGGAAAATTTCATGCTTGAAACTTTAGATAGACTTCTGCAATGTAAAAGCTGAGTTATTACATATTCAGTTACCCAATGTTTGAAGGTTTGGCTGACCTTTCACTAGGAACCTTAAAATAACAGCTTACTTAAAAGTTTAATTGAACTTGAAAATTCTCTCTCTCTCTTTTTTTCCCTATAGCAAATTCTGATAATATAATACAAAGGGGGGAAAAATCGGACTCTGAAAAACCTGAATATTTTTGACAGCACTGATCACCATCAACAATTAAGAAAAGAAAGAGAAAGAACTGAGGAGAGAGAGAGAGATTGAAAATGAAAATAATACCTTTAAACATATTTCTAATTGAGACCAATCTATTTCTCAGTTGTGATGAAACCCACTATAAGAAAACTAAAAATGTCCATGAATTTGATTTGAAGGAAAATAATAAGCCAACATTTGTTTCTCTTTGTTTCTTATAACTGCCAACCTTTCTGATTTTTTGTGAAAGCAAAATTGCATATTAACACCTCCTATATATATTACAGATTTTAAGTTTCACCAGTGTAGGTTGGTTGGTTGGAGGATTAAGGCCGATTGACTCCTTATGTGTCCTAGGCCTATAGGGGGAATGCCCTCCGTGGGGGTCTTTCTAAGGGGTCCTAGCCCGTATTTACGCGAGTTTCGGAGGAAACCACGGAAAACTCCGAACTGCTAGGTCGATGAGCGCGACCTGGGATCGAACCCGGCACCTCCCATCTACCAGCTTTGAGCGCAGAACCGCTCGGCCGCTGGTGGGCCTTCACCAGTGTAGGAATTAAAATTTAAAACTGTTCATGTTTCCGTGAAAATATTTAATTTTGCTTTCACAAAGAGCGGGCACTCCTGATGAGTCGCAGGTCAAAGGGCACCGTAGTTCGTTTAGGGAACTGGATGAAGGAAACAAAGTTGTTTATATAATTAACACATCTGTAGGATATATTTTCTAACATAATGACGCTTAAAAAGGGAATCTGAAAGCTCTGACTCAATTAAGATAAAATTAAAGAAAGTCATAATTTTGTTAAGGATAAAATGTACATTGATGATTTAATTAATATTATGGGCCCTCACTGTATTAAAATGGTCTTGAAAAAAGATCTTTTAATTGCTGACTAAAATCAAAGATACATATTTTATATTTATAAGTAAGTTCTAAAAGATTGACTTCATCAGATTTTTTTATATTGTAACTTATAATTTTTGCATGCAAATAGATTTTTTTTTTTTTTTTTTAATTCACATAGTACTACTTTCTTTCAGACACAATGTTACCTATCATAAAACTAGCTAATCTTCAGGTTATTCTATGGGGATATTTGTTTCGCAAATTACTCATTTTTTAATTTTGTTTTCCCATTCATAAAATTTTCTTAGGATTGACTAAAATGTCACACAAAGATTCGGGTTTTTTCAGTTTTGTATAACATTTTTTTTTTAATAAATAAAAATACCTTTTCATATCCTTGAAAAATCATTGGGTAATTTTTCTTTTTTTTTAATTAATAAAAGATTCTTTTGGCAGGAAATGACTCTTATATGTTAATCATCTCCACACGTCAAAACAAAAACAGATGAGCCAAAAAGAAAAAAAAAAGATTACTCCATACTATAATACCTTATGAAATTCCTCTAACCAATGTGCAGCTAGCATAAATTTCTGATTTAATTTGTTGTTAGCCGAAGAAATTTGCCATTCTTGGCGTATTTATAAAATCTCTGCAAGGTTTTTTTTTAATAATGAAATTTTATTTTTGGTGCAGATCGGTGCAAAACTGTCAAAAGCAGAATGTAGCAAGTCTTTGAAATTGTATCAGTTTGGCGCAATTGGTGAAGATTTTCCACCCCTGATTAATTTATTCAGTTTGAATTTATAATTATTCATATTGTTGTAAAATTATTTGACATTTTATTATTTTAATTACTTTTTTATAGTTGTTTCTAACTTAGATAAATATTATTAGTAAACATAATTAATGTTATGAACATGTTTTGGTGGTTTATCGCAGGGAACTGTGAAAGAAACACACCAAATTCCAAAAAATTCAAGCTGAATAAATTTCTAAATATCTATCTCTCTAATTACGAGGTTTGTCCGTAAAATAAGGTTCCCAATGAATTTTCACAATGAAAAACATGTTTATTGGCATTGAATAATACATATTTGGAAAGCTTAGACTTTTCCCTATTTTTCGACATAATCGCCTTTGCGATCAATGCATTTTTGCATGCGGTGTACCATCTTCTTCATGCCTGAATCATAGAACTCTGTCGCCGCGGTCCTAATGGTCTGTCAAAATTTTGTAAATGCAGGACTTGCTGACATCAGGAATCATCTCGTTGAGGTCCCGAACCGTCACCATTCGATCTTTCAGCATAGCTTCTTCCACTTTCGCAATCGTTTCGTCCGAAAACAATAGCTGGCCAGAACATTTTTCGTCATGGACATGTCCATCTTTGAATTCTCTGCATCATTTGCTCACATGTTGCACGCTTATACACTTTTTCCCGTACACTTCCCACAGTTGGGAATGAATGTCCACTAGCGCAGCGTCTTTTGCTCACAAAAAAACGAATCTGAGCGTAATTCGTAGCTGGCGTGAGAAGCGAGTGGGAGCTCCATCTCTCATGGCCACCAAGACAAGAATGAATGTCGCAGACAGCTCGCCGGGGTCTGAGACTGGGAGAAAGGGAGCCAAGCTACACACCAGTGTCGCCAAAACCTGCGTAACACCGTTCCTAGCATCTGCAGCTTCTTGGGAACCTTATTTTATGGACAAGCCTCATACAAAAAAAAAAAAAAAAAAAAAAACACAAGTAAAAATGAACACCTTACATATTAGTCATTAAACACACCAAATAGTGCGACAGTTATCTAACAAATAAGTGCCAGTTTTGATCTTTTTTTCAATAATTTAATGCTTCAATGGTTTATTGTAATTAATGTCATTTTGTTTTCTGGATTAGTGGCTTAGCTAATTAAAAAACAAAAATGTAGCATAATGCTGGTTCAAATAAAGTAAAGAAAAATAACAAATAGGCATGTATATAAAAACAAGATATTTATTTCACATAATAAATTGAGATTTTAAACAAAAAAATAAATGCACTTCTGACAGAAGTTAAATTAAGTAACCATCACCTAATATAAATAAGAACACAGTATAAGGTAATATTTTCTTCATAAGAAATAATACTTAAAAATATTATACAATTAAAGATGTTTGTTTACTGTAATATTTGCCAAATAAAATGTTAATACAGTAGTTGTTTGACACAGTAAATTAAGCTGAATGGTGGAGATACAATTTGTTTCAACTGATTTCTAAGCAAAATTAAAATGAAAATTGAAATTAACTCCAGTTATAATTAATTGTGATTATGAAAAATTGTGATTCTTTCTTGTTCATTAAATATAAGCATCTTATCAATTCAATTATTTCTGCTTCTTCACTGTGACTCCTTGCCTTTTTCCGAACAACAACAACAACAACAACAAATCTCAGTAAAAGCTTGTTTTAGGTTTCAGTGTTCTTTTTGAAAGCAATTGCTTTACATGTTCATTAATTTATTTAACAATATAATTATGTGCATTATATTAAATACACATATATACATTTGTAACAAATACTAAGAGAATAAAAACATGATAGTAACATAAAATATGAATGTAATAATACTTAAACAAAAATTTAAGCAAAATACTGAAGCGATTACACACACTATGACTGTGAGAAAAATACTCAAAAGGCAAATTACAAATAATTATAGTGTGCAATTACTTAGTAGAATTTACAAAATACAAAAATATTAAATTATATAAATTAATTTAAAATTTCTCCCTCTAAAACTCTAGGTACCAATTCTTGTTTTGCAGAAAATTTTTCATTCAAAATAAACATTTTTATATGTGTGTGTGTGTGTATCTGACCAGCTGATAAAATATTGAAAAAATAAATAAAAATTTAGTTAATTTGATTACATAAGTACTGTACCTCAAATCAGTGTAAATTATGTACGGTTAATGACAAAATGATTAAAATGTTAGTGGAATTACAACATGGATAGTCACAGTTTTTCGATAAGAATAGCAGAAGCTCCCCCTCCTCCATTACATGCAGTTGCAATTCCCTTCTGTCCTCTTTTTAAAGTATGTTCAAGACGACCAACTATTCGTGCACCAGACATTCTAGGAAAAATAATAGTAATTTTATAACCTATAAAAGCTAAGAAAATTATACATAATTAACGAGAAAATCAGTCTACCAATACTCAAGAAGTGTGTTGAGATAGTCTAAAAAATGTTGCAACAAATCAAAGTGTTAGAAGACTTAAATAAAAGTCCAACAATTATACAATATCAAATTCTAGTTTAAAAAAATAATGTCTCAAATAATATAATCTCAAAATATACTGCTTTTAATTTTTTTACATCGCTTTTTCAATTGTTATGATCATGAATTAATATTTTTACATGAAAATTTCACGAGTTATATATTGATTATGTCTATATTTTAAAGCTAAACTTAAATTTACTTCACCAAAATATGCAGTACTTTCAACTATTTTAAATTACAAATTTTGCTATAATACAATCTATATACATTTTCCTACAGAAAAAATATACATTTTAGATGGTTTTAATAACCCTGTTGATGAATGAAAGGATGTTTTACTCTATTTTGACAAAATCAGAAGTAGTATCCTTTTTTGGGCAATTTACTGTTTCAAATATATATATATTTAATAATTTGTATTTTAATTAATTGTAACATGTATTTCTTTCAAAATTCTGATATTTTTATTTATTGAAAAGTTGTGATTTTAAATGGCATCAGTGATTATATTAAGTATAAATAAACTCCTCAATTGTTTAATTAACTATATTAATCTTACACTGCTGTTACTCCTATTTTCAAAAATTATATATATATATTACGGGCAATGTAATTATTTAGGTCAGTATTCATAATGCTTGGTTATTATGAATAATGACCATTAAAATTGGGCAATTTGATAAATTTGAATTACTTTACGATAATTTCTTACATTGCCCAGTCATTATAAATACCGCTATTATTTCTTTGGGCACTTTGATTAATTTGGGACAACCACGTGCGTGTGGTGTGATTCTGGCTGGCCAATCAGCATTCATTTTCAGTCGCTTGTCGCCTGTGCCGGTACCTGTGGCTTGCGTTGCGTTATTTACGTTTTCCGGTTGTCTTTGGATGTTATTTAGCTTATGTGCGACAAATGCTTATTGATGTATGTCTTAAATTGACTTTGGGTTCTGTTTATTTAGTGTTAGTGATTTTTCTATAAAATAAAATGCAGGAACAGTTAGTAACTGATGTCAGTGACATGAAGCATCGTTTTAATGAACGTCTGGATGAATTATGTTCATCAAAAGCTCAGAATACACAAAGCCACAATACTTGGAGTTAATAGAAAAGGTTAAAACATCTAGAAGCAAAGTGGTAAATAAAAAACCCGAGGATTATCAGCGTTTACGTAGGTTTGGTGTAATGACAATTGGAGAGAAGGAAAAGTTGATAGTTCCTGTAGAGGAAGGTAAAGAGCAGATAAGATTTTACGTACATCGGGAAGAGATATTTCAACTCTTACATGATGCACATATAGCAATTGGGCACGGTGGTCGAAACCGTACAGAAAAAGAGCTAAATTCAAAGTATAAAAACATTACAAGGGAAATGATTGTTACATATCTAAATTTATGTATGACCTGCGAAAAAAAACACAGTGTGCCAAAAAAAGGTTTAGTTGTTAGACCGATACTAAGTAAGAATATGAATTCAAGTTGTCAAGTCGATTTAATTGACATGCAGTCACAAGCTGATGATCAATATAAATTCATACTTGTATACCAAGACCATCTTACTAAATTTATTCAACTTCGACCTCTTAAAAGTAAAAGAGCAGAAGTAGCTTATGTGCTTTTGGATATTTTTGCAATTTTTGGTGCGCCCAGTATTTTGCAAAGTGATAATGGCAGAGAATTTGCTACAGTACTATTAGCAAACTATGTAGCATGTGGCCCGAGTTGAAGATGGTGCATGGGAAGCCAGACACTCTCAAAGTCAGGGTTCCGTAGAATGTGCGAATCAGGACGTGGAAAATATGCTTTGTTCAAGGGCTAGAAGACAACAGCACCAGGAAATGGTCAGAAGGCTTACGTTTTGTACAGCTAATGAAGAACAGAGCTCATCATAGTGGCATCAACTGTACTCCGTATGAGGCCATGTTTGGGACAAAGTTAAAAGTTGGTCTAAAAAGTTTTTTACCCACAGACGTTCTGCATAATATAAATTGTGAAGAGGACTTAGAAGTTCTAGTAAAAGATCAGAGCAATTTACAGTCTGTAGAAGAAGGTCCACTGCAAAATAAACCTGAGTCACATGTGCAGGGGTAGTACTAGTACAAAGTGAAATTTTAGGACATATATTTTTGTAAATTTCAGGACATTTTCAGGACAAAATTATTAATCTACCTACATAAGCGAGATGTCTGAAATCTATTGTGTATCGGCAAAAGGTGCTAGTTTACTTAGAAAATAAAGGAAACATCCAATTTTTTGATGTATTAATTTTAAAATGCTTTCTGAACTTTCAAAATTTTACTTATGAATAAACTATAGAACAAAATGGAAAGTTAAATAATACATTTTAACATGAATATAAAAATTTAAAATTCCTGCCCCCCTCCCCCCCCCAAAAAAAAAAATAAAATAAAAATAATAATAACATACTGCTTAATATTCCGTAGTATTGTTAGCCCCGCCTTCTTTTTGACACCAGTATCTTTTTAAAGTATTTTTCTTCTTATTTGATCGTAATTGCATTTGGAGGATATTACTCTAAAAATTTACTGGTGTGAAAAAAAGGGCGGGACTAACAATACTACGGAATATTAATTAGGATGTTGGCAAGTATGTAATAATAA
The DNA here is from genome assembly GCA_963930645.1 of Salticus scenicus. Taxonomy (NCBI): domain Eukaryota; kingdom Metazoa; phylum Arthropoda; class Arachnida; order Araneae; family Salticidae; genus Salticus; species Salticus scenicus. The sequence goes on from OZ005648.1 coordinate 212,107,364, forward strand.
TAAATAAATAAATAAAATAAAAAATATTTAGTTCACAATTTTAGAGTTTAAAAAGTCTAACTTTAAGCAGAATATCTGAAACTTCCCTAAAATGCAGTTACAGCAATCATTTAAAAAACTTTCATACACTCGTGTTTTTTCAATCATGCGCATTTTTCTTGTAATTTCAACTTAGAGACAAACATTATAAACTTTTTTTAAAGAGGTATGGGAAAACAATTTATGTTAGGAACAATAAAAAGAAAACAATATATTTTTATTTCTGAAAAATAGGGGCAAATTTTTTTTCTTAGGTTCTAAAATTAGGGATCATGCTCATGCATGCATTCGTGTAAAAGTGCATCAGAATCTAAACATCACTCATCAATGTAATGATAGTAAAATGCAAAAACCTATCACAAAAAGGTAATAATAAAATTTGTAAGCAAACACCATAAAAACTCCCAACAAATGTTTCAGGTCAAAATAACAGCCATATCCTTCATCAAGCAAAAAAAGTAAGCATGATTGCAGCATCAGAGTTGCTTGCAAGGTTTTTATTTACTTATCAATATAGCAAAGTGCAGCAGTACAGAACAAGTTTGAGGTTTGATTGCTTAATTTGGTTTGTTTAACTAGCAATAAATAACATAAAAGTTAAAATTTTCAGGAAATTTAGGACAGTTTATAAAATTTAAGGACATTTTAAAAATTTTTAGGAATTTCAGGAAAATCAGGACAAGTACTACCCCTGCATGTGTTAGCGGAGCTACCAGGTCCAAGTCAACATGATGAGGAGAAACTACTTTCTCTTGATAGTTATGTTCAAACTTCAACTTTGCTAGCTAAACCAAGCCCTGATTTACATAATAAAGAATTTCAAGAATCTTTCGGGCATGAAGATTCCCCGGAAGAACCCTATGTGAAAAAAAGGAAAGCCGACATATTAAAAATTAGGCAGATTTCAGCAAGCAATCTAAAAAAGCAAGCTGAAAAAATGGTTCAAACTTCTAACTCAAAATACCCTGATGCTAAAAAAGGTGACACAGTTAGAGTTCGAGTCCCAGATGTCTACAGAGGTCGCACCGATGGAAGAAATATTTTGGCATTTGTTCTTGAAGTAACAGATGCTAATCCGTATAAATTAGGCACGAAACACGGAATTCTAAATCAACTTTATGCCAGGAACCAATTTACAATATGTAATGAGAAGTTTATATATGGCGAAGATATTCCACAGACAGAGATTTCACTAAGAGAATGTGCAAGATTGTCATCCAAGACAGGGGCCAAGGCTATAGTCGATGTGGCTGTAAATCTGAGAAGTGCAAGTGTCTTAAAGAAAAAAAGCTATGTAACTCGAAATGTCACCAAAGTGGAAGCTGCTCTAATAAATAGACCCTCTATGTATTGCTACATATTGACATTTTGCGTAAATATAAATTTGTAAGTACGTACATATCTAATACATTATTTTTATTTGGACTTAAGTTTTGTTTGTACTTATTTCGCCACCGGTTTGTTTGTCAGCATGTGAAATTTTATTTGTTATTTTTTGTTTGTTACTTTGTCAGTTAGGTATGTAAAAATTTGTTATTTTTTATAAGAAATATGAATAAAAATGATTTTTAAATTGCCCACTTGACTTTTAGCATTATACATAATGACCGGGCAATGTAATATTTGCAACATAATTTATCATTTTGTCATATCCTTTTGGGCACTTTTTAAATTGCCCGGGCATTATAAACAATGCCCAATTATTTACATTGCCCGTAACATATATTTACTTTCAAAATATATTTATAACTAAATATAAGATTTATTGTTTTATGAACAGAAAAAACTGAGAATGAAAGGGTTAATTCTCAAATAAGCTATTTATACAGCATATTTTTATGATCATTAAAAAAGTAGCATTTTCTAATATATAATGCATTGAGAATTAAGAACATATTTTAAATAGTAAGCCCTATCTTTTAGAGTTCCAATTAAAAAAAAAAAAAAAGTTACATATTCAAGTTAAAGTCATTTAAAATTTACTCACAACAATCTGTGTCGTAAATGCACTTAACACAGTAGGCTAAACAGGAATATGCATTTTATTTTACTTTATTTATTTATTTATTTTGTCTTTATGCTAACACCAGTTGAAATTTACTAAATATATGCATTTGCAAATATATATATATAACACCTGGAAGTAATTAATGAAGATTAAAATATTTTTTAAGCAAAGAGACATCTCAAGATTGTAAAACATTCTGCACAAATGCTGTAAAAAATGTTGGACAAAAGTTCTTTATTCAGGGTTCATAGTCATATATGGGAAAAAAATTCCTTGAGTTCCCAGACAATTTTCACAATAATATTAGCGACATATTACAAGAAACACTCCTCTAGACAGGACAAAATACACAGCTACTTCCAGTGTATGGTGTCATATTACTGTCGACCATGGTAGAAATTCAGGTAGAAAGCATTGTTTAGTATTTTCACAATACTTAATGAGTTGAATTTTGATATGAAGCTAAACAAGAAAAATATAACTTGAGAGAAAGAAAATATTTTATTTTCCAGGTTTTATAACCGATTTTCCCTGACTTTTAATGAAAATCTTTAGTTTCCCTGAGTTTTCCTTGACTTTTTTAAACAAATTCCAAATTCCCTGAGTATTCCCTGTTTTCCCTGATGAGTATGAACCCTATTATTTCATTTTAAAACAATGAATAAAAATTGAAATGAAAACATATTTACCCCAAAGGATGCCCTAAACTGACTGCTCCACCATGAATGTTGACTTTTTCAGGGTCAAGACTCAACATTTTTATATTAGCTAGAGTTACTACACTAAATGCTTCATTGATTTCCCACAAATCAATATCACTTTTTTCTAATTTTGCCATTTGTAGAACCTACAAAAAAAAAAAAAAAAAAAAAAAAAAAAAGAATATTTATTATAATTCAGTTATCAAATTATTTAATTTCATTATAAAAACTTTTTTTTTTATGGGCTGCCAGTTGATTGGATGACTTTTTACTGATCGCATTAATTTAAAAAAAAAAAAGATTTTTAGCAGGCACAACCACACAACTCCTTCGCATAGTGAACAAGATATACTCCCTTCCCCCACATGTGCACATAAGCAAAAAACAAAGAAAGAAAAGATTTTATTCAAATTTATTCATGTATATTATAAATTAATTAAAAGAAAAAGATGTCCAGATTAGGTAAAGAAATTTATAGTAGTAATATATAAATACAGTCCAACCTCATTACCGTAAATCTCAAAGGGGATAAAAAATTTGTTCATGCTGTCAGTAACTAATCTTCATATAATTAAACTAATCTTAATTTTGAACGGGGATTGGGGAAACAGTTCATGTTAAAAGTAATTCACGTTAATGAGGTTCGACTGTATTTGATTATAAAAACTTTTTTTCCCCTTAGAAATTTTGTTTTTTTTACACTATTATCAAGCAATAAAAAGAACCTTTGGGACTGCATGAGAAGGAGCAATTGGAAAATCTTGTGGTTTAGTAGCAGCATCAGCAAAAGCTAGAAAATAAATTAAAAAACTTCAAAGATGGATAATCTCACAATTTTCCTTAAATAAAAATATTTTTAAATGCTTTATAAATTAATAATTATAAATTTTAAAATTACCTATAACTTTTGCTAGAGGCTTTAATCCATTTTTCTCAGCATATTTTTTAGTAGCTAAAACACAAGCAGCAGCCCCATCACTGAGAGAACTTGAATTGGCAGCAGTAATTGTTCCTAATAACAGAGGGGAAAAAATTGTAACCATATCTATTCTTGGAACATATCAAACAAAAAATACAAAGAATTCTGACAGAAAAACACTATAGAACAAAATACTCTCTTTTCATGAAATTTTCCTCAAAATTAATGTTATTGCATTTCAAGTAAAATTTCACTACAGTAAATATATTTTTGAAGTTACATAAAAATTAAAATGATATTTAACTTTATAGGATTTCATCTATTTGCTTTTATAGACTTTATAAGTAATATTAATTACAATAAAGAAAAAAGCTAGTCGAATTTACAACACTTGTTTTTATTTATAAACTAGTAGGCTTCGCCTGCTTTTTTAGTCACTATATTTAAAAGAATTTTCAAAAAATATTAATCACTATATTCCAAATTGTTTTATAAATAAAAACTAAAAAAAATTCATTGAAATCACTTAAAACATGGCTTTGGATCCCCATTGCTTCCCCACCAACACAATGTTGATTCAAGGCCCCAACTGCTTGCATTTGTGCCTTAACTGGACCTTTCAATTTACATGCTAACTGGATGATAAGTGAAGCTGCTATTATTCAAAAACTTTGTTTACTGGACAGATTATCATCTTCACTCTGTAACAACAGGTAGTAACCAGTGTTGTGCACGAACGCGTTCACGAGCGTAGTTCAAAAATTTTGAGTTTTGAGTTGAACTTCGCTCGTTTTTTAAATTATGAACTTGAGTTGAGCGAAACTCGTTTTTTACACAAACTTGAGCGTGAAAAAGCAATTCAAACTCAAACTCATTTTAAATATTTCTGTCTGAAATATGAAAAGGAAAGTAGAAGAAGAAAAGGACAGAAAGGAGAATAACTGTGTAAAATGGACCCAGAAAAAGGGCACTTGGAAAAAAGGGCACCCGGAAAAAAGGGCACCGGAAAAAAGGACACTTTTACAATTTGCAAATCTCAAAAACAACAAACATAAAAAAAATGAATTTAAAGAATGTTTTTCATAATACATTTTTAGAAATTTCAATCAATTAAATTGATACCACTTTCACTTAGTATATACACCTGGGGAAAGGGGAGGCTAGGAGCAGATTGAAAGAGAATAATTGTTTTTATATCACTTTTTTACTGATTTTAATGAAACTTTGTCTGTCACTTGCTGTTTATGACAAAAATACAGTGTCACGTATACTTCGGAGGCTGAAGTGAGGGTGAGGGGGGCAAAGGGAAGTAATTTTTTGTATGTCACCTTTTTACCGATTTTAACGATATTCTGTGTAGTATAAATATCACTTATTCTTTACGAAAAGCGCAAGAAATATTATAAAGCTTAGGGGGGGGGGGGGGGGCAAGAGGGTTGTGTAGATGAAAAAAAAAAGTTTTTTTTTATACAACTCTATTATAGATTGAAATAAAACTTTGTGTAAATAACACTTACTGCTTAAGAAAAAATTTAAAAAGTGTTACACATATCTTGAAGGGTCGGGGGGGGGGAAGGGGGCAGAGAGGCGAAATGTTTGTTTTTATATTACCATGTTAACTATTTCTCTGGAAATTCGTTTAAATGTAATTTAAACTTTATAAAAATCATAATAAATGATATATAGTTGAAGGGGGGCAAAGAGGCGAGGGAAGATGGAAAAAAAATATTTTTAAACCAGCCTATTATTGATTTTTTTGTTTACATTTTGTGTATATATTACAAAAAAGCAGGCTACGCCCGCTTCACTAGTTACTAAATTTAAATGAAGTTTTAAAACAATTGAATCACTATTTAATTTTTATATCATACTAGCAGACCCGGCCACGCGTTGCTGTGACTAAGTTATACGTTGAATTATACGGCTGTAAACTATTTAGTACAGTCAAATTATTATTTACGAACAAAGACGAAAACGTTGTAGCCGATGTAAAAACCCACAGGGTTGAGAATTGAAACTTAGGTCAAAATTTGGAAGCGATTGATAAAAATTTTCGTAGTGTTGATATTAAGCACAAATTAATTTTATTGTAGGGTCCTATAAATTTTAATGGAGAAGTGATATATATTATTTCTAATGCTACTTTGGATAAAATGGCTAAAATGTCTAATATATAAATTAAATTCTATTAAAATTCTATTAAAATAAAAGTATAAAAGAAACAGACGATTTTAAAATCAATTTTTATGGAGGAGTGAAATATAATATATGCTATAATGGATAATTTTACTATAAAATGACCTCATCATTTTAAATATTTTAAAGAGGGTAACAGCTGTAGTTATAAAAAGGAAAACAATAAGGCTAAACCAGAAAAATAAGTAAATTTGATAAATATTTTAAAACTTATGAAATATTGGACATTTAAAGTAAATACATGTATCATTTTAAATAGAAAAAGATTTTGGAAAAGTTTAGTGTATTTTAACGAAGTGATGAGAAGTTTTTGAGTATGTTAAAAGTTTAATAGTAAATTCAAGTTATTAAAGATGGGAAACATTGAGGATTAAGATAAGAATAATTATAAGATCAAAGAAAAAAAAAAAAAAAAAAAAAAAAAAAACTTTTTATATACCATGCTTTTAAATTTTAATATACTAATAATATAATAATTAAAAGGAAAATGATAAATATTCTATCATAGTTTGAAGTCAAATTTGTTTTCAAATGTCTAAATAAAATATCTGATGTAAGATACTAATATTTTGCAGCGGAATAGATTTTATTTCTGTCATCCTTGGCGAAAAAAAAAAGAATATTGCCAAATTATCTGGCGAAAATATTTAATTCATTTCAAAAATCATGGTTATTTTAACAACTTATATTAAAAGAGTAATGAATAATATGAAACAATATTTCGTACAATACATATTACATGTCATACATACGTACAATGAATAATACATATTACATTTCGTACAATGCATACATCTGGCATGTATATTTTCGTGTTACGCTTTTGATCGCCAAATAATAATAATAATAATAATAAAAGCCAAGCGCGACAGAGTTTTGAAATTTAAAATTAAAATTTTGTCAATTTGACAGCAAAATAATTCAATCTAACACCCGCGATAACTAATACATATCTATACCCAAATATAAGGATTAAAATCGGGAAATAAATTTCCTCGATTTTGAATAATTTCTTACAAAAAATCCAGTGGGCAATTAACATAGGAAATCTTTTTTCTTGGCTGCACAGACGGTCAGTGAGTCACACTTCGCTTGCGTATAGAACTCATAGATATAGTATAGCATATATAGAATAGAGTGATCATTGGGGAGAAAAAAGTTATTCCTTTTCATTTGGGAAAAGACGACGTTTTTACCAAAATATGGCCGTCTTTCCCCGAGTGAATACACACAGGAATACATACTAATATTTTAGCAAATAAAATTTATGAATAATTTATTTGATAAAGGGGAATGGAAGACTCCAGATACAGTTTCAAATTCATATTTCTTTCTTTCTTTTTTTTTTTTTTTTTTTTTTCAAATACCACTTAATGGCTGTTTCCAAAGCTTTTATTTATTTATTTTTTTTTTTTTTCGGCATCAAAAATCTTTGTACGATAACATGGGGATGAGAGATCTATATATATTACTATATCTATGATAGAACTACATTAGCACTTTATCAATGTGTATAAAATCTTTAAATTGATTATGACGTCAATTTTCGTGAGATGCATAATTTAACTTTTTATAATTTTTTATCGTTCACGTTTGATTAAATGTATTTATTTTTTGTCGAAAGAAAATGAACTCGTATTTTTTTTTTTTTGGCAACAATTAAATTAATGGAACTCACAGATATTTTGGAGCAACTTTAATAAAGGTCTATAATTAACAAATAATTGCAATAAAACAATATTGTGACAATAAATTGAGATAAAAACTATCCTATCTCTCAAGTTGGACCAAACTGCACACAGTGTGCAAAATTTCATTAAAATCGGTTCCTTAGTTTAGGAGTTTACCCCGGACAAACATCGTGACACGTAATTTATATATATATACAGATTTTGGGCTCTGTAACATAATTAAAAAGTCAAAAAGTCAAAATAACATATTACAAATTAAATAAATAAAATATTTCTTCCGTTTTGCAACAATGCTCTATGGTCTTATGCGAATGATTCTCTAGAAGGAATCAAGAATTGTTTACAAATTTAATGGAATATGTATGGGAAATAAGTACGTTGTAATTTTTATTGTTATATTTCAGTGGTCATGTAAACAACTTTTGTATATGACGTAATATTAAAAACTAGTTCATCTTGGTGGACTCTGCTAAGTTCTCCGTCATATTCTCGTTCTCACAAGTTTGTATTAGAGGGCATATTACATTCCTTTTAAGAGAAATGAAGATTGATTACTCTGCACTGTCGCAGAATGATATGAAGTGCTTTACCTACTTGGCTACCCGAACTGCGTTTCGATACATTTACCTTATCTTAATTCATTGTATAATTTTTTTAGAGCCAGTTTCTTATTTTCGTTTTCACGTAACTCCATGGTGTTAAGAAAATCGAAATCTCGATTAACTTACAAACTTTTCAAAACAGACTATCAACAGTTAGTAAAGTTCTTGCCAGTATCATAAACGACATTTAAATATTATTTGTACGATATAAATAATCCTCATAATACAAATTTATCTGAAGTTTTGCCTATACTGCCATGTTAATTTTTTTTTTTTTAAATCTTAAATAATGTACGAAGTTTTAAACGTAGAATGTTCATGATTTTAATGATGCTCATGCAGGCATTATAAATGGCATTTTAAAATTGGTATAACCTTTACTATGAAAATAACTTTCATGGTACACGTTTATTCGAAATAAACCGTAAATTTTAAATAACTTGCAAGGCTTACGAATTAGAATATTAAAACATATAGTGTTCTTGCCAATGTCATAAATGGTATTTTTTAAACTGGGTTGACCTCTGAGATCATATGTTTTTGAGATAATTTGTACGCAGACTAACAATTTGACAAATTAACAAAGTAACACCCTGCAGACGGATATGATATTGTTATTTTTGGATTCCTCACACCTCAAAACATTTAAAAACATAAAAATTCAGAGTTGAAAATTTTTTTTATGATTACCAAAGTTCCCCATACTTATAGTATGATTGGAAGTCAAACGATTTTGATATTCACTATTCCTTATAAATTGCTTTAAGTGCTAAATTCATAAGTACATATATAAAGCAAAAATCATAGGAATTCATGTTAGCTTAGATATTTTGAATTGAGAATATGAAATTAGAAACATCCGTCCTTATTTTTGTATCATTATCGCTCTGTTTTTATCTCCCCCCCCCCCCAACACACACTCAAATCACGACGATGGCACAATAATTTACATTTTTTCTTACATTTTTAAAGTAGTTATCTGTCAATGTAATACTAGTATTCAATATTATTAACAGATTGATGCTTAAATGGAATAGTTTTCTCTCATAGAATTCTTTTCCTTTATTTGTTTTTAGGGAGAGAGGGGAGGGAAGAAAAAATGTGAGAGATGACAACACCCCCAACTGTGTGTCTATGGTGTGTTGAGTTGGAAGAGACGGAATTGTGATTACTTCTTCGTTTCTTTCTTATCTGCTAAACAGAATTTCTAGTAATTACTGGCGGCGGTGAAACTTGTCGCAAGTTCGGTGACTTTGATTTTTAAATGCTTTTTTAAAAAAGCTTTTTCCCATTCTTCCTTGTTTGCATTTTGCCTGTGTGGGTTCCCTGACAACCTGACATGCAAGTAAACTAGTGTATAATTGTAGTCTCCAGTCTTGTAAAAGACAGGAAGCCGGTCCTATCTGTAGTCTTTGAACTGATTTATTGTTGTCGCTTTGAGAGGCAAAAAAAATTGCTTTGCCCTTTCCCTTTTTCTGTCCCAAAGAAGTGTGAGTAATCTTTTGTCGGTTCTTGAACAAGTGTCTTGTGTATAAACAAAACATACGTATTAGGTTAAAATAAAATGCATTTCTTGAAAAATATGTACCTTTGTTTGCAGATATTTAAGACAATAATAATAATAATGATGATGATGAATAAATATTATTATTCAAATAAATGAATAAAACAAGCACAAATAAAAAGTGTATAACAGAGATTTTTCTCCTCATGAAGAAGTCGAACTAGTTCTAAAATAGCATCAGTTTTTTTCATTTTGCAAAAGCCTTTTTAGATTATTATTATTAGTTTATTATTATTATTATTATTATTTTTAACAAAAATTATTTTAACTATTGTGAGTTTTTTGAATGTAAAAATTAAGTTAAGGAAAAAAAATTAAATTAAATTAAATAAGAAAAGGACATAAAATAAGTTAAATAATAATAATTAATAATTGAATTTGAATACGATATGTATATATATATATATATTATTAATAGTTGAATTTTAAAAAGATTTACAGTTTTCTATCATCAGCATATATATAAAGGATAAACAAGCTTGTACAGAAATAAAAATGTGTACACATTATTTGGAAACAGTACTGAAAACGCATTTATTTTTACCAAATTTCTTTTAAAGAAATAAATGTTTTAAAGATTATAGCTTCTAATTTTAACTATACGAGAAAAAGAAAAGAAAAAAAAAAAAAAAAAAGAGCTGTACTTTCTTATTTTACGCTCGTATAAACAAACGACTAAACACTGAGATTTTCTTCCCATGAGTAGTTTATGCACCCTTTGTTTATTTAACAGTTATTTTCTATTTAATAAGTTATTTATTATTAAATTATATATTATTTAAATTTATTATTAACCCCTTCAGACCCGAATTTTTTGTCGTTTAGGAAAAAATTATTTTTATACTAAAATTAACTTAATTCATGTGAATGAAAGCAACAATATACTTTTTACAAAAATATTTATTCATTTATATATAATTTTTAAATGTACATTTTAATGAACATATGGTCCTTATTCAAAATTTGTAGCATAGGAGATCTTGAGTGATATTTGTATGAAAAAAAATTCTCTTACTATATTATAAATAATTTATTATTATATTATAAATACTTGCTTTTGAATAAGCAGTTATATATATATAATTATTATATTATTATATTATAAATAATTGCTTTTGAATAAGCAGTTATATATATATAATTATTATTTTCTGTGAAATCTTTCAAAACAATTCCTCACTTTTACTAAACACAAATGGACACGACATTTGTCACAATAAAAATGTGTCCTTCCTTTGCATAATGGCATCTTGCATCGTGTTGCTTCTTTTTTTATCATCGATTTGGGGCATATGGTCCACATTATCGTGTTGAATTTCTCTTATTGGTCTTTTCTCACAGCAACGAAATTTTCTTTTTCTGTCCGGTGTAATTTCTCCTTCACTTTTTGAAGGACGACCACGTTTCTTTACATTTACAAGCTTGTTCTTATAAATTAAACTTTTGGAAACGTGCATAGGAAATTCCAACAAATCCATAATATCTTTTTTATGAATTTTAGCTTCGATGCAATCTTGTTTATACACTATCCAGCTATTAGATAGAGCAAAATCCACAAAATGCATAATTACTCGAAGGGTCCATTTTCGAGATCTAATATATATGCGATATAAACTTATATACATATCGAGCAGATCAACTCCTCCCACGTTGTTGTTATATTGCCTAACAACTTCAGGCCTATCAATTTCGATATATGCTGATTTTTGCTTATCCCACCATTGTGCTTTATCAATTGTTCCAGTGCCAACAAAGTTGGAAGCCATATAAACTGGTTTGTTGTCCAGACACTTTACCATGATAATGCCATCCGGACTAACTAGATCTTTGGAATAGCCTCTTTTCTTCTTTTTTATATCTTTATCAGATATATAATGTGGTTTATAAAAGCTATTCATACGAACTGTACCAGCAGCATACATTTGCAATTCCAATAATCGCAGAAGAAGAGCATAAGAGTTGAAATAATAGTCAAAATACACTGTATGACCTTCTTTCTTTCCGATTTCTAGTAATTCTAAAACAATTGCACTACTTTAGCCATATTTTTTCACGTTGTCTCTGTTTATTTCAGTGGTACTACCTTGATGTGGTATAAAATTGTGGGCAAGTCCATTTGGACTGCATAATACAAAAATTTTTAATCCCCACTTACGTGGTTTATTTTGAACATATTGCAACATGTTTATTTTTCCTGTAAATGGGATCATTTGTTCGTCTATGGAAATATTTTGTCCAATTTATAATTCCTTACAGCGCTTTAGCACTGCATCCATAATAGGCCTGACTTTGTACAATTTATCTGTGCAAGCGTTAGGCCTTTCTAAATTATTCACCGAATGTAGCATCGTCCGTAGCTGAAAGAACCTATTTTTTGACATGTTTTCCAAGAAAACATTTATGCCAAGTACGGAACTCCAGTACATTCGTATGCGTGGGAACTTATTTAGACATCAAATCATAATATGTAATCTAAATAAAGTTTCAATTTAAATAACATTTGTTGGTTTGAATCGAGTTTGTCCTTGTTGAAGTGCGTATATGATTGTACATTCGGCCATCTGTTCAAAAATTTCATCTGTTATATATTTAGAAAAATATTGCATAGGATCCAATACCATAGAATCGCCAATTTTGTCATTCTCTATCCATTCGAATTTTGGTACATCGGGTGTTTGTTTCCTCCATTGTACTCTTTTCTTATTTCGAAAACCTTCTGTAGTGGGCTCTGGATTTAAAATTTCATCTTCTCTACTGTCTCCTATTTCCTCAACCTCCCGTTCTCTTCTTACTCTTTCATCTTCACCAACTTCATCTTCACTTTCTTCTATGTTATCAATATCCGAATCATCCCCATTTTCCAACAATTCTAATAGTTTATCTACATATTTTTCATTTTCTAAATTAGATTTATTTAGTTTCTTATTCATCTTGAAGGATAAAATAATCTGCAAAAATATTTTCAAGAATTGTATGTCTAATTATTACTCGCAAAAACTTCAAATCGAAAACTTTGTACAGTGTTTCCACTGATTGGGACTGGATGTACATTAGGATGTGCATATTTTTTATAGAGGTTATAATACGAACCAAAGTAAATATCTTTTGTACAATTTCATTATTACGTAGACCCATACATACTTTAGTGATGTGTATATGTTTTGACACTCATTTGTAAAAATAAGAACGAAAAACTAACAATATTTGCTACTTACTGCTGTCACGGCCATTCGAATTTCAAACTACTCACATAAGAAGCACTATAACTCAACACACAAAAATCAGACGGCATTATAGACGTTATTCTTTCATGTTAGATGATCACTTGTAGGTACATTAGGTATTGAAACGAAGTTTAAACCTATACAGCATAAAATACAGCACGAAAAGTGTTATGTACATTACAATGTGAATGGGGACCGAAGGGGTTAACATTTTAATTATGTTTTGAGTTTCCTTTTGATTTAGCTAAATATTTTGAACACAATTTAGTGGTTTGTGTTAGGGACCGTGGATGAAATACGATAAATCGTCAAATGGCGGTCCTCAAATGAAAAAATGCCAAAATCTACTTGATTTTGAACTTTTATTTTATTTTTGCACACTTTATATAAAATACATGTTTATTCCTTTATAGTACGCTAAATAGCAAGCGAAATTTTCTAATGATTTATCCAAGAACTCAAAACTGACATTGCCTGCGGTGCAACCAAATAAAGACTAATTAAGTCAAATCATTACACTATTTAAAAATATATATATATTTCAAAACAAAGGAACCTCTAAATGATGGAATTTGTCTCCTATGTGCATAAACAAACGTATTGGAAATTGAGAATAAAAAACCACACAAAAACAGTGGGTCCACTATACAGAAGTGTCCGTTAAATAAATTTTTACTTACAATTAAATTAATAAGTTATAATTAAGAGTTATTAGTTTAATTAAGCATTAAATTAAGAATGTTCATGGTAATTCGTAATTTTTAAAATGTAAATTACCTATGAAAGTGCTCATAAAGAATAAGATCTATTTAGAAAAGGGATTTAAAAAAAAAAAAAAAATGTAAAAATGAACTTTAAGTGAGTTTCGCTCGTTTTTAAAAATGAACTTGGACTGAGCGCGTTCATTTCTTTCAGACATGAGTTTGAACACGAACTAGCTCGTTTTTTACGCGACGAACTTGAGTTTGAACTAGTTCGTTTTTTTCGTGAACTTGCACAACACTGGTAGTAACAGTAGACAATCTTTCCAGATGAAAAAATTTTAATAAAAATATAAAAAATAATAATATTCAAAAATTGAGCTTTGAGTTACATTAGAAGTCAAAACGGACCTCCATGCAAAAATTTTTTAGCTCTGTGATCAGCTGTTTGTCAACAAGGTGGCCAACACCTCTAAGTTTAACTTTGTTTTTTGTCATTTTCTTGTTATCTTTACGGTTTAGGATACTATGAAGACACTGAAAGATTTTCTTTTATCAATTGGCATCTTTTCTATTAATTATCTGCAAAAATTAACACCTCGGCCCTTGGAGAATTCAACCTGCAACCTTTGCGTTATAAGCATGACACTCTAAACCAGTTGAGCTAATGGGCCACAGAAAGTCCATTAACTTTTACATTTCTATTTCCAGAGTATTATAGAAATTTAGAGATTTTAATTAATTAAAAAAAACAATCAAAATTTTAGAAACTGGTCTTACTTGTAGAAATTTGCATTAAGAAAAGCCAAATTACCCATTGTAAATTATAAATATATAATTGTGAATTTTTTAAGAGTAGCTCTTTTGCTCTAAGCTTATTAATAGGGTTCATTGCTGCATTGGGACAAATATCACTAAAATCACACTCAAGATCAGCAAATTTGTCGTATGAAAATATTTATAAATCTACTTTTTCAATTACATATATATTTTGAAAAGTGCAAATGAATATATTTTGATAATTACTAATGTCAGGGGAATAAAAAAAATAGAAATTGACTGTTATATATTTTATAAGAAATTACACAATTTTCCTTTATTTATTTGGTAAATATTCTTAACTTACGAGGCAGCTTTATGTTTCTTTACCAATGTTACTTTCACTCTGAATTTGTGCCTTTTTTTTTCCCGATGAAGAGACTTATTTCGACTAAAAATAATAACTGCTTTTCAAATTGATGTTTTTTTTCCCCCTCTTATTTTTAACATCTCTGAACAGCAGGTTTTTGAATTTTTCACTAAGTTATTAGGTTGTAACATATGAAATGTTCGATTTTCATGGTCTACTTAAAGAAAGAATATATTTTTACAGAACAAACTTTACTAATCAAAATAGGAACCATTAGCTTCAATACACTTTTTCCAACGAGAAACAAGTTTTTTTTTATGCCGGTATCATAAAATGTAGTCGTCCTGGAGGCAACAAATTCATTGAATGCCGCTTCAACATCCTTTGGATTTCTAAAGCATTTCTCCTGCAAGAAGTTATCCAGATGTTTGAAAAAGTGAAAATCGAAAATCTGTAGGTGAGCGGTCAGGTGAATATGATGGATGGTCTAAAACTTCATAGTTTAACATCTGCAGCTTCTGACGACTGATCATTGAAACATGTAGTCTAGCGTTATCATGGAGAAGAATAGGGCCTTTCCTATTGACCAATGCCGGCTGTTTACGTGTAAGTTCCTGCTGCATTTAATCGATTTCTCTACAATATTTCTCCTCTGTGATGGTTTTGCCTGGTTTTAGAAAGCTATGGTGAATTAAACCAGCTGAGGACCACCAAACAGTCATCATAACCTTCGGCTTTGGGAAGTGTTGTGGAGCCTTGTCAGCATCCAGCCACTGCACTGAACGTTTACGATTGTCGTACAGAATCCACTTTACATCACAAGTTACAATTTGATTGAGAAAAGGATCATTTTGGTTGCGAAGAAGAAGGGCAGACGAGATTTCAAAACGTTTGCGCTTCTGATTCTCATTCAATTCATGCGGTACCCATTTATCCAATTTTTTAACTTTGCCAATCAATTTAGATGACGTGAAATGGTTGTAGGAGATACGCCTAGTTCTAACCTCTAACAGTATTGACAGGATTTTTTTCAACTATTGCTCGTAAAACTTCATTGTCCACAACAGTCTCTGGTCTGCCCCGGTCTTCGTTTGTGAGACTCTTATCCCCAGTTTCGAACTTTGCATACCAATGTCGAATGGTACGCTCATTTACAGAACCATTTCCAAATGTAGCATTAATGTTTCGGGTAGCTGCTGCAGCATTATGCTTACTTTTCCACTCATACAAAAATAGCACTCTAAAATCTCTAGAATTCATCCTACGATTAAAGCTATAAACTTACCACCAAATCACAATATTTTTATTTGAAACACATCAGATGAAAAAGACAAGGTTTTAGCTTTAAAATGAAACATAATTAACGACTGTATCAAAAAAGTTTATAAGGAACCAAATCTCAAAAATTTTACTTGTGAGAATCTGACATTTCATATGTTACAACCTGATATTAAAAGTCTAATATATTTATTTATTTATTTAGATCAATTATTAATTTAAACTTTTCTGCCTTTGCAGGAGTTGGTATCAATAAAACAAACACAGAGTTTGTGTTTACATGGTTACTATACTTCCTGGTGAACCAGTAAAACACGGGGAATTAAAAAAATCTAGTAAAAGTTGGGGAAATTGAAATTTTTTCTTAGAAACCTGGAAAATACAGAGAGTTTTTACTATTTCAGCTTTTTCAGTCAGAGAAATATTTTTAAATTATACTAGGTAGAAAAAAAAATTTTTTTTAAAGAAAATTTAATCTTCAGTTCAATAAATTTTATGAAGAGATTATATTATTAACACTAAAATTTGATGTTTTCTTTGGTTTGCTTGTTTTCTTGTGTATTAATTTAAACTTCAATGCATAAAATTAATGGTGAAAATCCTTTTTATATTTTTTTCTGAATTGTACTTTTTTTTAAAGATCTAGGCATCTTCTTAATAAGAAAGAACTTTGTACTTTCTTTTTTTGAAAGTTGATTCCTTCTCTTTGTTACAGGGATAAAAATAATAGGATTTTGTAATACATATATTATATGTATACATTATTCACATATATCGTATTGATGTAAGGGCAACACACATATCTACAGGGAAAACACATGGAATTATTTTCCTAGATTTGTGTAGCAACCCTGGTTTAGAATATCTTACAATTAAGTGCTTATGTTTTCACATAAAAGCAGTGGGAAGAAAAGTTGTGTAATTTTATGAATCAATTGCTTATAGTACTTTGTCTACCATTTTATATTCTTGAACCACTAAATCATGACCATTGTAGTGCTTTTGAACCATTAAATTTTCATGGCTGGCCTAAACCCTATTTATTATCCTGTTTTATGTGAAGATTTTGAAGGCTGGTACCCCCCCCCCCCCTCCATAGCATACTGAAAGCTAGTCTCATTGACCAGTGTCTATTGTACCCAAAACTCAGAAGCATCTTTGAGAGAAAAGTCTTGTAGCTGAAGCAAACACTTGACAGGAATATCAGCTACCATGGCTCAATGAGATGCTCAAACACGTGAACAGAAAAGGCTTTACAGTCACACAAAATGCACCAAGTAGTTTCTTCTTTTAGACAACCACAACAAAAAAAAAATGGGATTACATGCCCATACTGCTCAGATTCCTCTTAAGAGTACACAGTCCAGAAGGCCAATTACACTCCATGAATGCACAGAAAAGCAATTTAACCAAAAGGCCAATTACCTTACTCACACCATTTCTATTAAACTTTAAAACTTTCTTATGATGCAAACAAAGACGGTCACAATTTAGCACACTTGCTTGCCTTTGACCATCATAACTATACCATTGCTTATAAAGCTCATCAACGAGAAGCTTGAAAACAGAAGCCCTGAAAGTAGTGTGTGAAATACCCAGAACAGGCTCAGGACCACAAAAACATGTGCTGGAGCCAGAGCCAGACCTTGCCAATTCATCATGTAACTCAATAACAGGAATGCCAGGAAAGGATTTTATAGTGTGTTCTCGCTGTTTTTGTTTGGCATTTTTCACAAGCTTCACGTGATATAATTAATTCCTATATTCATTCCTACCTTGAGAATCTCCCATTAATCTTTAGAAAAAATAAGGAACATACAAATAAATATGTTTTTACATTTTTTAAGGTCCAAATATATATTTGGACGTCTATGTGCCAATGGTACATTAAAGTGCCTCTTTCCAAAATCCTCATTAATTACTATGATAAGGTGATATGTGTAATTTTTATTACATATATGTTTAAAAAATATGTTTTAAATACATTTTCTTAATCTGTTTCATAATATGGTAGATAAAAGGTTAATAGAGGTTATTCAGAAAATCACAATTTAGGCAAAAATTTCTATGAATTAAATGATTTTAATCATTTAAAATTTACTTATCTATCTACACTAAGCAGCCATTTTATTATAACCCACTGATGTTTTATGCAAATGAATTATTGCGTCACAAAGATGTCACTAGAACAGTGGTCGGCAACCTGCGGCTCGCAAGCCACACACAGATTTTTCGCCCCTTGAGATTTTAGCAAATGTCGACTTAGGAATACTCTAATTATGTTAATAAGAATGAATGAGCCAATATAAATTAGGTTAAAAATTTTTGGCTCCCAAAAGATATTTTAATCGTTGTATTGTTGACATTTGGCTTTGTTCAAAAATGAGGTTTCTGACCACTGCACTTGAGGGTTAGGATAATATGAAAAAAGAAAGTTGATTTCCTAAGATGATAGTACAAGTGAATTACTTGTGAATATATAAGGAGAAAATAAGATTTGATAAATTTTGAAAGTGGGAGGGTGACTGTGAGACCTTGGGATGCATTTAGCAAGTATTAATGGAACTGGCATTTTTTAAATACTCAAAAGCATAAGTAATGAAAGTGTAAAGAAACTGAACTGTTGGGCAAAAGATTAGGTTTTGAGCGAGTAAATGGTGGTCGTCACCAAGTGATGAATGATCGCACAGAACAGAGAATTTTTCCAAGTCTAACAGAAAACAGAATCTAACAGTGCAGCAAATTTCAGATCTTAACCAAGAACCATCTCAAATTATCTCTGAAACCATTATACCATGCTTCATAGGGTGAGAAGCTGAAGGCCAATGCGAACAACATGGGTGGTCATAATAATGTGGTGTCTCAGTATATATAAATTTCTAATATACTCATTAGTTTGAATTTTAAGAATTTTTAGTAATAACTACAATTTCCAAAAGTTATTCTACATACTGGAATACATTATTCAGCTTTACATTATTTCTGAATATAAAAAGTCTATTAATGTATAAATTTCCACTAAAGGTTCCTGGTAGGGAATTCTAATTTTAGCTTTAATTCTCAATTTTAGCTAGATTTAATACTGCTTTTTTGCATATATATATCTTCAAGTCAACATTGCTCATGTAGAAGCCATTGCAATAAAATCATTAGCTAAATATTGGTATGAAAAAAATTTCACTTTTCCAAGCTTTAATTTCATCTTAGAATGCACATTCAGAAATCTTTTGACTTATTACTTACTTACTTTTTGCTACATATAGAATACTAGCTGTTACCCGCGACTTCATTCACGTAGAAATTTTGATGTGTATGTGTGGGAACTGACGGTTTGATCATAATATGTAATGTAATGAAACCTTATCATTGTAGTGCTGTGCAAAACAGTCTGATAAAGTATACTAAAAAAAATTTGTAACTCATTGGAAGCCAAAATAAAATGCCAAAATAAATAAATAAAAAGTTACCGCCAACATGGTGATAAAATTTTAAAATTCTTTCATAGGAATCCTGTACTAAAACAGTACTACGTTGGGGAAGTATAAAAAATGGCTCGTCAATTATGAATTTTATTTCGAAACCTTTCTTTGTATGATTTTAGTTCACTATTGCGCAATATTAATCTACTTCTAATAATAATTTGGTGACTGGTGAACTAAAATTTTAATTATGTGGTGAAATTCATATATTATTTATGAGTTTCAAATTTTTAAGTTTTTTTTTTTTTTTTTTTTTTACAAAGAAATGATTTTTTTTTCATCTCCCGGCGAATTGTTGAATAATATTTCAGTTCTAAAACAATTTTGGACGGCTTTGCCCGCTTCGCTGGCAAACTCTTTTCTATATAGCTTTATGAAAAAAGAAAAAAAAAACTGAAATCGGTCAAAAGCTCGCTTTGAGTTCCCGCTGTTTTCGGCAGCGCCTTGTTCGTCCTTACAATCTCCAGTGCCTGTCCCTATTGCCTGCGACAATAGCTTACCCGTGGGCTTCCATTTGGGTGCTTATCATATATGACAGTTTCGATACGGACAGTATCGAAAAATTTGAAGTAGCTCTTTTATAACTGAATCCCAGTTACATATGAACAACATTATACGTGATGTACATAATATTTGCTCTCAAATTATTCCCTATATTTATTTGATATAATCGATCAACTATAGAATGGCAGAAATTTCAAGCCACATATAATATTACAATATGCTATGATCGGCTACTTCTATCGCATGAGACTATTATTATTATTATTATTTTGGGGTTATATATACTTCATGCTTAGTTAATAGTAGTTGGTATATAGAAAAATAAATTAATTAATTAATATGTAAACTTGATCATGGTACAGCCTTAATGCCCTTGGCGACTTTTGAATTTTTGTTGCCGTTTTAGACCAAAATATAATTTATGTGATTATTGTTCCTATACGCAAGCAAAGTGTGACGTCACTGACTGTCCGTGGATGCAAGAAAATGATTTCCTATGTGAAACGCCCATTGGATTTTTTGTAAAAAATTATTAAAAATTGAGGAAAATTATTTCCCGACTTTAATTCCCATATTTGGGTTTATATATATGTATTAGTTATCATGTGCATGTTTTAGATTGAGTTATTTTGCTGTCAAATTGACAAAATTTTAATTTTCAAAACTCTGTCATCCTTGGCGTTTTTTTTTTTTATTTGGCGATCAAAAACGTAATACGAAAATATACATGCCAGATGTATATTTTCGTAATATGCATTGTACGAAATATTGTTTCATATTATTCATTACTCTCTTAATATAAGTTGTTAAAATAACCATGATTTTTGAAAGGAATTAAATTATGTTCGCCAGGTAATTTGGTGATATTTTTTTTTCTGCCAAGGATGACCGATATCAAATCTCTTCCGCTGCAACATATTAGTATCTTATATAAAATACTTTATTTAGACATCTGAAAACAAATTTGACTTCAAATTATGATAGAATATTTATAATTTTCCTTTTAATTAGTATATTAGTTGGATATTTATTGTGTTAATATCATCCTTTGAAATGAAATGTTTGTTTTCAATCGAATATGGAAGTTTGCCATTTTTTTTTCTAGAGTTTTGAAGTTAAAAATTCAAATTTTGTCAATTTTACAACAAAAATAACTTAATCTAACACATGGACATGATAACTAATACATATCTATACCTAAATATGGGGATTAAAATCGGGAAATAATTTTCCTCGATTTTTAATAATGTTTTTCAAAAAATCCAATGGGCGTTTAACCTAGGAAATATTTTTCTTGCATCCACGAACGGCCAGTGAGTCATCACTTCGCTTGCGTATTTCTTTCTATCTTTTCCTCAGCAAAAAATATCCGATCTACTTCAGCATCAAAATTTTAAAAAAAATTGTCCAGAATTATCAATAAGAAAATACCTTTAATATAATGCTGAATTAGCTTTTATGCCAAGCGTGTTTCATCCACCGTACTAAAAAAATAAAAAAAAAATCTGAAGTTGAGGTATATAAAAAAATGCTATGAAATAAAATTCAGAAGAAATATGTTAGATTTGTAATGTTACTATTTTATTTTTAAATTATAAAGTGTCATTTTCTCATCGACCAATTTAACATTTAGTATTTTTTTATTTTTCGCGTGAAAGCATATTTCATTTTATGTTGAAAACAATAAATAAATAAATAAATAAAAATATCTCACAAACTTTTTTTGGCAACAATTAAAATTTTAAATGGCTTACATTAAGTCAATTACCAGTTTATTATTTTCATATTTTAATTAATTAAAAAAATCTAATCGAATTTCCGGTGTAAATAGTGGCCTATGTTCTATTCCAGACTATTCTCTATCTCTGTACCAAATTTCATCCAGATCCATTTAGCCGTTGTGGCGTGATTGAGTAACAAACAAACATCCATCCATCCAAACTTTTGCATTTATATATTAGTATAGATTACATTGTAGATGAGGTTAACATTAGTTATATGATGGACAAATGAAGTCAAAGGGAAAAAATACATATATGCTCTTGCAAAAAAGTGACCCATAAGAGAAATACACAATTACACTCAAATATAGGTGGACTTTAAGAGAGATTTCTCTTTTCCTCCATAAATACTGACTTTACCAAATGAATTAATTTATAATAAAAAAATAAATCAAGTTTTCCAATTACCATCTTTTTGAAAAACAGGTTTCAAGGATGGTATCTTATCAAATTTGACACGTAAATATTCTTCATCTGTATCAATAGGAATATCAGGACCACGTTTTCCAGGAACAATAAGAGGTATTATTTCTTCTTGTAAAAAGCCAACCTATTAAAGCACATTTCTGATTATTATTACACTTAATATTTTCACAATAAAATTATATTATTGAAATTTTATACAATGAAACCTCCTGTAAGGGACAATTTCTCTGGTCCCAGTCCCTTTGAACAGGAACCTTAATGTGTTTACCTCTGGCTAAGGGACACAAAGGGACACCCAAAAATTACAAAATAAATTTCTTGAGACTTTAGTGACAATTTTTGGGAAAGTGAAAGAAGGTTTTATGATAAAGAAAACAAAAAAGAGTGAAATGTTATTATGCTTTATATTTTGAAGAATAGTTTTCAGTGTAGAAAAGAGAGCAATACAAGAAGATACAGCCAAACCATTGTCTCAATCTTTACAATGACAATCCAGTGAGAAACACATGTGCTACGAGCTCAAAGATATTTCTCTTTGCCGAATGGCAACATTTTGAAAGAGTGGGTTTCAAACTTTGGTTTTAACTATGTTTGATGCTTGATGAAGGCACTGAAGGAAAAGAAATGTCTGAACTTGCCTAAATAAGTTACTCAAATGTTAAAATAAAAGAATATCTGGCCACTGCTGAAATTGTGCACTGATGAGACATATGAGTATATCAGACCTTTGTTGTCATCCATAGATCATGAAAGCATTGGATTAAAAAAGTTTAGAGGATATCGAGACCAGTAAAAACGAGAATATAGAGATGGAAAAGTGTGATGTCAAACACTAATAAGATACCTTAAAATACACTTCACAATTAAAATATTCATCGTAAATAATGGTGATAATGATGGTCTAATAAGTGTATTTAATATCCATTTCGAAAAAAAAAGTTTCTGAACAAACTTGTGTGAAGGAGTATCTTCACATATATTAGTTTTAACATAGTTCTATTATAACATAGTTATATTAGTTTTTTAGTTCACATATATAGTTACATTCTCAAATAAATTTAATAATTAAATACTATGTTTTCAATAAATTAAATTTCTATTGAAATAGAGAACAAAATTTTAAATTATCTTTTATATTTAATCACATTTGTCTCTCTATAAATAAATATCTTAATTCTAATAATATTTTATCTGTTAATCTATTAAATAAATCTGCTGAGAACAAAACCGTATTCTTTAAAATTAATAATTTATTCCAAGTAATATGTCTTTTATTAAATAACGCTCTTTCAGATACCTAATTCTTTCAATACCAAATCATTTAATAAAATAAAATATAAAGAATATTATTTTCATCTGATAACCGTTGTGTATTTATAAATTACATTTGATTCTTTTCAATTGCGTAAGTCTATTTATTATATTTATTGAAATTTAATCACGCAATCAGTTGATTGTGTGATTTTAATATATTGTATTTCTTTCTCCCATTGTTTAATGGTGTTTTCCTTTACCTGTGGCTTATTTCTGTCGAGCTATCTACATGATAGACCAGATGTTTCTGCCTAAAGGTTGTCTCTGAGTGAGTAATGTCCACCGGTTGTCGGCCTGGATAGCTCAATTGGTAGAGCCTTGACCTTGTAAGTCAAAGATCTGGGGTTCGACTCCCGGTCCAGGCATTATTTTCACTCAGTTGGAAAAATAAATTTCAATAAATATGATTTTCTTCCCAATCAGTTGATTGTGATTTTAATATATTCTATTTATTGTAGTTAATTTGAATAATTAATTTTTGTTGTAACATCATTAAAGGGTAATTTATATTTCTAAATGACAGGATATGGCAAGAATTCATAGCCTTTCCATCTCCCTTTCGCAGACGATATTCTGGCGATAAAATTTGGCATAAATTTCAATAACGAACTGTCTAAATTCAAACTATTTGTATCAAATTATTTGAGAGACAAGGGATTATGTTTGAATATAAAATTGGCGATATTTTTCTAACTCTTGGCATAATTCGACAGTCTGTTTGAGATTGTCATTAAGTAAACTTGAGAATTTGCTCCTAGAACGTTGTTAAGTAAATATGTACCCTTGATCCCTCTCTCTCACCTCCACATTTTGCATTCTCGTGACTCACAGTCTATATGTCTCCCACTATAAAAGAAATGTTGAATTGCTTTATGAAGACTCTCAAAAATAAAATTATATTATGCAGCATCAATTAGTCTATTTTACTTTAGCAGCCATTTTTTACAGCAGTATGAACTTGGACGGTACACTGGAACGATTTAAATTGGAATCCAAGAAAACAACTTGATAACTTGTCTAATGTATTATTTAAAACAGATTTTCTCGAAAGTACAAAAAATTCTTTCTCCGTTTCTTTCATAATTTTAACAATTTCGTTACTTGAGAGATTTATTTATTATAAATGAAAAATTTAAAGATTCATTATTAAATAAGTACTATGTTACACTACATTCTGAGTCTTTAAAGTTTGGTATTACTTATATTTATATTTAAATTTCTTAAAGACAATTGGACTTATGGTACCACATATACTAAATCATACCTCTGAAGAAGGGACACCCCCTATATAAGGAACAAAATGTCTGGTCTCTTGGGTGTCCCTTATTCGGAGGTACTACTGTATTAGATATTTTGAAAACATTACAATATGTATAACCCTTGTTTTTACATTCTTGGAATTTATGTTTTCTCACAATGTATTAGATTTTTAGATTCCTTCATTTTTTTTAATGTTTGTAATAAATTTCAATCCTTTTACATTAATGTAATTTTGCATTTCTTGCCATTCACACATATTATACACAGTGAATATAAAGAAAGCAAATACTGTAATTTAATTTTAAAAAGTAACAAAATCAAAGCATTTGGGAGACGATTCAATAAAAGCAAATGATAATTTTCTAAATCATCTGCTTGAGAACTAATAGACAATGCCCCAAAATTGCAACTGGAAGCTAATCTAATGATACATATTCAGAGTAACAGTGTGACAGAGTAAAAGCAAATCATATCCATGCTCCAATTTCTTGTTGCTTAATTCTTTATAAGTTTTAAAAAGTAAAAATACAAACCATCCATAATAGAAAAGCAAAGCAGAAAACAATTTTAGACTATTTTTGTAAATATATATATATATATTCTGTGTATTTTATCGTTCATGAAAATGCTCAGTCGTTCATTCTTTATCGATTAATCGATGTTTGCAAAGCTTTTATTTTTATTTCATTTTCATTTGTTGGCATCATCCTATTCTCCTGTTTGTGTTAAAAGTTTTACATGTGGGTACTATGCTTTTTTCTAGTTTTTTTTCTCTGGTTTCCATGAAGAATTAATTTAATATTTTAATTAATTTCTCATTCAATATGGTTTTTCTGCTTCGATCGGGGCTGAAACAATAAAAATTGCTATAATTAGCTATATTGTTTTACAAAATCGATGCTTAATGAAGTACATGCCCCCTGAAGGGTTTATACTTCAATTTTTAAACATTTTTATCCAATTATTATTTCTGTGGTCCTTTATTTATTTTCTCTGTCATTAAGTTTAAGGGTCCTTTTTTTTTTTTTTTTTCATTATTATTGTTATTCATGTCGGCGTAAGTAATTCAAATTGTTTTTGTCTCTTATTGGTTCTTAATCTGTATCGCAACATTTTTGTGTAAGTCTTACCTAATTGTTACAATCAATTCTATTTTTGTTGTGTTGGTATTGTTTTGTATCTATTAATTGCTAAATATTAAGGTTAATTTTATTACAATAATTATCATTTATACATGTTTATATATATACATAAATACAACAAAGTTTGTGCAAGTATGTTTTATGTAATGTATTTGCATTTTTTTTTTTTTTTTTTTTTTTTTTTTTTTTTTTTTTAATTGTTGGATATCGAGATGTAAATAATCTCTTTTCAAAATCAATTACTTGTCTAAAATTAAATATAACTTATGTGAATAATAAGCTTTTTTTTTTTTTTGTAATTTTTATTTTATTATCATCAATTGTAAGTAAAAAATTATTTCCCCACGTTTACACTTTTCTGAAATTCACACTTTATATGTTGTGTTCCTAGTAAAGTGCAAAAGCTGGGTTACTGTTACATTGTATTTAATAATTATTAAATGGAAATAATAAATTTAATTTAAAAATGAAAACACTTTTAACAACCTGCATTACTTTCTAAGAAGTACTGAAGTTACTAAAGAGATTAAAAAGAAAAAAAAAAATCTTAAAATGATAAATTAAATGTGCAGCCTAGTAATTAGGGACAAAAATTCATGTCCTAAATTTAAACGTATAAACTGCTGATTTATTTATGTGTGTATATATATACACACACGTTTAATAAATAATGCATTATTTAAGAATTAAACAAAAATAAATTGAATGTATACATTTTTATATTTTATAAATTTAATTACAATGAATTCAATTAAAATTACAATACATAAATGAATCATTTATTTCAGAAATCTTTTAATTGACATTTATTTACATTAACATTTAACAAGTATATACCTTACTTTAATCTCACTAAGTGGTATTAGACACTATATGGAGCCTTTTTTGTTCAAGAAAGGAATTCATAGAGTGCTGTCACTGTTTTCTATTGGCATTTTTTACAAACTTCACATGTGTTATAATTAATATAGTATTTATATATCACCTTGAGAATCCATCATCAATCTTAAAAAAATATATATAAAGGACATAAAAAAAAATACTTTTTTAAGGTTTTGATGCCACTTCACTAACTAAAGCCTCTTAAACACTATGATGAGCTGAAATGTATTTGCATTGCTTATATCTTTAAAAATTACTGTTAAGTAACTAAAAATATAGATACCCATATTTTTTAATTTTGTTTTCACATTTAGAAGATTTATTTCATTTTGAAGTTGTAAAATAAATAAATAAAAAGACTCATTTCAGATTATCCCTTTATCATTAAAACTATTGTTTTAACCCATTAGTAGTCGCTAGTTGGTCGATTTGCCGCCCATTCTTCAGTGTTGCCAGATTTTTTTATTCAACAGCCACCAAAAATTTTTAGAAGTAGCATTTGATATACATAAAACGCGAATAAAATCGAAGGAACGTCGATCACATCACTTCTTAAAATTATTGGTGAGAGTTAAATAAAAAGTGTGCAATCTGTAATAGGTGGCGCTGTCTATAGCGACTACTAACGGGTTAAATAAACAATTCAATGATTAATTTATAATTTAAACACATCAATTTAAACAGACATACTGTATGAATAAGTAGCAAAATGGTTAAATTAAAACAAGAAATTTTTGAAAACATTAAATAACTAAATTTATTAATGTTGATTAAAAAAAGTAAAATTAAAAGTGTGTATGAATAAAATTCACTCACTTCTGCTGCAGCCATTGTTCGCTGGTAACTCAATATAGCAGCTTCATCTTGATCTTGTCTTGTAAAATTAAATTTTTTAGCAATTTTCTCAGCACAACAACCCTATAATAGTAACAAAACTTCAAATGACACCATTTACAATATGCATTAATAGTAATACAAGATTTATAAAGTATGCAAAATCTACATTTGTAAATGCCATTTTTTTAAAATTTGAAGATAATTTATGTTTAATGAATTAAAAAAAATTGATATAAAACATATCTTAAAAATAACAATAATAAAATTTAAGTCTTCTAATTAATACATTTTCTTAAAGATCAAAATGTTAAATATATCACTATGAAGAATATTATGAAAATAAGAAGAAACACATAATTCTTTTATTGCATAATCTAAAACATGCAAATTTTTTTTATAATATATTTATTGAACTGATTGTTGAAAATGATTGGCGATACAGGCCTGCAATTTGCAAAAAGTCTCATATCATCAGAAGTTTTTTTCAGGAGGAGACAAACTAAAAGTTGTGAAAGTTTTGATACTCGTATAATTTAGAAATTAAGTTTGTCTAAATAGTTGGCCGATTTAGATGATTAATTAAGTCTTATTGTGTTATATAAGTACCAACAATTTTTTTTTGGCATGAAATTTAAGCTAAGACATTTTATAAAATTATACTTGGTACAAACCAACCTGAATCTGAAAAACTTACTGTCAAGTCAACTCTTACTGTCTGGCTCTCATAAGAACAACTCTGGGTATGGTTGTAAGAAAGGAAGGGGCAACTTATCAGAGGGAGAACAAGTTTTACGTGTGGGAGAAAGGTTGTCATATTTGGCGCAGTTATCAAAGCTCTTTTCTCCTCCCCCCCCCCTTTTTTTAAATTTTGTATATGAATTCAGGAAGCTTTTTAGCACTTATATACAAGATACACTAATAACAGCATTTCCTCGCAGAAATATTAGTTATAAAAAAAAAAA
This sequence comes from Salticus scenicus, assembly GCA_963930645.1. Taxonomy (NCBI): domain Eukaryota; kingdom Metazoa; phylum Arthropoda; class Arachnida; order Araneae; family Salticidae; genus Salticus; species Salticus scenicus. The sequence continues at coordinate 212,136,003 of OZ005648.1, forward strand.
AAAGGAATTAGAAATATTTATTCAGTTAGCATTCTCTTGGAAGTCCGAAGATAACAGAAAATATTATTTATTTTTACTAAAATGAACAATATCAGTTATCTTAAAACTTCACTACTTATTTTTGAAATATTAATCAAGATGTTTTTTAAAAATAGTTTAACTTATTTCTTTGATATTGCCATTTCACTTAATATACACAACTTATTTGAACGATTTGACAATAGGAAATGCGATAAGTCAATCGCTGAACGGAACGACTGAACGAGGAGAACATGGCGAGAAATTCCAGTGTTGGCGCGAAAAGAAAATACCTGACATCCCTCAAATTAAGTCGACTGGTCGGTTACCCTGGCAACTAGACAGTGACTAAGTCAGTTTTAGGGTCGTTCTTATCTCGGTGGTACAGTACTCTACTTTCAGATAAAGGCTAGAACCAGTTAGATCTGTGAGACAAGTTTCTAATTAGCTCTTTTGTGATATAAATTTTATATCACAATTTAGATAATCATCGACATTCTAACAATATAGTTTTAAATATAAATTAAAAATAATTATTATTTATCGATTAGAATTTTCCAGGGGGGGTAAGTGTCCCCCCCCCCTTTACCCCTATGTTCTGACGCCCATGCATATCACTCCTCCACCCCAATAAGTTTACAGCACTATAGAACTGATTTCTCTTTTTTTTTCTTTCCTTTTTTACTATGCATGAATATATATATTGAAGATTTTGGACTAAGCAACTGGGTATTTTATTTTTGAATAAATTCGGTATTGAAGTTTTTTGTTTCTTTGAACTTTAGTTGGTAAGGTTAGGTCACACAAAATAATGACATAAAATTGGTTTTAATTTAATCTAATGCAATAAACCAAGAAGAAATATATCAAAATAATGAATGCTCTAAATCAAAACTTTTTGGTAAGATATGAAGCAGTGTTTTCTTGTATTAAAAAATCTTATAGAAATGAGAAAAAAAAAGTTTACTATCTTTCTAAATAGTATGATTATTAAAAAAAAAAAAAATCCTGAAAAGAATCACATCAGCAAATTGAAATAAAAATTTTGGATGTCACTGTTAAGGTAATGCGTTACAGCAATTCAAGGTCAGTCAAACAGGAATTTCATTGATTCATAGACAAAAGTCAATGGCTTGGATCACTGTCTCCAAACGCAATCACTTAGAATAGATCTCTGAACACAACTTCCCGGAGGTCAACCTACCTCTTACTTATATTTTTTTGGAAATGGTTCTTTGCTAGAATCCAATTCAAAATGCCAGAACTCAGTTTGTATTATAGAGCTTTGAAACTTCAAGAACCTTAATGGAAATGAATGGAATGTCACACATTTTCCCTTTGACTGTAAATCTATTTTTACTGAAACAGCACAATTGAGGCAGGGAAGAGATATAATTCTGTTGCTACAATATAATAGAGTTAGGATTCATATAATCTACACTTGTTTCAAAATTCAGATTTAGCATGATTCATCACTGAAGTAATAAATGTATTTCAAAAAATAATCTCACAAATAACATTCTTACCATATGACCATTATCGTAAGCATCAGTCAAACCATCCTCCAGAATACCATCCTATAAATAAAGACAGAAAAATTAAAAAGTAACAGTAACAATTATTATACGACAATCATAACATCAAAAATACTGTGCTTTTAGAACTGATCTTGGAACCTAGGTCTCAAAAAGAATTATAGTTTTAAAAGTCTAGGGGAAAAATATATAGATTTTGCTTTTTCTATTTAAGTGTGATTCATTTTATTTCAATATCAAAACATGTGTAAAGAAATTCACATTAAGATGTTACATGAAACAAAAATTTTTATAGAGATAAGATTACAGTTTATATTAATAATTTTCAAATTGAATTACGAAGATAATTTATCAATCTGTTAAGAGCATTTCTATACACACAAAAGAAAAAAAAATGGTGTATTATAGTTAACATCATAATATAATCAAACTGAGTAATAATTTACAGAATGCAATTAAAGCTGAGTATTATTTAAAAAAGCTTGTAAATAAATACCTTTAAACTGAGTCATAATTTCTTTTTTTCTTCTCATTTTTAACAAAATACTAATAATAATCTTGAAAAAATGCATTTCCTATGGATATTGTTTGTAGGGCATAAAATTAACTTTCGACATGTACTTTTCTCAGATGAAAATCATTTGTACTCATGATAAAAAATAATAATTTGCATAAGTAATTTATAAATAATTTGCACTGTGTGAATTTGTATAATAAAATATAGAAGAGAATTTTGTGAAGGCTACAACATACTAGTATTCGGGTTTTAAATTTTGACATCTTCTAATTTAAAGCAATTAACTGTTTGGACATTCATAAATATATGTAATACTTGATTTTTAACCCTTTAGATAATTAACAGCTTTTCAACTAACAATTTAATAAAACAAAATTAATACTATGCACAATATAAGTAAGTAAAAAAAATAATTATATATTTTTTTTCTACACATGTTTATTAATTTTGTTCTCTTGAGAAAAGCAGCATATATTTTAAAATTTAGCCACAAAATCTATTTATTTTGATTAAGTAAAATGAAAAAAAGAAAAAAAAAAGTCTTAAAGCTTAAAATGTAATCGAAGAGACATGTCAAAAGTCTGACACTAATTAAACATTTACTATTACTTTGAAGAAATATAATACATATAGATAAAAGATTTTAAAAAAATGTATGCAAGTGTGTTTTTATTTATATATTTTTAAGGATTTTTCAATATAATTAACACAGATTAATTAAAGGTAAATAAAATTGATTGATAATTATTTTGAAACATTTTTAATATTGTTTCTACACAATTACTTATTTTCCATACAAAAAGTTATTAAGATTGAAAACTCGCATTTGCTTAGATTAAACAAAATGTTCCTCTAGTGTTGGCTAACCCTAGAATCAGGCTTAACTACTGAACTTTTATTTCCATCGCGAGCAGGGCTCATGAAATATGCCCACCATTGGTGACCAATGTATTTTAACTGGCGACTATGTTTTCAGCTTTAATGAAACTCAACATTTTTTTTTTTTTTTTAATATTTCGGTGATAAAATTTGTCCCAAAATCGGGCTCCAATTCCACTCCTGATGTAGGCTAACTCTCGCTGTTTTGATTCCTACTCTTTTCACCACGTTTTGAGACAACGTGTTGAATCAATACATCATTAGGGAACCATTAAATCACTCTTCTCTGTTTATGTTTCACAACTGAGGGTTAAATTAGTGCATCAATTTAGGGAATTGACCCTACACTGCTCCTGTTTGTGCATGCTTTGCAACCTGGTGCTTGATCCTGTAATGATGCATCAATGCAGATGGTGTATCAGTTAAGTGAAAATAATAAAACTGGTTTCATGATGTTGAATTTAAAAAGGTATTTCTTGATGTATCATTCTTCCCTAGAAAATATTTTCTTTTTATGCATACAATTTTATTTCCTATGTTTCAGTAACTTTCAAAATTGGGGGGGAAAAAAGCAGTTAAGGGACATTTTTTACTGGCTACTAGAAACTTTTGCTGGTGACCACTTTTTTCACATTCCTGGAGCCCTGGTCGCGAGTATCTACCTTTCTACTTGTGAAATTTTTGTAGTTATTTTTTCAAAATTATAAACTGCCGGGATATATATTTTTATTATTTAGCTGTTTTTAATAAATTTTATTCATTTTTTATTTCTTGCAAGCTCAGGACTTAATCTTTAAAAAGGTTGTCCAAACTCAAACTGAGCTCTGATTAGTCGAGTCAACTAGGATATAATCCTGTTATTTTTTAGTAGCAATTTTTATCAGAGGATTGTAAAATTTTCTATGTTAGAACCTGATCTCTGATTGATCATCTGAGAACTTAGTTTCCGGTTGATTTCCCGGGATCCGATCAAGATTCAGAGTTTAATTTTCTGTAGGAATTTTACTCTTTTATTTTATTAAAATATATGGCTCCCTTCCTTTTACTAACTGCCAGACTCTGAGTAGTTTCCCGTGTTTATTGGGACACCCTGTTCAATTCTTAATTCATTTTCGCTATCCAAACACGTCTCGTCAACATACTCAACAGATCCTCTGTTACATTTAGGATTTCTCAACAAGTTTTTTTTTTTAAGCTCCTGGTGCTTCACTCTGAAAATTCACTGCTCACGTGAGAACTTTTCAGAGACTAAATTCCAAATTTAACCCCCCCCCCTTTTTTTTTTTTTCTGAAAAATTATCTTTATATTTTTTACACTTTTGATGTAGGTAAGCATTGTTCATGAGCACATGCCGGTATTCCAAAGCACTCATGTTGACGTTGAAGATTAAAAATTCTTAACAATAAAGTACATAAAATATTTTAAAGAAGTATCTAAGATAACGTAACAAAGTTATAGAATGTTTTGTAATTATAAGAAAAAACTAAAAGTATATATTTAGATGTGGAAAAACATACTTTTAAATTAACTCCACCATAGGGAGTTTCTCCTCTTTGAAGATAATAAGGAACATTAGACATACTTTCCATACCACCAGCAACAACTATTTCCTGAAAATTAGAGAAAAAAGTTTAAAGATAGTGTCTTAATGGAAAATTACCCTATTTATTTAGGTTTTTTTTTTTTTCCAATATTTCTATTTTTTCCTCCAATAAAAAAGCATTTTGTATATAGAATAAATATTAAAAAAATCACTCGTGCATATATTTTGTAACTTGAAAACATCAAAAGAAAGCTGAAAAAAAGTTTTATTCAAATATTATAGAAATCTATACTGTGTATTTTGTTATATTAACGTCTTCACCACCCACTGAAGTATATGGAAGGCTATATTTTCCCCAGGTATTTCGAGATGGCTGATGAAGTGGTTAAGGCCTCTCTCTCTCTCTTATAATTTTCACATCTCCGATCACAAAATCCCATGTAACTTTATAGGGAAATTTGTTAATAAAATTACTCATTACCAAATGCATTTTTTTTAAATTCCGTTTTTACATTTGGAAAATTCACAACTGTTAAAATAGTCCTCATTTACATTAAACTAATTAAATGAAAAGATTAATCAAAAATCAATTATTTAATGTAAATAATACAAGTTTTAAAAGTCCTTATTTTATGAAAATTAATTTTTTTTAATTTTGAGTTTAAAAATGTGAAAATTAATTAAGTGCATTTTTCTCATATTTCAGCTGTAAAATGAAATATAAAAAATTTAAACAATGAATTTTTGAAAAATGAGTACTAATTTAATTGTTGTGAATTTTCCAAATGTGAAAACAAAATTTTTAGAAACATATTAGGTAATGAGTAATTCTATAAACAAATTTCCCCATAAAATGACATGGGATTTGGTGATGAAAAAATTGTAAAAAGGAGAGAGGAGCCTTAAGTATGGTCTGAAATTAGAACCAAACTAACTGTTAAAATTCATTCTAAATTCTTTTTAATTATTTTAAATATCCACTATGATTGATCAACTCATTTGATTTTCTTGGAAGAAAAAAAAAAGGGGGAAATGAAAGTAACATTTGCCCACCAGAATTTTTTAGGAAGAAACTTTACTTTTATATCCTATTCCAAAACCAAATTATTGGCTAAAACCTAAGGGATGGTATCACAAAATTTACGCTTAAAAATAACACTATCAAGCATACCAATAATTTAAAAAAAATCTGGTGTGAAACAACCACACAACTTCCATTACCCACTATCACACGTATTATATGCACTTTTGAGAGATAATGTGATCAGAAAACATAAAAGTTACCAAAAGAAGTAGAAACCTAAAATTTTTCCAGTAAGAGAACAAAGCTTGCATATGGCGATATAAAAAATAAGAGAAAAAAATGGTAGAGTTATTTTTTGAAACACAAATTTCCAAGATATGAAGATGACCTACCTAAACAGGAAGACTGTTAATTTCCCTCCAATAACCACATAATACATAAGAAAGAAATGGGTTTATATAACAATTTTCAAGAAAATCGTTAGAGCCGCTTTTACAAAAAATCAATTATTGACCAGAAAACAATAATTACATACAAAAGGATATTTAAAAGTGAGCTAATATGGCGAGTTCGAAAAAAATCTGTACAGCCGTTTTTAAAGGAACGCGCTTGCAAGACCTGAAATTGAGCTATTTATACATGACACCTATCAATTTTCCTGAACTAACCAACTATATCATTCGAAAGATATCTAATAGAGGGTTTATATAGCAAATTTGAAGAAAATCGTTAGAGCCAATTTTGGGATACGGACTTACGGTCCCACTTCCAGTCTCCGATGTCCCACATCCGGGTTTTCAATATCCCCCAAAAATTGGAAAATTCATCTGTACACCAGACCTGCCTTAATTCTAAAGTTTTGTAGTTCTATCTTTATTAGTTTCAGAGATATGATAGACAGAAGATTCCACACATACACACACACACTGACCAATTGCCAAAAACCACTTTTTTGGACTCAGGGGACCTTAAAACGCGTAATTCAGGTGAAATCTTGATATTGAATTTTTGGACCAAATATAATACTTCCATTACCTACGGTAGTAGGGTAATGGAAGTAATAATTTGATATCCTTATGAAAAAACTTGCAATTGTCAAATAATAATAATAGGAACAACTATAGTATTTCCCCTCAGCTAGATTTGGCGATTTATCTTTGGCGATTGTGGCGGAACAGCTTTACTATACGGCGCCCATTGCTTATTGCCGTTGCCGATGTTTTGATCACGTGGTATGATGGTGTTTTGATTCGGTTTGTGAGTCGGAACTGCGAATCGTTTCACAACGTCGTGAATCGAATCAAAATGTCATGAAACGATACTTTTCATTATTATGAAATATTTTTTTTATGTTTCACTATGTTTTCTGCTGTTTGCTCGCTTCGCGAGCATTGAAACAAAAGAAAAAAAAAAACATCACTGGACGCCCCTAATTCGTGGAGCATGAAAATTCATGGAGCAGCGGTCACTATGTTTTCTGCTGTTTGCTCGCTTCGCGAGCATTAAAACCGAAAAAAACATCACTGGACGCACCTAATTCGTGGAGCATGAATCAGTAAAAGCATGAAAATTCATGGAGCAGCGGTCACTATGTTTTCTGCTGTTTGCTCGCTTCGCGAGCATTAAAACCAAAAAAAACATCACGGGACGCACCTAATTCGTGGAGCATGAATCAGTAAAAGCATTAAAATTCATGGATCAGCGGTCACTGTTTTCTGCTGTTTGCTCGCTTCGCGAGCATTAAAACCAAAAAAAACATCACTGGACGCACCTAATTCGTGGAGCATGAATCAGTAAAAGCATTAAAATTCATGGAGCAGCGGTCACTGTTTTCTGCTGTTTGCTCGCTTCGCGAGCATTAAAACAAAACAAAAAAAAAAACAAAAAAAAAACATCACTGGACTCCCCCAATTCGTGGAGCATGAATCAGTAAAAGCATGAAAATTCATGGAGCCTCGGTCGCTATGTTTTCTGCTGTTTGCTCGCTTCGCGAGCATTAAACCCAAAAAAAAAATCACTGTATACCCCTAATTAGCGATGCATGAATCAGTAAATGTTACGTTTCGATACAACTGAAAAAAGTATCGATACTCTGATTCGGGTCTCGAATCACCATCATATCACGCGATCAAAACATCGGCAACGGCAATAAGCAATGGCTGCCATGTTATATCTATCGCAAACAATCCAGAACGACATCGTTATCGTTCAAATCGGCGCCAAAGAAAAATCGCCAAATTCAGCTGAGGGGAAATACTATAGTTGTACCTAATAATAAAATAAATATATATTTCTTAAACTAATAAACTGATATAGAAATCTATTTCAAACAACAGTTGAAATCTATTTTCAGAATGTTTATTCCGTTGGCATATCATATTGCATATTTATGAGAGAACACTAGTTCACCAAGATACACTGTGAGTGAAATGCTTTCTCTTCTTTATGTGAATTTACTACATTCTTCATTTTAGTTGCATGATATGCATTATAAATTAATAATATTTTCTACTATTTTTTTCAAATGTTAACAATTGAGAATTGTAATCAGATTTAAAAATTTCAAAGCAGTTTAAATAAATAAATATCAATATACAAACCTGATGACCCAACATTAAAGTCTGGGCAGCAAGGATTATAGCTTTCGCGCCAGAAGCACAAACTTTATTTACAGTTGTACAAGGAACTGAAATTGGTATTCCTATTTAAAAAGTAGCAAAGTTGTCAAAGAAGAGATTAAAGATAAAAATAAATAAATGTAACATTCTCAATATATAGTATATCTACCAGCCCTGATACTTGCTTGCCTAGCAGGAGCCTGCCCAACTTGAGCTTGTAACACACAACCCATGAATACTTCTTGGACAACATCTTTGTTGATTCCTAAAAAATGGATTAAAAAATTATAATACGATTAGTAGGTGAAACGTAAAAAAAAAAAAAAAAAATTAATTACTCTAAGGGCCCCTCACAAATCAGTCCATTACACTGATGACAAGAAAGCAAATTAAAATATGTCTGCATTAAAAATTTTTAGCATTGACCTATTTATCTTATAGCCACTACACTAAGAATAAGTATGTAACCCTGTGACAGAATATTTTTATGCTTTCTGTGACAAGTCTTGTTCGTGCAAACCTTTTCTGCAAGACAATATTGACATATTTTCTAATTTACACATAATATGCACATATAATTGTAAAAATATCAATAGTATTAACAGACTATGGAAGAATTCTTAAATATAAGACATGAGTTTCTATTTTTGACTGAAATTTAGGGATATTTTTAATTTTTATGAACAAATCTTTCTGAAAGTGACGATTTCTTTTCTGCAACAGTGCTGCTGTGTCGCCTAAATTCTGCCACAAGGGTATGTAATTTGTATGGTTTTTTTAAAAATTATTATCTTAATAGCCTCTGAACTACTTGAATATTAGCTAAAAATTAATGCCCATAGTAAGATAGAATTACATAATGCAACCATTACGAAAACTTTTTTTTTTTAAAGAAAATTGTGAAGAATCAATGACCGTATCCTGAACAATAAATGTTGCTTAGTACTTTTTATATTGTAAACCTTAAAGAGAAAATTGCTAGGATTTTTTTTCTCAAACAAGAGTAATATTTTACTGAGACAATATAAAAAATTAAAATGTTATTCATAATGCATAAATTTGAATACCTGCTTTCTCAATAGCACCATTAATAGCTGCTGATCCCAGATCCGTAGCTGACAATGATGAAATGGAACCACGGAAAGATCCTATTGGAGTTCTAGCAGAAGAAAGTAATACTACCTCCTAGATTATGAATTAAAATATCGGGGGGTTATTAAATTTTGATTATAATGTATAAAATGCTATAAAATTAATGTATAAATATTAAGGTATAATGAATGTTATTACTCCATTACACAATAATTTTGGATACACGGAAAGTAGAAATATAATACTATATACCAAAGGAAAATATATAGAAAATTAAGATTAAAATAAATTATATAAGATCATAATGAAAGTAAAATGAACAGGCTGTAGATTTAGCTTTAAAAAAATTTAAAAAGTAATAAAAGAAAAAATAAATCTTAAAAAAAAAAATAATAATAATACAATAATAATACTTAGAATGCATTTATTATTATAATTTATTTAAGAACATACTTGCAGTACTAAATTGCTTTCATTTAATAATTTAGCAGCACAATCATTTAAGCAAAAGATTTCACATAATTACAGACAAATTTTATAGAGAACTAACCTACTTGGACCTTTCTTAGGTAACAATAATGAAACTTTAGAGGGAGACGAGGGGGATTATGGTTATGCTTATAATACAATGGCTAATCTTCCCCCCATGAGAAATATATGGCGATTATAAAATTTTACGGGTTCATATCATATATTAATTTCTACATCAAATTAATGAAATAAATTTTATTTTAAGACTGTTAACAACAGTTATAAAGAGGAACAGCAAAATTCACTTACATTTAAAGGCATCTTCAGAAATAATCTGAAAAGAAAATAACAGTTTTAGATGGTTTTGCACAAAATAAAACTTTTAATACAAATAAAAAAGCCTCCACCCTTTATTTTAAATTTAAATTAAATATTAAGTCATATATATCCTTTCAAGGGAAAAGGGGAATTGTCTAGACTGGGGAAATGTGTAGATGTAAAAATTACAATATATATATATATGTGTGTGTGTGTATAAATTGAATAATTTAAAAACAATAATATGCAATAAATTTGATACATAAGCGATAACAGAATGTATTTTTACAGGGTTTTTAAGGAAACTTAATAATTATCACGATACATTTTTTGTACAAAACACAAAGAAGAAATATTTCTATTTTTTTTTTTATTTTGATCTATTACATATTTTTGTATTAATATTAGATCTTTTTTTTTATCATCAATTTAAAATAAAGAACATAATTTAAAATGGAAAATAATCAAACTTATTCCATACCGAACACCACTAAATAAAATGCCCACGTAGCAAGTTTCAAAATTTGCAACGTGAAATTTGAAATCAAAACAAATCCGTCTGCTAAGTTCTGCACGCCGGCACAGGTACAGTTAGAGCGAATGTAAACTTCGCTGAGCTATAATAATGGAAGGAGAGAATACTAGGTGTGGTCTGTCACATCGGTCCTCTTACCCTACACAAATGTTTTCCCACAAGGCGCAACTAGCCGCCATGAAAGGGTACATGCAAGCGTAACACTTGCAAATAAAACGAAAATTTTGCAAGGGCAAATACATATTTATTTGTAACGCTTGCAGTGAGTGACGCCTGTATGCAATTATAAATGATTGTGATGAACGATCACGGAGTAAAAAAACAGGAGAAGAAGGTAACGCTGAAATTTTGTGATGTTGTTTTCTAATGTTTACAGATGGCGCCAGCGTGCAATCCTTCCTTCTCTCCAGCTTCCGCAATGTTATTCAATGGGGAAATGTCTCGTTTTAATTATTTTTTTAAAAATAATATCAAGCTGAAAAAATTTCGATTGAAAGCAAATTTCATTAAATAGAGTATTCTAACCAACATGTTTTTTTTAAGAGCCATTTTATACTAATTTTACTTTGAAAGAAAGCTTTTAAAAAATGACGATTCTTATGAACCGAAGCTAGCTAAAACAGACAATTGGGAAGAAGGAGAATGTATGAAATTTTGTAAAGAAAAAAAATAAACTTACTTTAGGTGCAGAAAACATGAACTCGCACTTTATTTTTCTCCTAGGGCTTTTTTTTCTTTTTCTTATCACTATCATAGCCTGTTTTACAACTAGGAACGAAGCATTTATTTGAAACATCTGAATTATGCAGTTTTAAGAACTTACAAAGAAATTAAATTGCTTAAAATAAAAAAATTTGAATGTACTCCAGCAAAATTCTATTGAAAACAACAGTATATCCGCGCCGAGGTAGGGAGGAATGACAAGTGGCGCCCTCAATATTTACCAAAAATTTAGATCACAGTTTCGTAGTTTTCTCCCATTGGACCTTCAACTCCTATTAATATTACTCCGTGTGAACGATAAACCAATAGGAAACAAGAAAACATGCATCGAATAATATCCGAATGAAATTTCAGTGTTTTTTTTTTTTTTTTTGGTTTTTTTCATTCATTTTGAAAATAAATAAAAAATTTTGAGTGTTAATATTATATAAACTAGTATATAACCCCGTCAAAAATGATGGAATGTGAAATCAATTAAGGTAGTAAATCAATGAATGCTTTGCCTGCTTCTCTGGACACTATATTTAAAGGGGACTAATGTGCTAGTTGCACCTGACGGGACTAATATGCAAGTTATACCTGACGGGACTAATGTGCAAGGTGCACTGAACGAACAAACTATTTCTTTTAACGAAAATACCTACTAACCCAGGACGATAGATCTAATATAACGTATCATATTATATATCATATTTATCGTAATGTAACTCAGTACTTATTTCACTTCCTTCTTCGACTCGTTTTAAAAAGTAATTTTTATATGCATGGGCAAATTTAATATTTTTTAATTTTTCGCGTGAAAACATTATTTCATCTTATGCCTCCCCCCAACTCCTCAATATATATATATATATATATATATATCATGGAATTATAATAAAGGAAGAAAGAGCATAAGTGTTTTGGTTTCGGTTTGTAAAATCCAGGAATGCCGGGTATAGGGTTGTAAGAGTGCTTCCATCTGATTGTTTGGCGACTTGTTGGCAAGATTTTTGAATCGTCTCGTCTCTCTGTCAATCAGTCTGCGAGGCAGCACCCACAACAAACAGCGATAAATGCGCTGAGGATGGGTGCCCTACTTCAAAGTTGAGAGGAGCAAAAGTAGCTTTCGCTGGCATTTCACTAGAAGGGGTTTGTAAGCATTAGAGTATTGGCACCATCGAGCAGATATACTAGTAGAGGGAGAATCCCTATTCTTTTCTACGGAAGAAAACGTGTCCAACATGTATCACGTGTTATTTCGTTGAGCTAACTTTTTTCGAAGTGTCTATTGCTACGGCAGCCGGAACAATATTATTGTTACGGCAGTCACCAATGAATCTTTATCGGTCCCACTAAGAACGACTCTTTTGTGAATCAATCTCGTAGCACACTTGTTGACATTCACGACGCCATTTTTATATTTATGTATTATTTTAAATGATCGCTTTACTATCCTTGCTGTTTGTTGAATGCGGCATTTTAATTTATTTTTTGAGCTAGTGTGTTCGGGAAAAAAATGTTGAAATCAATGTGGGAGATTTATTTCCCTCATATAATGATTTCGGAACGGGATTTTAATCAGAAAATAATTGAACCATCGATCTGTGGTAATTTAAAATACAATCGATTTATTTTGCAAAACATAAAATTTACTTTTTTTTTTTTTTGTATATTTTGCGTTATACTTCTCTGGGATGAAAGTCGTTTGCATAATTTTTTATAGATTATTTGTATTGTGTGAATTCTTATAGGAAAATGAACATAGTTTTGTCATGGCCGCAACATACTAGTTTTTTCTCATATCTTTTATTTGTTTTGTACCATAGTAGAATTTGTACTTATTCAAATATTAATTGCTATAATAAGTGTAATTAATCTTTTTTAATATTGCTGTGGAATATTTAAAATATTTGCTTTTTTTTTTTTACATGATGGGTGTAAAACCGCTTAGAAAGCAAAAAACTGTAAACTTCTACTTGCATGCAGAATGAATAGTGAAGGAAGACTTAATAATAGTATGTTATCTGCAGGATTCGCTTCAGTTGTGTCTCTGAATTTCATGTTATTTTGTTTTTATTTTGAATATTTCATTTGCATTGTAATTTTCTTAGAACTTCGCAAATATCATATTACCATTTATGATTAGTGTAAATAAATATTTTTAATAATAGCCATTTTATATATCATTAACAAGTCTTGCCATTCATTCTGCATGCAAGTACCAGTTTTCAGGGTTTTTTGCATGTTGCGAGCATATAATGCCTAATTTCACTGACAGTTATTGTATGGGAAAATTTGTTTCCATAATTATTCATTACTTAATGTATTTTTTAAAATTCTATTTTCACATTCAAAAAATTTGCAGTCATTAAATTAATACTTATTCTTCAAAAATTATTTTTTTAAATTTTTAGTACTATTTCATTTTATGGCTAATAATTGAGAAAAATGCACTTAATGAAAACTTGCACTTTTGAACTTAAATTTGTAAAATGAGTACTAATAGTTTTCTGAATGTGAAAATGGAATTAAAAAAAAAAAAAAAAACTATCATGTTGTGGCCACTATATGACTTTCTTCTGTATTTCGAACAACTTCAGTATACACCCACAACAATATTTGGCGATTATGGCTAAATCATAAATGATAAAATGACAAATCTAAAATAAACAACATATAAGCTGCCATATTATATCGCGAACAGTCCAGAACGACATTGTTATCGTTCAAAACAGCACCAAAGAAAAATCGCCAAATTCAGCTGTGGGTGTATACTGAAATTGTACCCTATATTTTCGTAAACAAATTCTCTCAGTAAAAATAATTTATTAAAATTATTTTCCATGATAAATACAGATGATTTACATTTCTAGAGAAGTTGTAACGTCAAATATCCAAAGAAAATCAATTTTATTCTCCAAATAACATTTTATAAAAATACATTTTTTTCTTTCTTTTAATGAAAAAAAATCAATAACTTTTATCACAGATCTATAGTTCAATCATTCGTTTTAAAGGACATAGTTAAAGCTCTTTGGGTACATAATGAAAATTTACAGGAGACAGATGCAATACTCCTACATATACAAAAAAATTTCCTCAGTTGACTATCACTGTTATAAACAATTCTTTTTAATTTCATAATTATTAAAAAATAATTATCTTTATGCACATTTACACGAAATTTTGAGATATATCACCATGTTAAAACTTTAGAAAAAGCAGGTTGGCAAAGCCACCTTTAAGACTATTTTCACCAAAAGTTGGCAGGCACTAATTTATGTCAAGGTGCAACTACATACCAATTTGCATGAAATTCTATGCAGTAGTTCCTGAGATACAATTGCCACAAAAATTTATCACACACAGACACATTTTTAAAAACTGGTCAAATCATGTTCTACGCCTCTCAGAATGCGTAAATCAAAATCTATTGAAAACCCAAAGTCAAAATTTTTTACGAATACAATTACTTTCTTCTACTAAAATGTAGAAGAAAGTAATAAATGAAGTTTTATAAATTTGGCTAATTGAATAGCTTACCAAATAATTGGATATTTGGACAAACTGAATATTCATCTAGCCAAATAGTTTCAGATTCGGCCAAATGGAATAATCAGTAATATGGCCAAATATTTGGTATATCTCTAGTATGAATATTTCAGTAATCTCCATCTCCAGCAAGATTATAAATAAAAAATGCAGATCAATTGTTACAAAATTCCAATTTCTGAACAGTTTGTGCAGCTGCAGATTCAGCCGTAATTAACTAAAACTTTAAAAATTAAGTATGACTGCATATTTAAATAAATTTTAATTTAATACAGTATATATTTTTAATTGAAATAATTCTGCTAATTTCTTTCATGCTAATTAATCACAAATTTCTTTTTATAATTCTGAAGAACTATATAACTTACTAGCAGGCTTTGCCTGCTTCACTGGACACTATATTTAAACGAATTCTCAAAATTCCATATCATTATTATAAAATCTCAAAAAAAAAAAAAAAAAAAAAAACTAAAATTAGTTGAAACCTAAGTTAAAGTTTATGTCGCATTCAGTAGAGATTTTCTCGCTTGCAGCATGAAGAGTTCAGGTTCCCACTGCCTTCGGCACTGATTTACCCCCTGTCCACAGCGGGAAACAGTGGCGGATCTAAGGGAGGAAGCCCCCCCCCACCCCCCCCAAAAATAAAAATACTGGCATTCATTTCACATTTGAATATTACAATTGTAAAATTTTCATTGATCTGGAATAACATCTTGACAAATCTTAGCCCCCCCTCCCCAAAAAGTTAAGTTCTCGATCCGCCACTGGCGGGAAAATCAGAATTTTCAATAAATCAAATCAGAGAGAATATTGCATATTCTTAATCAATACTCACAGTGATGCCGCTAGCCTTTCAAAATCTTGGGACCCATGAGTTTAAAAAAACTGGGTCAATTTTTCAAAAAATGGGTCCCCACATGAATGAATTTATACATTACAGATATATTTTTTTTTTTTTACCGTAAATGAAAAACAGATTTTTAGGAATTTTTTACCAGCTCTTTTTGAAATTGTCATAAACTAATATTATGTAGGAGGAAAAGATCTTTTTTCCTTCTTCAGAGCAGAATGCTTTAAAAATATAAAGAAAATATTAGTTTTAAACAAGAAATATATTTTAAAATTTATTTTTTTCTTTCTTCGTTTATTTATTTATTATTTTTTTCAAGAATAAAAATTACATGTCTGCTGGTACCCGCCACAATAAATTCTGCCTCTGATTTTTCACGTAATTTACGCACTATAGCACATAAACAGCATCTCAGACTCATATGCCAAAATTCGCCATTCCCTGAAAATTTGAAGCATATTCAAACTTGAAATTGTGTATTTTGCTGAGCCTACCCCAACGGACAGTGGTAGTATGTGTGTGTGTTGGGGGGGGGGGGGGGTAATTTCGCAAAACCCAACCCCTTTAGAGTGTGTGTTGCATACACTTGCCAACTTTTCCGGTTTTCCCGGAAGACTTCCGGTTTTTTAACGTATCTTTCGGTCTTCCGGACAGATGATGAAATCTTCCGTTTTTAAAAAAATCGCGGATATCGTTCGTTTTAAAAAGAAACCCAAATGTTCTACGAAAACTCCTGATTCCCAATCTTTTTCCATCCATAACATAAATGTCAATATTCATTTCAAACATGCTTTGTGAGATTCTAGAACATTTAAAGAAATAGAATTGTTAAATATTTCTTGCTGATGTAATTATTTTTTGCCCCCCCCCCTTTATTTATCTACAATTAGTGATCAGCAATCAAATATTCTGCAGAAGTCTTTTCTTTCTTAATCTTTATCCATCTGCAACATAAATAATAATATTAATTTTAAAGTTATTACATTAGATTCTAGAAATACAGTTGAAAGATTTCTTGCTCTGTAATTATTTTTGTATCCCCCCTCCCCCCAATCCTTTCCCTGGATTGTGATCAATTCTAGAAACAATAAAGCAATGGAAGTGCTCAATATTTCTCAAATGAATCTGTTTATTTTTCATCAATTAAATTAAATATTTGTATGTCATATTTATACCAAATGTGTAAACATGGGGAAAAAATGAAGAATAATGTTTTCAGGTAGGAACATTTTTCCCAAATCAATTTAAGAATATTAATACTCAGTTGGTTTTATGCACGTTTGAAACTGATAATTAGCTACTGCTACTATTTCTTATATGTATGATTAATGTACATACACAAAAATCATATTCTATCATATTTAAAAAATGAGTTATACTTTAACTTAACTAAGTTTTTTTGTCTATTGTTAAATAAATTTCTTACAGATTCTGTTTTGTAGATATTTATATATTGAAGAGGAATAACTTCTTTTAACTTTTATATATTTAGAATAATCAATCTATAGTAAAACGTTTTTATAGATTCCTTCTAAATATTAAAATTGTAAAACTGTATTGTTTAATACCTCAAAGAGAAAAAAAATCTTCCCTTTTTTTTATGAAATCTTCTGGTTTTTCAACAAAAATCTTCCCTTTTTTTATTAAAATTGGTTGGCAAGTATGCATACCAATTGATGCATCAAAAAATCTCTTTCCTCGGATAATTTGGAGCAGAGTTATGTTAAAAACGTGTCTTTGCACACACCCTGATCCTAAAGTGTGGAAAAAGGGGAGAATTTTGGAAAATCTTTTTATACTACATATTGGATACATATAACTGACCCACACATAAACAATTACTGTTCTACAATAATTTGAAGCAGATTTAACCTTGAAAACTTTCTTTTTACTCCCCCCCCCCTCTTCCTATGGGAGGAGGTAGAAAGTAGTTTCACAAAATCGCTTTGTGGTGTGTGTATTGGGTATGCATAACCAATCGACATCAAAAAATCACTTTCCTAAGATAATTTGGAACAGAGTTAGTCTTGAAAATGTATTTCCTTCCAACCTTTAAAAGGGGGAAGGGGGGAAATTTCACAAAATCCTATTATAGTGCATGTTGGGTATGCATAACCAACCCACACATTAAAATTAATCTGACTGAGATAATTTGGAGCAAAGTTACACCTGGAAACTTTTTTTTCTCCCCCCCCCCCCTTGAACCCAAGGAGAGAAATCTCATTACAATAGGTATTGGATACATATAAACTATTTATGCATTAAAATACATGACTGCAACTTACCTAGATTTTCCAAAACAAATGTAGCGCTGAAAGGGGAGGGGAGGTCACGAATTTGCCCCCTTGCAACACAACTCTCAAAATCGAAAGTCACAAAAACATGAATGGGTTTTTGGAGATATGTACTGAAAACAGCCATGCGTTTTCTTTAGAATATGTACCACTTTTTTGTAAAACTCTACTCAAAAATTCCCCCCTACCCCTATTAAAAATTGAAAATTTCAAAATCACAGAAAATGCTTTCTTGTACTCAATTAGAGTCCTGCGTATCCAACCCGAACCCGACAGATGAATTTTACATCAAGCCGAACCCGACAAAAAAAATTTTATCAACCCGAAAACCGACCTGAACCAGACTAAAAAATTTTTCATCAACCCGCACCTGACCCGAAACCCGAGAAATAAATGAAAATTACTTTTTCATCTAAAAATCATGCAAAACTTTTTTAAATTATAAAATAAGGTAAGTTTTCCTTATCATACAGTTGGTAAATTATTTTAAAAAGAATTTGAAATGTAATTACTAATTGTTTAATTTAAAACTGAAAAAAGGATCAATAATAATTTTTAACCATTTATGTGAGTTGTGAAATTCAAGAGTAAACTAGTATGTTTTGGCCACCACAAGACTTTCTTCTATACTTTCCTATATTTTACTAAGTGCAAATAATTTATTAAAAATATTATTTTTTAAGATTATCTAACAGGATGAATGTAAACGATTTTCATCTTACAGACAACTAACACTAAATATCCAAAGTGAGTTTTATTGCCTATAAATAGCATCTTAAAAAGTACGTTTTTTTAATGGTTATCTCACATATCAGGTTTCGTAGAGTTATATGCCATAGAAGTTGAGATATAGCCTTCCCATTATCGAGGGATATTGCAGCATAGCAGCTCCACCTATTGGCCGATTAGCATACAGATTGATTCAACATAATGTCTCCTTATGGCTTTCTCACATATCAAGTTTTGTTTGATTATACACAATAGAACCTGAGATATAGCCTCCCATTAAATTGCAAATATTGCTGTATAGCAGCACCACCTGTTGAGCGGTTGACACCAACTGTTGAGATACTAATTTAGGTCAAGGTTCATCTACATATAAATTTATATGCAATTTTATGCAGTAGTTCCTGAGCTATAGCCTTCCCCTAAACTGCTGAAATCGCTGTGCAGCAGCGCCACCTGTTGGCCAATAAGAATTCAAATTGAATCATCATAATGTCTCATAATAGCCTTTTTACATATCAAGCTTTGTTTGATTATACTCAATAGAACCTGAGATATAGCCTTCTCTTAAATCTCAGAAATTGCTGTATAGCAGCACCACCTGTTGTTCAGTTGACAAAAATTGATATTCACTAATTTAGGTCAAGGTACCTCTACATATAAATTCATATATAATTCTGAACAGTAGTTCCGGAGATACAGTCGTCACAAACTTTTTGTCACACACACACACACACAGACAGATATTTTCTATAAATGGTAAAATCGTGTTCTAGACCTCTCAAAACATGTAAATCCGTCGAAAATTTTTATGAATCCAACACTTTCTTCTATTGAATATAGAAGAAAGTAAAAAATGCACTTCAATTTAAATGTTCATAATTTATTATTTATTACTTATAGTCTGGAAAAAAAATAAAGATGTATTATTCTTTATTGCTTTGGTCCGATGTAGATGTTTACTTTACTATAATAATTTGTGTAGCATGTATGTGATTCGCAGTTAAACATCTGCTTTTTAAGGATCGCTGATCATTTTAAATTCGCATAATCAGCAACTTAGCTTCTTGTTTCAGTTTTCTGAATCATTATTTATTCATTCTAGAGAAGACAATAAAGAATATAATCTGCCTTGATGGTATTCGTTTCTTTTATGTGTTTATTTTACATTACTTTTTTTAATTAAATCACGACAAGCATTCCCTTTATATTTGCTGTATATACAAAAGTAAATGGAAGAAAATTCAAAATTTCGTTAACATACAAGCAAGGATTAAAATTCATTGAAAATAAAGATATCTTAAAAAAAAAAAAATTTAAATTGAGAAATAACTTAAATTTCCAAAACGTAAAAGTGAGGTTATGTTGTATTTCTTATATATATATTAACAATAGTCAATAAAAATTTATACAGTACTTTAAAATTTTCATACAATTTCTACGTATGATCAGTTTTAGATTTGTTTAAGAAAAGAAAACATATACGAATATTTTTTTCTCATGCTTATACGGATTTTTTTTTTCGGGTGGATATCCGTGTATAGGAATTTGAAGCTCCGACACATGTCTAAAATCAGTTAAAGAAACTATAATTATGTCTACAAATTTATGCTTTCAACTGTAAAATTTTTTTTGAAAGGTGTTCTCAATTCGACCTGACTCATAGAAAGCTAAACCCGACCCGCAAGAGAAAAAAATTTGTCAACCCGACCCATGGGTCGGGTCAAGTTCAGGTAAAATTGGGTTACCCAACCCAATGCAGGACTCTATACTCAATACTCTCCACATGTGCAATTACTTCACCGTGAAGTAATGTGAAATTGACTTATGCTTACAATTACAGACGTGTTTTTGCCTCCTGCTCTCCAGGGAGAAAGGAGGGGGGGGTCATAAAATTCCATTACTATAGATGTCAGATACATATAAATAATCCACCCACTGAAATTCTTGACTTCAGCTCCTACAGTTTTTCCCAAGACAAATTCAGCACTAAAGCACTAGCATTGTGCACAAATCGAATCCCTAAAAAACTACAAAAAACAAAAATGGGTATTTGGAAATTACATGGCTCTTTTCAACATCTTTGTTAACCATTTTTAGTAGAGTTCTACTCAAAAATCGGGAATTTGTGAAATTTCCCACCAAAAATTTATTTTCTTCTCCCCCCCCCCCCCTAAAAATCAAAAATTTCAAAATCATAGAAAGTTTTTTTCCTTTTTGTCCTCAAATCTAATCTCTCCATGTGCAATTTCCTAATCGTGAAGTAATTTGGAGCTGAGTTATGCTTACAAACATGTTTTTGCCTCCTGCCCCCTTGGAAGGGGAGAAAATGTTATAAAAGTTGATATATATAATTTTAAGTTGCTTTAAGACCTAAATTCCTGCAGTGTCTCCTGCAATTCAGTTTAGCCGTTCTCGCGTGATACTTGGACAAAAATAAAGTTACGGACACAACAATTGCAAATTATATTGCAAATTTTTTTATTCTGAAATTTACAGACAAAAGTCTGATTTTATTAATATAAATTAGTAGAAAGACAATATTAAAGTTTGCATGTTAAAATAAAATAAGCTTCATTTAACCACTTGACCAACTAGTCAGAGGCACACTATAGCTGTCGTCTACACATTACTGCAGCCTGCGAAGTGGTTAATACTTAAGAGTACTACCTAACCTTTGAAATTTGTTTCCAGAATTATTGATTATCCAATTTATTATAATTTTGTTTTGACATTTAGAAATTTTTCAACTGTTAAATTGGTTCTTTTAATATTTTGAGTTTAAATATAAAAAAGTAACCAAGTATATCATTTGCATTTTTTAACTGCAAAATAAAATGTTAAAAGTTTAAAAAATAAATTTTTGCAAAACAAGTACTAATTTATTGTTTGTGATTTTTGCTTAATGTGAAAACGGAATTTAAAAAAATACATTAAGTAATGCATAATTATGGAAACAAATTTTCCCGTGCTTTATAAATCATTTTTTATTTTTCATTAAATATTAGTTACTTAACTTATTGATGTTTAAATTAATAAATAAATTTTCTTTGTTAGTATAAATATCAATTACTAGTATGAACATCAGAAAATTAGTTTTTTCTTATACAATTTGAATACTTTATGCATCCGTGATTAGTTTTAATGTGCATTGTACCTGTACATTTTAATGTACGCAATGTTTGATACACATAAATGTACATTTTGACGTCCGAATTATAAACTATGTTTACATATTATCATTTTCACATTTTTTTTTAGAGTCCTGAGATTTAAAAAAAAAAAGAAAAAAATTAAGTTACACATTTTTATTTTTTGAATGATTGATTATTAACATGCCATCATTCGCTTTTGTTAAAAAAAAATATTTTAGATTTTTGAGATCAATTTATATATCAGTTTTTATTTTTTCAAAACTTTCTGCTGAAAGGTTGAAGGGGGGGGGGGTGTCAAAATGGACATTTGTAGGGGTGAAACTACCTAATATGCAAAAACCCTGAAATCTGCTATTTGCATGCAGATAGGGGGGAGGGATTTAATAATGGTATATTATATATCTACCTGTAATAAATATTTAAAGGGTTCTTAAAGCATTTTAAGGCAAACAATCAAAATGACCAATTTCTATAAAAACAAAATAATTTAACATAAAATTCAGAAGCAGCAAAAAATTTAAAAACCCTGAATTCAGGGGCAGCCCCTGAAAAGTTTCACCCCTGCATTTGTTGATATTTATACTAACAATAGCAGCTTATTTACAATATGATTGCAGCAATAAATAACAATACAATCAGAGACGGCGGATTTGAGTTAGATTGTACCCTACACCCATTTCGATATGGCACCCTCCCCCTCCCATGTTTTGAAGTATATTATGCATTTGTAATAGTAATAATAGCAATAAATATGATACAGCTAAAGGAGAAATATTTTTCTTAGATATATCAATCTCTAAGCAATCTTTATATAATAATCATTACACAAGTAAAAAATAAATAATCATATCTGATCATGAAAAAAATCAATTACTTTATTTGGTTTCTCCTACAAAAAATGTTAATAAGCAAAATTTAATTTTTTATTTAATCACTTAAGAACTGACTAACTTTCTTTTTATATTTTTATTAATCAAAATAGAAATTATTTTGATTCATAAGTAGATACACTGTAAAAAAATAACTATTACCAGCTGCAAGAAACTCTCTGTGATTGGAGAAGATAATTATTTTCTCCAATCAGAGAGAGTTTCTTGCAGCTGGTAATAGTTATTTTTTACAGTGTAGGTTAATTTGTTTAAAAATAGTTTCTTTACAGCTTCTTGTTCGATATTTTATATTTAAATCATTGCATACTTAATTATTTTCAGAAAATAATTTCTCTCATCAAATCATAACATGTTTGACTCCTGACAGAGAGAGCAGATCATGCTCTGAAATTTGTATTATCGACTGAAAATCTATTCGATTGCTCTTAATGTTTGTATTTGTGTTCAAAATTAAATCATTTTTAAGAATTTAATAAGCTTAAAAAAAATTGCCACACTCTACCTGGATCTAAGCATAATCCATTGCTGGACGTTTAATCGCCATAAGAAAACAGCAGCATCCCTAGCTACATATTGCCACTGCTTAGTCCAGAGGATCAACCGTTCAAATATAACACTATCATTTTTTATTAATATCACACAATCAACAGATTGGGAAGAAAATCATATATATAGAAAATTCATTTTTCCAGCTCAGTGAAAATAATGGCAGTACCAGGAGTCGAACCCCAGATCTTTGACTTACATGGTCAAAGATCCGGGGTTCAACTCCCGGTCAGGGCATTATTTTCACTCAGTTGGAAAAATCAATTTTCAACAACACTATCTATTCGTATATTTCAAACCACTATCTAAAAATCTGTAACGTGTTAAACAGGGATTGATAAAGTGTTTTATAATTGGCAAAAAATAAAAACAATTAATTAAAAATGTTTCTCATTCCTATTAAATACTGGTTGTCCTTCAAATTTAACTGCCACTACTGTTCAAAACTGCTAAAAGAACATAAAAATGACATTAAATTTAACCGTAACATAACCACGCTCGCCAGAAATTATTTTGAAAACAATATGGAACTTGACTTTGAAAACGTCGCGAAAATAGCTAATTACAATAACCCAATCTACGCATATATCCGTGAGAGCATCGATATCGCGCATCAAAATGACGCAATCAATGACCACGAGTCGGCTGAAATTGGAGAGATATGGCATCACCTACTTAAAGGAGAAGAACATCAAACACAAGACTGCCAGCCGCGAAGTGCAGACGGCACCAATGAAGGAGGGGGCCCCCCCTTCCGAAAAGAGCTCTTCTGCCACATGCGAAGTTAAATTTTAAGGTATTTAAATTGGTTATACATTTAATAACCGTTTATGAGTTTTAAATGTTCTTGTTACTGAGCAAATAAAATGAAAATAAAAAGCTTAAGTACTTTTTTGTTTGAATAAAATATCTTAAAACTGTATTTCATTGAAAATATCCCCTCTTCCTACAAAGAAAAAAGAATATGGAGAATAAAGCTAAATTTACGCTTTTTGAAAACAATGAATGAGTTATATTTCACATGCAAGGTTTAAACGTGTTTTTCATTTTATCTAAAAGAGAAAAGGATATTCTCACTTATTTTCTAAATGTTAGTTTCATAAGGATATTCCTGTTATCCAAGAATATTTTCACCTCACGTATTTAATATTTTAAATATATATACGTAATAATTATTTTGGCAGAAATAAATGATTTTACATGGTAAAAAAAAATTATATAATTTAGGCTTACTAAATAAATAAAAAAAAGGGGGGGGGAGAGTACTTTTTTCATAACGATACTATAGGGCTGTTATAAAAAAATGTACTGTCAAGGTCAAGGTACTAGTACTAATATGATAAAGCTATTATGAAAATTTTTAGTAATCCCATGGGGATGATGAAAAAGAGAAGTATACAAAAACTATTTTTCTTTTATTAAGAATATGATATAACAGATTTATGTTATTAATGTTACTGAAGACTAAACATTAGCTCATTAAAAATATATTTTTAATAGTGTGCATAACATTAAAATCATCTAAATTATTAATAAATATCAATTTTGTAATGATTTAAAACTTTTCAATAATAATGCTTGCACACATAAGCATATATGATTGTGTTTGCAAACTTGAAAAAGAAAAGAATGTGAAAAGCTTACTAATTTATAGTTATTAATGAAGTACACATTTGACAGCAGAAAAATTTATTATATTTTTGTAGATTTAATGTTGATACAGATTTACGATCCGTTACGGTAGTTTTGGTTTTCAATACAGGTAAAATATAAAGTTTTAATACCTAGTAAACAAGACATGATAAACTATGTAACGAGACAGAACGACAAAGTGAGTATAAACTTAAAACTAATTTTAATTGAACAGAAAGTAATTACGGAAATTGTACCTGAAGGGAAAAAAACTGACAGTAAATTCTAATTTTAATTACATGTATAAAAAAAGATAATTTAAAATACACATCGGTACATAAGTAAAATATGTACAGCTTTGCAAAGACAATTTATTAAACAAGGAATGTTAATCTTAAGTGCAATTTTTTTCATCGTCTTTAACTGACACTCGATAGATTTCATAAAAATGTATTTGATAAAGATTTAAATATTAACAATAACCGTTCATTGCTTTTTTATTTGTACAAAGATCAATATAGTCCAAGATTATTAATGCGACAAACACAGGTAGCATTATTCTGGGCTATCGAAGAAAAAACATGGCTGAAAAAAGTAAACAAATAGACTGCCGGATACAAGAATCATTCAAATAAAGAATCATTCTTAAAAATTCTCCGGCAGTCTCACTGCGCAAGCGCAGTCAGACTGCCGTAACAATAATATTGTTACGGATGCCGTAGCAATAGCCACAGCCAACTTTTTTCGCTACTTATCGTTTTCTTGGCGATAGTTTTTTTTCCCATAAAAAACATTTTTTTAGGTTGTAAATACCAAAGAATATTTACATCATTAGATATTCTTTGACAAATCTATATATATAAAAGAGCAGAGTCTGTCTGTGTGTGTGTGTGTGTGTTCGCTATAGAATCCTAGGCCGTTTCACCGAGCGGGACCAAATTTGGCACGGTTAATGTTTACGACCCGAGAAAGACAACGCTGCAAGAGATTTTACAAAATTCGCCCCCCAAGGGGGGGAGGGGGGCAAAACGTAATTTCTCAAAATCCTCCATATCTCAAACAAAAAACAGATATCCGTAAAATTTTTGCTTTTAAATATAGCTAATACAAATGTCTAAAAATCGGTTTCTGGAATTTTTGAAATTCGGTCCCCAAGGGGGGCGGGGGGGGGCAAAACGTGATTTCACATGCGTAAGGGGGGGCTATGGGGCAAAAACAAATAGAAATACAGTTAGGCCGTTCAAAATTGGTACAGATAGGTTTAAGAGGCCTGCAAGTCAAATGGGGATATTTTTGATTGTGTAAAGTTATTAGGAGGGGCGAGAAGGGGGAGGGGAGGGGGGGGCAAAAAAATAAAAATAGTGTCAGATCGTTGAAAATTGGTACATAGAGGTTTCCGATACTTACAAATCGATTGCGGATGATTTTGAATTTGTAAAATTATTAGGAGGGGCGGGTAGGGGGGTGGGCAGTAAGGGGGGGCTATGGGGCAAAAACAAATAGAAATACAGTTAGGCCGTTCAAAATTGGTACAGATAGGTTTAAGAGGCCTGCAAGTCGAATGGGGATATTTTCGATTGTGTAAAGTTATTAGGAGGGGCGAGTAGAGGGGGAGGGGAGGGGGGGGGCAAAAAAATAAAAATAGTGTCAGATCGTTCAAAATTGGTACATAGAGGTTTTCGATACTTACAAATCGATTGCGGATATTTTTGAATTTGTAAAATTATTAGGAGGGGCGGGTAGGGGGTGGGCAGTAAGGGGGGGCTATGGGGCAAAAACAAATAGAAATACAGTTAGGCCGTTCAAAATTGGTACAGATAGGTTTAAGAGGCCTGCAAGTCGAATGGGGATATTTTCGATTGTGTAAAGTTATTAGGAGGGGCGAGAAGGGGGGGAGGGGGGGGGCAAAAAAATAAAAATAGTGTCAGATCGTTCAAAATTGGTACATAGAGGTTTTCGATACTTACAAATCGATTGCGGATGATTTTGAATTTGTAAAATTATTAGGAGGGGCGGGTAGGGGGGTGGGGCGGTAAGGGGGGCTATGGGGCAAAAACAAATAGAAATACAGCTAGGCCATTCAAAATTGGTACAGATAGGTTGAAGAGGCCTGCATGTCGAATGGGGATATTTTCGAAAGTGTGAAGTTATTAGGAGGGGCGAGAAGGGGGAGGGGAGAGGGGGGACAAAAAATAAAAATACAGTTAGATCGTTCAAAATTGGTATATAGAGGTTTTCGATACTTACAAATCGATTGCGGATATATTCGAATTTGTAAAATTATTAGGGCGCTCATATATATGCATTCGCGCGTGCGCATCGCGCACGGGTCTACGCTGCCGAAGGCAGTGGGGACCCGGTGCGACATTTTTCCCGATTAGAGTTTTTTTTTTTTTTTTTTTTTTTTTTCACATGATAAAAAATTCATTAATTATAATGATTCATTTAAAAATAGTGACCAGCGAAGCGGGCGTAGCCTGCTAGTATATTATAAATGTATTTATTATTATTATTTCTTTTTCCAATGAAAACTCAGCCAAGGGATTTTTATTAAAATAAATTACAATTTTGAAAAAAGATTAAAAAAAAAAATATTTTGAATAAAATATAGAAATTAAAACATTTCAAATATGTAGTATGTTGTGGCCATCACAAAACTTTCTTTTATATTATCCTATACAAATACACATAATGTAAATTAGATATTAACTAAAATATTTTTTTATTAAAATTTCGTTTCATGATGAATGCAAATGATTTTAATTTCAAAGATATATATAATCTAAAGAAAGTTTATTTTGTGTCTTATAGACCACATTCATATTGTAAAAACTGCATTTTTCTTCCTAAGTTTTTTATTTATTTATTTATTTTAAAAAAAACGAAAAAAAAAAACCTGATAAATTTGCTTTTAATTATTCTAGACTTATGGTTCAATCATTCGTTTTAAAGGTGTTGACGGGTTCTTTTTCAGAAACACTAATATTAAAAATTTGCATCTCCCCCCCCCCTTCCCAGTGAAAAGTGATGCGTTTACATTTACAACCTCCCCCCCCCCCATAATTGGTTATTACTATTTTAAACAATTCTTTTTAATCCACAAAAATTCTTTAAAAAACAATTCTCACTGTGCATATTTATGCGAAGTTTCGTACTTTGTTCAAACAAATAAATAAATACAATAAAATAAATATATACGGGATGACAGCGCTACCTATTGGGCGTTTGGTGTTTTGGAAGTAAGGCTGATTGACTACCCTAGGATCCTAGGCATAAAGAGGAGTGCCCTCCGTGGGGGAGTTCTTTTTAAGAGGTTCTGGTCCGTATTTACGCAAGTTTCGGAGAAAACCATGGAAAAGTCCAAACGACTAAGCCAACGAGTGCGAGCTGGGATCGAATCCGGCACCACACGTCTACCAGCTTTGAGCGCGGAACCGCTCGGTCGCTGGTGGGCGATTTTATGTAACAGCTTATAAGCACTAATTTCCGATATTAGAACTAAATGTCAAGTTTGGTTAAATTTCGTCCACTTATTTATGAGATAGAGCGTCCACAAAAGTTTAGGCACACACGAAGACACTTAAAATAGTGCAATCGTGTACAGGATATGTGAAAACGTATAAATTCATTGGAAACCAGTGATTAAAACCTTCCATTAATCGAATACTTTCTTCTTAAATATAAAGAAGAGAATAATAAATAAAACAAATATCTTAAATAATGATGCATCTAGATTATTAATAGAAATATTATGAAGACATCAAAAAATAGAATCTGTCCTACTCTTTTTTATATTATTATTATATTATGTAATTTCTTTTACAGTTATATGATGAAAGTATTATATTCCTATAAATTTTTGATCCGATTTTTGATGGGTTTATTTTTTTTATGCCAATGGGAATTTTTTTATTTTTTTTATGCCAATATCGTCAATAATGAAAATTAATAATATTATTTTAATACATAATTCCTATGAGAATTTAAGATCAAGACTATATTTCGATGTTACTAGCGTCTTTTTGTAGCGGCAGACCTCTACGTAGCTTACGGAGCTAAGTGAGTTTGGCGAGAATTCACACTTGGCGCACAGTGTAGCTTGACGCTATGCGCTTACGCACAACGAGGAAAGATCTCATACCACGCGGGCGCAATACCTCTATGATTCGGCTTTCGGCTAACACAATACCGTAGTAGTTCACGCGCACAGGAGAAGGAGAAATCTCAAAGTTATTGTCACGTGACACTTCTCGATGATGTTGGCCGCACAAATGGGTTGCCATTTCGCTCTCTACCTAAATTAAAGCTCGATGATTGGCACATGTTCCTTCTTCCTTATTATTATTCTATCTGTATATATATATAAATTACGTGTCACGATGTTTGTCCGGGGTAAACTCCTAAACTAAGGAACCGATTTTAATGAAATTTTGCACACTGTGTGCAGTTTGGTCCAACTTGAGAGATAGGATAGTTTTATCTCAATTTATTGTCACAATATTGTTTTATTGCAATTATTTGTTAATTATAGACCTTTATTAAAGTTGCTCCAAAATATCTGTGAGTTCCATTAATTTAATTGTTGCTAAAAAAAAAAATACGAGTTCATTTTCTTTCGACATAAAAATAAATACATTTAATCAAACGTGAACGTTAAAAAATTATAAAAAGTTAAATTATGCATCTCACGAAAATTGACGTCATAATCAATTTAAAGATTTTATACACATTGATAAAGTGCTAATCACGGAGTAAAAAGACAGGAGAAGAAGGTAACGCTGAAATTTTGTGATGTTGTTTTCTAATGTTTACAGATGGCGCCAGCGTGCAATCCTTCCTTCTCTCCAGCTTCTGCAATGTTATTCAATGGGGAAATGTCTCGTTTTAATTATTTTTTTAAAACTAATATCAAGCTGAAAAAATTTCGATTGAAAGCAAATTTCATTAAATAGAGTATTCTAACCAACATGTTTTTTTTAAGAGCCATTTTATACTAATTTTACTTTGAAAGAAAGCTTTTAAAAAATGACGATTCTTATGAACCGAAGCTAGCTAAA
Organism: Salticus scenicus; assembly: GCA_963930645.1. NCBI lineage: Eukaryota > Metazoa > Arthropoda > Arachnida > Araneae > Salticidae > Salticus > Salticus scenicus. The sequence continues at coordinate 212,165,961 of OZ005648.1, forward strand.
ACAGACAATTGGGAGGAAGGAGAATGGATGAAATTTTGTAAAGAAAAAAAAAATAAACTTACTTTAGGTGCAAAAAACACGAACTCGGACTTTATTTTTCTCCTAGGGCTTTTTTTTGTTTTTCTTATCACTATCATAGCCTGTTTTACAACTAGGAACGAAGCATTTATTTGAAACATCTGAATGATGCAGTTTTAAGAACTTACAAAGAAATTAAATTGCTTAAAATAAAAAATTTTAAATGTACTTCATCAAAATTCTATTGAAAACAACAGTATATCCGCGCCGAAATAGGGAGGAATGACAAGTGGCGCCCTCAATATTTACCAAAAATTTAGATCACAGTTTCGTAGCTTTCTCCCATTGGACCTTCAACTCCTATTAATATTACTCCGTGGTGCTAATGTAGTTTTATCATAGATATAGTAATATATATAGATCTCTCATCCCCATGTTATCGTACAAAGATTTTTGATGCCGAAAAAAAAATAAATAAATAAATAAAAGCTTTGGAAACAGCCATTAAGTGGTATTGGAAAAAAAAAAAAAAAAAAAAGAAAAGAAAAGAAAGAAAGAAATATGAATTTGAAACTGTATCTGGAGTCTACCATTCCCCTTTAGCAAATAAATTAAATTATTCATAAATTTCATTTGCTAAAATATTAGTATGTATTCCCGTGTGTATTCACTCGGGGAAAGACGGCCATATTTTGGTAAAAACGTCGTCTTTTCCCAAATGAAAAGGAATAACTTTTTTCTCCCCAATGATCACTCTATTCTATATATGCTATACTATATCTATGAGTTCTATACGCAAACGAAGTGTGACTCACTGACCGTCTGTGCAGCCAAGAAAAAGATTTCCTATGTTAATTGCCCACTGGATTTTTTGTAAGAAATTATTAAAAATCGAGGAAATTTATTTCCCGATTTTAATCCTTATATTTGGGTATAGATATGTATTAGTTATCGCGGGTGTTAGATTGAATTATTTTGCTGTCAAATTGACAAAATTTTAATTTTAAATTTCAAAACTCTGTCGCCCTTGGCTTTTTTTTTTTTTTTTTTTTGTTATTATTATTATTATTTGGCGATCAAAAGCGTAACACGAAAATATACATGCCAGATGTATGCATTGTACGAAATGTAATATGTATTATTCATTGTACGTATGTATGACATGTAATATGTATTGTACGAAATATTGTTTCATATTATTCATTACTCTTTTAATATAAGTTGTTAAAATAACCATGATTTTTGAAAGGAATTAAATATTTTCGCCAGATAATTTGGCGATATTCTTTTTTTTTCGCCAAGGATGACAGAAATGAAATCTATTCCGCTGCAAAATATTAGTATCTTACATCAGATATTTTATTTAGACATTTGAAAACAAATTTGACTTCAAACTATGATAGAATATTTATCATTTTCCTTTTAATTAGTATTAGTATATTAAAATTTAAAAGCATGGTATATAAAAAGTTTTTTTTTTTTTTTTTTTTTTTTTTTCTTATAATTATTCTTATCTTAATCCTCAATGTTTCCCATCTTTATTAACTTGAATTTACTATTAAAATTTTAACATACTCAAAAACTTCTCATCACTTCGTTAAAATACACTAAACTTTTCCAAAATCTTTTTCTATTTAAAATGATACATGTATTTACTTTAAATGTCTAATATTTCATAAGATTTCCAATTTTAAAGTTTTAAAATATTTATCAAATTTACTTATTTTTCTGGTTTAGCCTTATTGTTTTCCTTTTTATAACTACAGCTGTTGCCCTCTTTAAAATATTTAAAATGATGAGGTCGTTTTATAGTAAAATTATCCATTATAGCATGTATTATATTTCACTCCTCCATAAAAATTGATTTTAAAATCGTCTGTTTCTTTTATACTTTTATTTTAATAGAATTTAATTTATATATTAGTCATTTTAGCAATTTTATCCAAAGTAGCATTAGAAATAATATATATCACTTCTCCATTAAAATTTATAGGACCCTACAATAAAATTAATTTGTGCTTAATATCAACACTACGAAAAGTTTTATCAATCGCTTCCAAATTTTGACCTAAGTTTCAAATCTCAACCCTGTGGGTTTTTACATCGGCTACAACGTTTTCGTCTTTGTTCGTAAATAATAATTTGACTGTACTAAATAGTTTACAGCCGTATAATTCAACGTATAACTTAGTCACAGCAACGCGTGGCCGGGTCTGCTAGTGATATATATATATATCACGGAGTAATATAGACAGGAGAAGAAGGTAATGCTGAAATTTTGTGATGTTATTTTCTAATGTTTACAGATGGCGCCAGCGTACAATACTTCCTTCTCTCCAGCTTCCGCAATGTTATTCAAGGCAATGGGGGAAATGTCTCGTTTTAATTAATTTTTTAAAAATAATATCAAGCTGAAACAGGGCCAGACTTAGATTACCTGGAGCCCCGGGGCAAGCTCATTCTGGGAGGCCTCCTTGCAGTGGCATAAGTGGTCTTTAGGTTGCAAAATTTCTGCATATGCCTGTGAGGGGGCCCCTTCCAGAAGGGGGCCCAGGGCAACTGCCCCGCATGCCCTGGCGTTAGTCAGGGCCTGAGCTGAAAAAAGTTCGATTGAAAGCAAATCTCATTAAATAGAGTATTCTAAGCAACATGTTTTTTTTTTTTTTTTTTTTTTTTTAAGAGCCATTTTATACTAATTTTACTTTGAAAGAGAGCTTTTAAAAAATAACGATCCTTATGAACAGAAGCTAGCTAAAACAGACTATTGGCAGGAAGGAGAATGGAGATCGTTTGTATGTGTATGTGTCGTTTGAAATTGAAGGATTATTATGGGTATCTTATGGCAGTCTTATAATTTTTCATTATTAGTATATTTGACGTATAAAAAAATTTAGTAAATAAGTTTCTAGCGATTTGATTTTTGCATTAACCTTTACGTAGGGGCTCGGACAGCATCTGTCCTGTCCGATAAAAAGTGAGATCTTCTGAGGGGCTGTGACACTGAGAAGGGGAAGAAATTTAAGAAGAGAAGAAGGGCGGAGATTGTGGTCGTAAAAGTGTCAAATCGGTAAATAATGACCCTTCACTGCACCCTATCGTACTCGAGTGCATCTCCTTTTAATCGCACTTAAGTTGTGGTAACCTATTCTTCCTGTGGGTATAGTGAAAGTTCTCATGTGTTTACTAGTTTTTCTGCTTTAATTTGAGATTGATTTACATTTTAATTAAAGAGATAAAATGGCGGAATACTTTGTTTAAAAAGAAATAAAATATATTGTTGTGAGATGGGATGAATTATCCCTTTCTCATTTCAGTCTTTCAGTTTTGAGTAGTTAACAATAATTATTTATTTTATTATACGTTTTATATTCACATTTTCATTCTACATTTACATTAAATATAAATTATTTTATATTTAATACTTCAAGCCCAAACTTTTACCATGAAAATTTAAATATTTCATAAAACAGTTTAATATTAAAGCGTTATTAAAACTTGGAATCAAAAATTCAAAATGCATCGAAAATAATGAATAAATATTAATTTAAATACTAAGATTTGAGATATAGCTCTGCTGCATTTCGTTTTTTAACTCTGAATCACTCCTCTCCATTTCTGTAGGGCAAATAAAAACAAGCACGGAAATAGGAAAATAAAATCGTCTGCTTCGTTTAGAATTTTGTATAAACGTACAGTTAACAGTTTGAAAAAATCGCCTGCTCTTCTATTTTTTAGTTTCGCGGTGTTGCCACTATGTAAAAAAATAACTCTCAGTTTTTATGGAATGCCCTTTGTATATTATGCATTGGAAAAATGCATACTATTTATTTTTAAGGTTGTGGATTTTCAAGAAAATTTACAGTTTTTTCTAAATATGTAGGTTTTGTAAAATAAAACTAATACATTAAAGTAAAAAAAAATATTCAAAGAAAAATATAATTAATTAATTCAAAAAGTAATTAATAAACAAAACATAAAAATTATGATTTAATGGTTTAAAGCATGCATTAAGCTAGAAAACTATGATAATTTTTAATGACTGTTATATATATAGGATGGTTGAGTAATCGATATAAATTAGGTGTCTGTATCTCTGTGTATTCTGTAGCTCACGGAGACTCGCCACATATCATTGACGGTAGCTCAATCCCATTTAATTATATCAGAGAAAATAGTTTTAAGAATTACTCACAAGGAAACATTCAAAAGGTGTCGTCTTCAAAAAATATTGAAAAAAATATATGTGATTCTACTCTTCATAAAACACCAGAAAGTGAAAAAATTATCGGCTGAAATGAATTACAGCGAGCACAAAAAATTATCAAAATTAAGTATATTTGGCGATTTTACACTGTTAGGCGATTGATTTTGAGTACTTGCCGGAGAAGCAAAGCTGTTCATACACGGCAGCCTCGGTGCTATCAAACTTATTGCCTAACAGCTCTAAATCGCCAAAAATGCATAATTTTGACAATTTTTTGTGGTCTCTGTAATTCATTTCAGCCGATATTTTTTTCACTTTCTTGTATTTTATGAAGAGTAGAATCGCATATATTTTTTGAAGACGACACCTTTTGAATGTTCCCTTGTCAGTGGTTATATATATATATATAATTTTTTTTTTTTTTTAATTCTGTTTTTATAATAATAATAATAATAATAAAAATCTAGAGGTCGAGAAGTATTCATGTCACACTAGTGCTATGCTATCGGTAAATGACACCCTTAAGAGTGGTCTGCAGACGTGCCATCACAATTTTGATCCTCTACAGAGGGGATGGCTTCCCCATTTTAAGCTAAAAACTCCAGAATAATTGAATTTGGTTTTTGCTTTTCCCAAAATTTGCTTAATTTTTAATAATTCATTTTGAAGCTATGAAGTGCAAAAAAATTAAACAAAATTCTTTTTTGCATTTTATAAGTTCAAAATTAAACATAAAAAATTAAAGACAAAAAAACTGTTTTAGAAAAACAAGAAAAAGTATAACAGTTATAAATTTTTTGAATTAAAAAAAAAAAAAAAAAAATCTACACACTTATGGGATACCCGGTATATGTACAACAGGGTGATTCGCTATCGATGTGATAAACTTAGAGGAGATGTATAGGACACAAAGACAATTCGGAATCACATAGAATGCAAGGTCGGAAATGCAATTCTAAGGAGATATATGGGTTTTTAGATAAGTATTAGGAAAATCATAACTTATTTTAGACTTTTCGCTATTTCGCGATCACCATGCCTTCATAGTTTTCATCTTAATCACGTCTTCGAGTGGTTCATGATAGTTTTCATGCGATAGTGTTATTATGGCCAACATAGTCTAAATTAAGCGTCTGCTTGCAAATCCGTAGTTCAAGGGAAAGGGGGGGGGTGAGAAGTTCAAACATCTCCCAAAAATTTCCTTTTAATACATTCGGTGCTAAAATTTCTGCCACCAAAAGAAAAGAAAAAAAAATATCTAGCTACAGCTTTGTCCGTTTGAATCATAGACCTATTATTACAGTGGATGGGACAATGGCAACCTTTTTGTGTAGCAAAAAATCCCTCATAAAAAAATCACATGACACAAGGCACTACAATGTCTACAGTAAGCCAAACTACCAACATCAGGGTGGTTACACACTAGCCTTTTCCCCCTAATACTTACACCAATATATTTCTATGATAATATTTTACTTAATTAATCGTGAAATCTTACTATTAAAAATTTCGTAAGAAAAATGCTGGCGGTAGAATTAGGGATAAAATGTAGCCTGTGACCACTCTGAACATTGAAATTTTTTCGCCAGGCTCTAAACTTTGCTTTCTCTTACACAGACGATATCTTTCCTTATTTTTGAAAGTTCTTTTTAAAACTTATATTTCCTTTTAAAAGATATATTATTTTTATTATAAAATGTATTTTATCGCATAAACATATGTTATATTGAATATAAAACATATTTTAGTTGCTAGATGTTCTGTAAAAAGTTATAAAGAATGTTTTGTACAAGAAGGAACTATAACATTTCACTAGTAAGATTTTTTATATTTTATTATTTCGTATTTTTTAAGTAATTATTTTTGTAAAATTCTTATATCTGCTATATTTGATTATTTAAATTAAAAAATAAATTAATAAATAACAATTGCATGTACTATCTAAAAAAAAATAATAAATAAATAAATAAATAAATAAATAAAATAAATTAAAAAAAAAAATGCAATATTGTTTTTATAATAATAATAATTCCAGTTCATGGAAATTATACATATCCCTGGATGATTGTATTAAATGAGAAAGAAAAAAATAAAATGGAGCTGAAAAGCTGAAAATGTAATGTTTTATACAAGTTTTGCTTTCTTTAATAATAATAATAATAATAATAATAATAAACCATCTGTAGTAGCGTTAAACTAAACAACATTCAATATGAAAAAAAGTACTCACACACCCTATTATAATTTTCTCTTTTGCGTATTTAACGATTTCTCTTACTTTCATTTAATTATACAATCGTTAATTACTTAATGTTCGGAAAGTCAAGTGGAGTCACTGCAGACTTTTTTCTATAGGGAAACATAAAAATTTTTTCTCAAAGTATTCTTTATGGAACTTAGTTGCCTGAAATGTAATTAAATGTTCAGAAAAGAATGATACTGATATGTCTTGTAAAATTTTACTACACTAAAGGATGGTCTTTACTGAAAATTACGTTTTTAGCACTTGCAGTTTTTTTTTTTTTTTTTTCAGGGATGCACATTGTTTTTTTTTTTTTTTTTCTTAGTTATTTACAATGTTGCTGTATATCTCGTTCCTAATGAGTCTTAAATGTAATTAAATTTAATTTAGGCTTTCACCGAGACTAAAACATCCATTTTTTTTCCTTATTTTTTACAGTTAGAGAATATACATTTCTTAATCTTTTGAGGAACAAAGTAATATCTGTCATTTAAAATAAACTGCCACCAGAAATTACAAATAAGTCTAAAAGAAAAGAAATAAATGAAATTTTCCTCTATGTTATTAAAGTAAAGTTTTGTTAAAAATTTCCGGGACGAGATTTGCAGCTGGGAATTAAAATTATGTTGATATAATATATATCCCACTCCCCTGAAAGGGTTATTACTCCTAAATTTGCACTCGGAGAAAAAATACATTATACTCGTAGAAAAGGGGTATAGTATAGAGGATGAAAGTTTTAACGTTTCAATAGGAAATGTAAAATTTAAAAGAATTTTGTTTTTCGGTATTTGTTTTATTTCTGCTCGCTATGTTGTTGCATTTAAGCTTTTTTTTTTTTTTTTTTTTTTTTTTTTTTTTTTTAACACTTTTATTTGAACTCCATTTGTTGTTTGTCAGGGTCAATTTTCACACACTTTTTAACATACGATTGACCTGAAGCTTTGCGTATATGTATAATTCCGATGGCAAAGCCCCACCAGTGGCCGGAGGTTCTGCTTTTAAAGCTAGAAGACGGTAAGTGCCGGATTCGACCCCCAGATCTCGCTCGGGGTTTTCCATAGTTTTCTCCGAAACTAGCATAAATACGGACTAGGATCCACCAGAAAGACCATCACAAAAGACATTCCACTTATAGGCCTAGTAACCTAGTGAAGTCAATCTTCCCACAGAACCACAACAGCCGATGACAAGACATGATTAAAACAATAACGGACTTGAGTGGGTAGGGGCTGGGATGGCCCAATCTGCAATTCAAAATCTGCCTTCAGTACCAGTACAGTTTGGAAACAAAGTGGGTTTTTAAAATTTCTATGATGCTTTTCTTGTTGAGAAAAAATAAAGAAAAATACCGCAATTTCCATGTAAAAACATTTACTATTTTCCAAAAAAGGGCACTGTATTTTTTTTTTTTTTTTTTAATAAATTATTACAAATTAAAAATATGAGAATCTTTTTTTATTTCAGTTACAAATGAAAAGATCAGTTTCAAAAGTTATCGGGAGAGAAAACTTTGAACCTTTCGACGATCTCAAACAACTTTATGTGATCTGTAGGTTTAATACGGATTATGAAATTGCGCTGATATTCAGCAACCCTTCTAACTGATCTTTTCATTACGTCACATGATCATATGAAAGAAACAGGTTGTTTCAACAAGATCTTCCTTTTTCCGGAAACGATTTCCCATTTTTACCTTGTGTGAATGACGAACACTTTCACAATCCGACTGAGGTCGAATACGAACGGTGACCGAATAGCGGTTGCATTGCTCGGGCAGATTACTTCCATTTATGGTGCGTGTGTCAAGGGCAGACAGGGAAACGAGTTATTTTCAAAGCTGTTTGTTGAAAAATGCATATTTTCAAACTATTAGAAATGCAAAATGAGACATAAGGAAAAACTCCGTTCAAATAGTATGCAATTTAGATTTGTTTGAACTTGTTGGAATGCGAAGAAAATGTTGTAATAGTAGTGTGATATCAAGAAAAATAGGATTAAGTGTTATAAAGAATTAAACTTTTTATTTATTTTTTTATTTTTTAAACAGAATAAAATATATTTATTGAATATTCATATAATTTAATTATTATAAAGATTAATATATTATAAAGCGCTTAATTCCTAATAAACTATTTAATAAAAATTGGAATTAAATTATTTTGTAAAATTTTATATATCCATTAACATTGCATAAATAATAAAGTTCATATTGACAAAAATTTAAAAATAACTACTTTATTTTATAAAGAACTGTACGTTAAAAGATTTTTAGAAACATTTTAATTCATACTCTCTTAAAAACTAATATACTATATTTATTTGATTTACAAAATACTATATTTATTTTTACTATATTTATTTTATTTTCAACTACAAAAAAAAAAAAAAAAAAAAAAAAAAAAAAAATTGAATTCATATTAATGTACAAATATTGGATAAATAATTTTTGTTCATTGTTTCTAATAGGATTTTCAGTTTTTCTGTTTTTGACAGGTATTATTTGACATCCAATAAACGTGCAACAACAACTACAATAATAATAATAATAATGATAATAAAATAAATTAACTATTAAAATAAAGCACACTATGTAGATGTGCTAAAGCGTGTTTCATTGTACTACTGAGAAGAATTTAATAATTACATAAAAGTGTTAAAGAGCATAAATTTAATAATTTCAGCATTAAAATATATTAAACGCTTTATAAAAATAACTTTATATATAAAACCCCTATAAAATGCACATACCACAACAACTGTTTCGGGTTCAAATAATAAAGCAGGATCCTTCTTTAGTTGAAAAAAAGTAGGCACGAAGGCAGCATAAATGCAATACAGACTATAAGTACGCGGTAGGGGGGATTTAGATATTTAAGAGGGCAATGTATAAACTTAGGTAAAAGCGGAACCGAGGCGTACAAATTCTCCAGGGTAACAGTGCTTCTCCCTATCCCTTTTCCGGAAGATATATTTAAAAAAGCTCTGTTTGAAGCACCCGGTCAAGCGAGAAGTCGCGAGAAACAAATTTCAGTCTATTTAGTGTCAGAAATCATAGTTCTAAACAGAATATTTAGCAATTTGTGGCTAGCTGCCGTTATAATCTTTAAATTACTAATCACCATAATAAATCAACAAGAAAGATGTACTATGTACTTCAGTTTAAAAGGGTTTGATAATTCAAATTATTTACATTCATAAAAATAGACATACTATATCGATTTTTCTCTAGGAGGAAGGAGTTCCTTTACGGGACAGAAGTTTAAAATGTTAAGGGAAGAAGAGAGAAAACATTATAAAAAATAAAATAAAATAAAGAGAAAGAATTAGCTACGAAAGAAAGAAAAAGCAACTTCCGGGTATATAAGACACGAAAGACGTCGAAAAAAGATTATTAAACAAGATTTTTGGAGTCTTTGAAAATGCAAAAAGCTTCACGAAATCCAAGGAGAGGATGAAATAAAATAAGAAATAATGATAACTGTAGGAAACTTAAAATAATGATCATTAGACAAGCAGGAGAAACAGTAGAGAATTAAAAAAATTCTTGATTACATGAATGAGGCAATTTTCATTCATACTCTTTTTCAGATGCATCCATAGTTTGGCCAATATAAAATAGATTTCAAGAAGAATAAGTAATGGATATAATAATTAATTTTTATGATATTTGAGTATAAAGTATTTTTTATCATTCAAAATTACATTTTTTTTTTTTTATCATCAGTAGCTCTTTCTTACTCTATATTCAAAGTACGGATATGAGAATTGGTATACTCATTCTTACATTATTCATAAAAAAAAAAAAAAAAAAAAAAAATTAAAGGCTAAAAATATTTTACACATAATTTCTGGAATAAATGTAATAGTTTTTTTTTTTTTTTTTAACTGTATGAAACTATTATAAGATATCTTATTGTAAAACTAACCAATTAGCTTTTTCATTATGTTAAAATGTTTGTACAAGCTTATTTTATAAAAAGAATTTAGATTTTAAAGATATTTCAAAATTTATAGTTTTAAAAATATGCAAAACTTTATAAAATTTAAATAAAAAAAAATTTCAAACGTTTTTCTTAAAAATTTAAATTAAATAAAACACATTTTAATTAGATTTCACTAAATACAAATTATTTTGTAGATATCATATAAATGGGTGTGAAAAGTTTTAAAGAAATAATTTAAGATTTTTTTTTATTATTTTTATTTTTATTTTTATTTTGCAGATAACGGCAAAAATTCTTTTTGAAACTACAACATGACTTTCTTCAATATTTTCCTATATAAATTCACCCAGTAAAAATAATTTATTAAAATTATTATTCAAAAAAAGTATCTTCTATGATAATGCAGACGATTTCCATATAAGAGAAGTAGTATAACACTAAATAAAAAAAAAAAAAATAAAAAAAAAAAAAGGTCACTTTTATTTTTGATATTTTTATTTATTTATTTGTTTGTTAAAAATGAATAAAATCGATAACTTTATTTTGAATTATCGTAGATAGATGTTTTAAAGGTATTGGTGAGCTCTTTTGAAAGATACCCATCATGAAAATTTACTCCCTTCGAGGGGGGGGGGGGAGAAGGACAGGCGAGGCTCCTACATATACTCCCCCCCCCCAGTTGACTGTTTCTATTATAAATAGGTAATTCTTTTAAATTTCATAATGATTACTGAAAAATAATTCTCTTTATGCACATTTATGCAACATTTTGTCCTATACCACCATATTAAAAATTTAGAAAAAGCGGGATGGCAACGCAAGCTGTTGGGTAATTTTTACCAAAAGTTGATAGGCACAATTTATTTCAGTATACATACCAATTTGTATGAAATTCTGAGCAGTAGCTCCTGAGATACAGTTGCCACAAAATTTTGTCACACACACAGAGACAGACAGACATTTTCTAAAAATGGTCAAATCGTGTTCTACAGCTCTCAAAACGTGTAAATCCATCAAAAACCCAAGGTAAAAATTTTTTACGAATCCAATATTTTCTTCTATTGAATATAGAAGAAAGTAAAAATAAGCGTTAAAGTTTGGAAATGCAATAAGGTTCATTCTAGACATGAATTACAATTATGTTCATAGGATTTGAACCAAAGTGCCAAGAAACATAAATGAAGCGCAAAATGTTCATGATTGTTTATATGTCAATATATATTTTTATTAAATCGATTTTTTTTTTTTCTTAAAGGTTGAGAACCCCTAGATTCCTTAGTTTAGAATTAGCAAATAAGTTGCAAATAATGCCACATAAATTAAATTAAAATAAAATAAATTTAAAATACTGTTTCATTCCAAAGACTATTTATTAAAAATATATGTCGAACTGAAGATGGGTTTCCAGAGCTTTAAAGTCCATTACTAGTTGAGCACGTATTCTGATTGGAGTTATAGACGTATGCAAAATTTAAGCACCACAGACTATTTCCTGAGTCCGTTACTACTTTAGTATGTATTTCCATCGGAGTTATACATATATGCAAAATTTCAGCTCAGTCGGGTTAGTTAAAATTTGGAAATTAGTTAAAATTTGTTTGCAAGATTTGACTCAGGCAAAACAGATTATGTAATATGACTGTTTGGTAAATCATTTAATAAATTCGAGTAAATTCGCTGACGAAAGTTAAATTAAAATTCTTCAACAATTTTTTTTTTAATTTCCTAAAAAGCATTCGTACCTTATAAGGATTATACAAGAACTGTATCTTAATGTCAAAAAAAAAAAAAAAAAAAAAAGCTAATATTTTGTGGTCATCAAAAACTTTCTTCTATATCGTTTTATATAACAGCGCCATTTATTGTTTAACATGCACAAAAATTTAATCACAGCTTCTCACTTAAAAGATTTTACATATAGAATTTGGTATAATTTTAATCAACAGATGTTGAGATGTAGCCACGTCGAAAATCATAGAAGGTGCGTAACAGCACTGGCCGATCTATGCACTTCTATTGGCCGATATAAACTCAAACTGAATCAACATAGTGCTTCCTAATTGCCCTCTCATATGCCAAATTTTGTGCAATTATATATAATACAGTCTGAGATATATGGTTTTCCTATTCATGGGATAAATTGCACCACAGCAGCGTCACCTGTTCACCTGTATGCACCCAAATAGAATCATTATAGTGTTTCATGGTGACCCTTTACGTACGCGGATTTGTTCGATTATATCAAATAGAAAGTGAGATATAGCCTTCACTCAAATGGTAGAAATTGCATTGTAGCAGCCCCACCTGTTGAGTTATTTTCACCAAAAGTTGATAGGCATTAATTTATGTGAAATTGCAACTACATATTTTTTTTTTATGAAATTCTGTGCAGTAATTCCTGAGATACAGTTGCCACAAAAACCTTGTTACACAAATACAGACGGACAGATATTTTCTAAAAATAATCAAATATTGTTCTGGAACTCTTAAAACGTGTAAATCTATCAAAAACCGGAAATCGAAAATTTTTGGGAATCCAATACTTTCTTCTATTTAATATAAGAGAAAGTAATAACTTGAAATCCTATTGTAATCTAACGGGAAAAAAGAACCTATCACTTAATTTATTATTCAAGATCAAAAATTAAAACTTGAATGGTAAGCTTTTTAAATGATTCTGTACCTCCCACTTGTTCAAAAACAGCTTAGCAGTGCTGAAATTACACCAGACACTACTTGTTTTTCACAACGCGTGCCAAGAAATATTCGTCAATCATTTAAAATAGCAACTACTAAAGGAGCAAGCAGAAGGTGTATTTTCCCCCCTTCAGTTTGTTTTACTTTTTAACCTATAAACAAATTATTCCAGCTGTACCGGAGGCACATCGTACGAGTCAGTAAGCATGCATAAACGACACGAGTTTATACACGCATCTAAAAACATGAATGGAAATTAAAACATAAGATAAATATTGCATTAAACGGCGTTTTTCATAAGCATGGGCACAAAAAAACAGACAGCATTTTCTTTTTTTTTTAAGGATTTAATAATTTAAAAAATGTCTTCTCTATATATAATAAAAGAAGACGTCTGTGCGTGTGTATGTCTGTCGCTTTGTAGGCAAACGGCTGATCGCAGAACTGCAGAAATTTGAACGGAGGTTCGTTACTGACCTCTCCTGATGCACCGTCTCGAAGCTTGATTTCCGAAATTTTAATTATTATTACTATTTTTTTATTATTCTTTTATAATGAATTAAAATGCGTAAATTCCTGAAATGATCGGCTTTAGAGATACAGATAGTTTGCAGAGGCTTCCCGTGCCCTATTAGCTCATTTCATTAGAACATCATGCTAATAACGCGAAGGTCGTGGGTTCGATCCTCCAAAGGTCAATGTGTTATTTTTTGCAGATAATTAATAGAACTGAAGCGAAGAACCTGAAGTAGGTTTCAAGGGAATTCAATATATATATATATATATATATTAGTTATAAAGTGGTTTAAAATAATAGTTAATTAGTGTTTTTTGAAAATTCCTTTAAATATAGTGACTAGAATCAATAAAGAAATACACGTATTTGAAAGTTTTAATTAATAAAAATTGATGAAATCGAACGATAAAATGTATTTTACATAATAAAATATTTATTTCCATATTAAAGCTGACCTGCTATGATAGAAAATTAATTTTAAAACAAATGTAGGAAGAGAAACATATAATTCTCCGGATACAATTCGGTTCTAGAACGACACAACGTTTCTAAGAAATTTAATTTCATACATTAGTCATATTGAATTATTACGTCTAGAAACATTACGACAGTGAATAAAGATTTTTTAAATAATACTCTCTCCAGAAAATATTTCTATAATTATCAATTATAGAACTATTTTCGATGGCTATTCCCGCCCACCATTCATTTATACTTGATGTGACTAAATTAATACTAAAACCACGGTAGAACTAAAAGTAGCGTAATATTTCCGAGATGCAATTTTTTCTGACAATGTTCCTATAATGTTATACAAATCGTTTTAATGTAATGGATTACAACATACTATGATAAGAGTAAAATAAAAATAAATAATATGATAACAAAAATAATAGTAGTACAATAAAAATGTAACTACTGTGCAACGGATATTAACTACATAATAAAACATAATGAAAGTGCAGTATATCCAATATTTGAAAGAAACAACTCGTTTCATTGAATAAATAGTAGTAAAAAATATACACGTTTTGATCTCTCTATTTTTGCACTTATTTAGAAAAATTATTCTATATTCACTGTTTTATTTTTATTTATTTAGTATTTAATTATTTATTTTGATTTGCTCATAATCATAAAGTTTCGTGATGTTTCATATATAACTAAATGTTTTTTTTTATTATTATCTAGGAAACAATAAAAAATTATGCTTATAAAATTCAGACTAAAGAATTCAAATAAGAGAATTGCTATCTTTATTTGCAGCTTAAAAAAATATTTTTTTTTTTTTTTTTTTTTTTTTTTTTTTTTAAAGAGAGAAAACGTTTATTTTTGTTTTCTTAGAAATAGATATATAATTCTGTACAAAACAGAATTTAATTTAACACGATAAGACATCATTTTTTTTTTTTTTTTTTTAAACCTATTCTTCCATTTAAAGGCATGCGGTCACTGTGTTTCATAGAGTTTTCGTTTTCGTTTTGTTTATAAAAACCCCTAGGTGCCTTTAAAATTTTTGGTGTCATTTTGGCGATGAATTAAAATGGCTATAGCAATTGCGTAAGTAAAGATCTTGGCGAGAAACGTTCGAGCTACTTCGGTGCCAAATTTCAAATTTCGCCAAGGGGTCCTATACTAAAGCTGTTCCATTGCTTCAACATGATTTTTCTCAATTTTATTAATTTTTTTTTTAACTTGATGCATGCGTGAAAACGGAAAAAAGGTTTTTGATTGGTTTAAATATAGAAAAAGCGTCGGGAAAAAAAAAAAAAAAAAAAGTCTTGTTCTTTAATTTAAATAAAAGAAAATTTTTACACAAAGAAAATTTTTTTTTTTCTTTCCGACATAAAAATAAGTATACTTCCTTTTGTGGCGGAACAAAATAAACGCTTTTTCTCTCCTTTGAGGTGTGTGTGTGTGTTTGTGCAGGGTGAGGGGTGTGGGGGGGGGGGGGGACATCAACTTGTTTTTCCTTTTAAAAATTTTTAAAGTTAAAATGAAGATTCAATTAAGTATTTTTTTGAATCAATTATATGATTGAACTAACTAATACGGCGTTAGCTAGATTTTGGCCTGATTAATAACTCTACCAATTTTCACAATGATTGGTTGAAGAATGTACTTTGTATAGCGAATTAAATCTGACATGTATACATATGCTTGATTCAAAATGGGCCACTGGAAATTTTTATAACGCTAAAATTGCTAATTGAAAACAATAGTCCTGTCGAACTCAAAAAAAAAAAAAAAAAAAGGTACATCAATATATTAATAGTACAATTAGGAATCCTTACATTTTAACAGTATTAAAAGATTATTAATTTTAGTAGCAATGAAAAATTCTAATTATTTAAAGCATTAAAAAGAAGGGAAAAAAATAGCAATTATCTAATTGTTTTTATGTGGAAAAAAAAAAAAAAAGAATATGCAGGCTGCTTTACTCTGTTCTCATCCTTTTAACTGCTCCTAAAAAAAAAAAAATAAAAAAGAACAGATACAGTAGTTGTATAATAATATGATTCATAAAAATGCATGGCTTTTAAAATCTGGCTAATTTGACATTTTTCATATTCATTGGTATGATAAAATACATTCAGATAATTTTAAGCATGCAACAAACATAAGAATAAGTAAATCATATCCCAAAATTTATCAAAGGTAAAGGGAATGTAAGAAATTGAAAATGGTAGTAATCTCTGAGGAGATACAATGATGAAATTCAGAATTCTCAGACAGATATATGCACGTCAGATTTCTGAATTATCAGGTAACTCTGATTTCAAAACGTCACCCAAAAAGATATCGTGAATGTCAGAAAGTTTTATTCAGATTTTGTAATAATATGTCAATTTCTTGTCAGAATGACATCGGAAATGATGCGATTTCAAAGATTATTGAAAGACAGTTGTGACTGTAATTCGTCATTAATTGATATCATTTTTCTCTTCTTTTTAAAATCTTATACGACTTTCTTTAATTTCTTTTCGAAAATATGAAAGAAATGTCATTGTCAAACAATGACATTTCGTAGAATTTTGGAGCTTGAATTTGGAGCTTATGTTGGCATTTACTTCTTACTTTCTTCTATATGTATATATAGTGAAAATTTTCGAAATCCAGTTTCCGATGGATTTTGCATGTTTTGGAATGCCCTGAACACGATTTGACTGTTTTTAGAAAATGTCTGTCAGTCTGTGTGTGTGTGTATAGCAAATTTTGTGGACGCTGTATCTCACGAACCAATGAACAAAATTTAACCAAACTTGGTACTTAGTTGGACCTTGACATAGGCTGGTGCTGATTAGATTTGGGGATCAATCGCTCGACAGGTGGCGCTGTCATAGCATTTCTTCTAAATTTTTAACAAGGCAGTATAGGACGAAATTTCGTACAAATGTACATAATGAGAGTTATGTTTCACGTGTGATTGTACAATTAACATAAATTATTGATAATAGTAGTAGTAAACTGGAAAAAAAAAATTGTGCATGTGGGAGCATCTCTTACCCCTCCTAGGGGGGGGGAGTAAATTTTCAATATGGGTATCTTTCGAAAGATCACATCAACATCTTTAAAACGAATGGTTGAACTATAGATCTGTGATAATATAAAAAAAAAGTTATCGATTTCTTTATTTTTTAATGAAAACAAACTTAGAAAAATATCGTATTTCTTCTGATAATTGCAAAAAGTTGACTTTCTTTCTGCATTTAGGGATATAATTCTGTCAGATAAAAATCGTCTGCATTTATAATGGAAAATAATTTAATAATTTAATAAACAATTTGTATTGAATGAATTTTGTGTAAAATTATATAGAAGAAAGTCATATGGTGGCCACATCATACTTGGTTGTGATATTTTCCTATACAAATTCACTCAGTAAAAATAATTTATTAAAATTATTATTTAAAAAAATTATCTTCCATGATAATGCAGGCGATTTCTATATTAGAGGAGTAGTATAACACTAAATAAATAAATAAATAATAATAATAATAATAATAATAATAATAATAATTCTAGATATTACATTAAGAAAAATAATCTGGTGTGTCACTCACACGACTTTCTCTTACCCTGAAATTTAATACTATAAATACAGCTTGCAGATTAATAGGTAAGATAACGAGTACTGTTATGTAAACCTATGTTAAAAAATTCATATTAGGCTTCTGAAAAGTTTTATATGATAATTAGTTCTGTGTGAGGGGGGCTACCGCCCCCCTCAACCCCCCGTTTCATTAATGCACCTACATTTATATAGAATTTAATTCGGTTATTAAAAAATAATTCTCTTTTTAAAAAATAATTTATTAAAATTATTATTAAAAAAATTATCTTTTATGATAAGACAGACGATTTCCATATTAGAGAAGTAGTATAACACCAAATATCCAAAAAAAGTCCATTTTATTCTCAATATTTTTTTTTTTTTTTTAAAAAGGAAAAAGTACGTTTTTTCTAAGTTTATTTTTCGTTAAAAATAAAAAAAATCGATAACTTTGCTTTAAATTATCGCAGATCGATGGTTCAACCATTCGTTTTAAAGGTATTGGCGAGCTCTTTTGAAAGATACCCATCATGAATATTTACTCCCCTCGAGGGGGGACTTCTCCCCCAGGGGGGGAGGCGAGGCTCCTACATACACAATTTTTTTTTTCCCAGTTAACTATCTCTATTACAAAAAATATATATTCGTTTCATTTGGTTTAGTGCAGTCTATAGACGTTAAACTCTACTTTCCTGCAATTTCTCCCATAGACGTAATGTATTAGAATTTTCTTGATTGTCCCTGTACACGAACCATTTGCTTGATCTTAACGAAAAGCTTACTGTAGCGTCCCTATATGATACACATTTAGAATACCAAGTTTGAACTTTCTGCCATAATTTGTTTTTGAGATGTGCTGATAACAGACAGACACACAGACCATTTGCTAAAAACATGATTTTCGTATTCAGGGGACCTCAAAACGTGTAAATATAACAAAATCTCGCGTTCGAAAATTTGACCCAAAAACAATACTTTCTCTACCTTATGGGTAAGAGAAAGTAAAAAACGCTTTTTTTTTCTGTTAAAAATGGAAAAAATCGATAACTTTATTTTAAATTATCGCGGATCGATGGTTCAACCGCTCTTTTTAAATGTATTGTCGAGCTCTTTGAAAGATACCCCTCATGAAAAGTTACTCCCCTCGAGGGGGGGGGGAGGGGACACTTCCTCCCGGGGGAAAGGCGAGGCTCCTACATACACAATTTTTTTTGACTATCTCTATTACAAATAATTCTTTTAAATTTCTGCTGTTGGACAATTTTTACCAAAAATTGATAGGCACTAATTTATGTCAATATGCAACTACATACCAATTTGTATGAAATTTTGTGCAGTAGTCCCTGAGATACAGTTGCACAAAATTTTGTCACCCACCCACACACACACACACATACACAGGTAGACATTTTCTAAAAATAGTCAAATCGTTTTCTACTGCTCTCAAAACGAGTAAATCCACCAAAAAACCGAAGTCGAAAATTTTTACGAATCCAATACTTTCTTCTATTGAATATAGAAGAAAGTAAAAATTGCAAGTTGAAATGTTGAGTAATTATTCATAAATATTTGAAATGTTCAAAACGGATGTCGAAAATTTGAAATTTTATGTAACTTTATTAACTAAATTTTATTATGTGAGTTAAATAAAATTTCAATTATTTTTGTTTTTGACAACATCATTGTTAATTTTTTAATATTAATGAAACCTCTATGAAACTTTAAAATGGTATTTATTAGATTGTTCTACTAGAGTAAAAGAAGGGTGAGAAAAGGGAAAAACAGCGGAGTTAAATTCATTAAATGAAAATTGAGAAATATAGTTTGATATCATTTCGTTAAAATAAAATTAAAAATAAATTACTTTTAATTTAAATAAAAGGGCTTTAGTTTAAAAACCAGATTCTCGGTTGAAGACACCTCAAAAGATGTAAATATCTCACAAATTCAATTCCGAAAATTTGATCCTGAAACAATTCTTTCTCTATGATTTTCATTTTTCTACCATATATGAGTAAGAGAAAACAAAAAATCTGGAGTGACTTCACCCGATTTTTTGAACATTTAGTAATAAGCGGCTGTTTAAATAAATTTAAATAAAAGACATACTTAAATAAACAAAAGTGAATATCATAAAAGCTTGTTTAAATATTTCTGTCCAAAATATTTTACTATTACTTAAGCAAACTTTAAATTGTTTGAGGCCATAGACCGCAATGTATAAAAATTCTACTTTGTATACCGGCGAAAAAAAAAAAAAAAAATCCTACACACATGTCAACCTCTACGGTTCTTGCGATGTAGTGAAAATAACCTATAACAAGTCTACCAATTTCTATCTCAATCGAATGTAGAGTTTAGATGCTAGCACACTTCAAACAATTTGAATCTATAGCCATAATGATAAAGAATTTCTTTTTGTATCCCTTAAAAAAAAAAAAAAAAAAAAAAAAAACTACAAGAACAAACTTCGCGAACAGTTCGTGCGACGGTGACCTGTAATATGCCTACTAATTTTTCAGCCGGATAAGATGTTTAGGTTTAGACGCTATCACATTTTAAATAATTTTACAATAAAGAATTTTTCGTTGTATCCCTGTAAAAAAATTGTAAGTGCTAGATTTACCAAAATCTATACAGCTTATGCGACGGTGACCTACACCATGTATATAAAATTTAAGCTCAATCTAATAAGGCATTTAGACGCTACCGAACTTTAAATAATTTGAGTCCGTAGAACATAATGATAAACAATATTTCGTTGTGTCCCTGTAAAAAAAAAAAAAAAAACATAAGTGCCAGATTCACCAAAACGACGGTGACTATAACATAAATAGGAACATTCAACATAATCGAACAAAGAGTTTAAATGTTATCGTGTTATTCACATAAATACAAACACACCCAAATAGTAGGATACATACATCACTGTAAAAATAACAAAAATGAATTCAGAGGACCTCAAAACACATAGATACACCAAAATCTCAAATTTGAATTTATTCATAATTACAATGCTTTCCTTGCATAATCTATGTTCGGAAAGTTAAAAAAAAAAAAAAAGGAGAAGAGAAATAAATAAAAACAATAGGGGGCCTAATAATGTTGTGGCCACCACAAGACTTTTTTCTATATTTTCCTATACACATTCACTCAGTAACAATATTAAAAAAAAAAAAAAAAAAAAAAATCGATTTTTTTTTTTTTTTTTTTTTTTGTTTAAAAAAAAAATAATCGATAACTTTATTTTAAATTATCACAGGTTTATAGTTCAACCATTCGTTTTAAAGGTATTGACGAGACCTTTCGAAAGATACCCATCTTGAAACTTTACCCCCCCCCCCCCCCCAGGGTGGGGGAGCAATGCACCCACATTACCAGAATTTTTTTCTTAGTTAACTACTACTATTATCAATAATTCATATTAATTTTACAATCACAAGTTTAAAATAACTCTTATTATGCACATTTATACGAAATTTTGTCCTATACTGCCATGTTAAAAGTTTACAAAAAATGCGATCACAGCGCCACCTGTTCCCCAAAGCGATTGATCCCCAAATCTAATCAGCACCAGTTTATGTCAGGGTGGAACTAAATACCAAGTTTGGTTAAATTTTATTCATTGGTTCATGAGATACAGTGTCCACAAAAATCATGATACATACAGACACACACATAGACAGACAGACATTTTCTAAAAACTATCAATTCGTATTCAGGACATCCCAAAACGTGTAAATCCATCAAAAAACGGAGTTCAAAAATTTTCACGAATCCAATATATATTACATAATCCAATAATCCTCTATATTACATATAGAAGAAAGTAAATAATCTGGTGTGTCACTCACACGACTTTCTCTTACTCTGAAATTTAATACTATAAATACGGGTTGGAGATTAAGAGGTAAGATAACGAGTACTGTTATGTAAACCTATGTTAATCAATTCAAATTAGGCTTCGGAAAAGTTTTATATGATAATTAGTTCTGTGTGAAGGGGGTGGTAGCCCCCCTCAACCCCTCGTTGCATTAATGCACCTACATTTATATAGAATTTAATTCGGTTATTAAAAAATAATTCTGTTTTTAAAAAATAATTTATTAAAATTATTATTTAAAAAAGAAATCTTTTATGATAATGCAGATGATTTCCATATTAGAGAAGTAGTATAACACTAAATATAAAAGTTGAATATATTCTCAATATTACATTAAAAAAAAAAAAAAAAATCGGTTAAAAATGAAAAAAAATCGATAACTTTGTTTTAAATTATTGAAGATCGATGGTTCAACCACGTTTTAAAGGTATTGGCGAGCTCTTTTGAAAGATACCCATCACGAAAATTTACTCCCCTCGAGGGGGGACTCCCCCCCAGGGGGGAAGCGAGGCTCCTACATACACAAACTTTTTTCCCAGTTGACTATCTCTATTATAAAAAATATATGTATTCGTTTCATTTGGTTTAGTGCTGTCTATAGATGTTAAACTCTACTTACCTGCAATTTCCCCCATAGACGTAATGTATTTGAATACTTTTGAGTGTCCCTGTAGACGAACCATTTGCTTCATCTCAACGAAAAGCTTACTGTAGCATCCTTATATGATACACATTTAGAATACCGAGTTTGGAATTTCTGCTACTATTTGTTCTTGAGATATGCTGATAACAGACACACAGACATACACACAGACCATTCGCTAAAAACATGATTTTCGTATTCAGGGGACCTCAGAACATGTAAATATAACAAAAACTCACGTTCGAAAATTTGACCCTAAAACATTACTTTCTCGACCCTATGGGAAAGAGAAAGTAAAAAGTGTTGTTTTTGCTTCATTAGTGACTTTTTTCGATAAAATTCAAAAAGAAAATTTTTTTAATTAAAATAGATCGCATTTAAGAATGTTTAAAAAAAATTTATAGACGAAATGCTTCTGAGTGTAAAAAAGAACACTGTTTTTTAAAGAAAACCGAAATTTTAATTCGTAAAACTAAAGATATCACTGTTATAATATCAAAATGATATAATTTTCATGTGTTTTCAATTCTTTCATCTCCGAAACAGGTTAACAACTAACAAGAACCTTAGGGATGAATTCAGACGATTGGGGGCATATTTTATTTTGATTGGACATTAAAATGCTCTCTACTGACAGACTTCTGAATTTTATCAGTTAATAGCCTGAATGAGCAATGTGCTTCCCAGAATTAAAAAAAAAAAAAAAAAAAAAAAAAAAATCTGGATTCAATATTAAAAGAACTGAAATTTTAAAACTGTGAAATATTTTCATTGGTAAAAATTAAAAAAAAAAAACATAAAAACATTGTCATTTATAAAAGTAATAAATAAATAAATAAAAATGACAGCTGGACAAAAAAAAAAAAAAAAAATGATAGCAGTCTTATCACATTTTTATTTCACCCGTATTAACATTAAGGACAAAAATCTAAAACGAACAAAAATATTTCTTTTTTCTTTTTTTTTTTTTTTTTTTTCTTTTATAGGACAAAATTTCGTATAAATGTGCGCAATGAGAATTACTTTTAATCATTGTGACAGCAAAAATAATTATTTATAATAGTAACAGACAACTAGGAAAAAAATTTCTATATGTAGGAGAATCGCTCCTCACTTTCCCCTTGAGGGGAAGCGTAAATTTTCAATATGGATAACCTTCAACAGAAATCGTGTCAACACCTTTAAGACGAATGGTTTAACCATACACCTGTGATAGTTTAAAATAAACTTAACGATTTTTTTTTTCTTTTTTTAACACAACAAATCTATTAAGAAAAGGGGGAGGGGGCATTCACAAAATTCACTTTATTTCGATTATCTGCTGTTATGCTTTTCCTCGATGAAAATTGTCTGCTTTCCCCATGAAAAACAATTTTAATAAATTATTATCGCAATAAATAATTTTGAGAGTTTTGTGATCGCCACAGCATACTACTTTTATTATTATTATTATTATTATTACTAGCAGGCTTTGCCCGCTTCGCTGGACACAATACTTAAATGAGTTGTCAAAGTCCCATATCATTGTTAATTAACCTGTTCCCGCTGTTTTCGGTAGAGATTTTTCTCGTTTGCAACTTGAGGAGTCCGTGTTATGAACAATCCAAGCACTAAAATTGGTGACCTCAGCTCCCATAGATTTCTGAGGAGAAATTTAGCGCTAAAATGGGGTGTCTTAATTCCCCCCCCCCCCCCCAAAAAAAAAAAAAAAAAAAAAACGTGTTTTAGGAAATATCCTAAGGAAGTCGCATAGCTTTTTTTCAATATCTTTGTTCCATTTTTGGTAGAGTTCTACTCAAAAACCAGGATTTTTCGATATTTCCAGCCAAAAAATGATTTTCCCCCTCCCTTCCCTTAAAAATCGAAAATTCCTAAATCGCAGATAATGTATTATTTGTACTCATGTCTAGTCTCCCTATGTGCAATTTCTTTACCGTGAAGTAATTAGGAGCCAAGTTCTGCTTACAAAAGTTCTGCTTACTTCCCCCCCAGGGGGGAACGTGGGGGAATTTCTGATAAGTTGATAGATATAATTTTAAGTTAAGTAAAGACCTAAATTCCAGCGAAACGTCGTTGAATTCTGTCCAGCCGTTCTCAAGTGATACCCGGAGAAACGTGTTTTTGTCTTTTGTTCGTCCAGGGGAGAACTTGGGGGAACTTTTGAAAAGTTGATAGATATAATTTTAAGTTGGGTAAAGATCTAAGTTTCTGCCAAGCGCCATTGAATTCCGTCCAGCCGTTCTCAAGTGATGCCCGGACAAAAATAGAGTTACAGACATAACGGACACCATGAGACACACACTCAGGCAAAATTTTCTGAAGTCATTTTCGGTTTTCATGGTGTGTGAAACGTGAAGATATAACAAAATTTTTGTATTCTGACAAATTTACAGACAAAAGTCTGATTTTATTAGTATAGATTGTTTAATGACTAAGTGAAATATTACTTAGTAATTTAATTTGATTTTAAGACTATAGTCCAATGTTGTGAATCATAATATTAAATTTTTGTATGATCTGAGTTTGATATTAATTAAAGATTAAATATGTTATATAGATGTCTAAATTACTCCCACACTTATTTCGCAATTTAATACGCATAAAAGTTTTCCCCATTTCATTTTGTTTTTGCAGACAAGAGAAATACCACAAAAGCCACTAATAATAACACGATTTTAAAGATCGATGATTTTATCTCTAAACAACGTGAAAGTGGGAATACTAATAAAATAACTACACATATAACGCAACTTCACCTTTTTCTCAATTAAAAAGAATGACTTTAACTTGTTGATAATGATGTAACACGCAAAACATTCCTCCATTGTTATATAGAAAATGAAAAACTAAACATATCTAAAAACACATCATGTATCCGCGAAAATTTTCGCCAATCGACCGAAATAGAAACGAGATTTGAAGAGGCGTTAGTTGATTGCTACCATCAAAGTAACATTCCATTTTTTGTGGTTACTTTTCCGATTATTTTTTCAAGTTTTTAGTGAGTTATATTCGAAATGAAGTATTTTTAATGATACAATTTTATAAATGCTCTTTTATAATGGCTATAAAGGAAGAATTTTGTTATAAACAAGATTTACGTCAGCATGGCGACAAGGCGACAATTGTTGCCAAGTCACCAAACTTACACACTCGGACGAAAAATTTGACACGTAAAACATTTATATAACACCCCACCCCATTCTTTTTTTTTCGTATTAAAAATATAAATAAACAGAACAGAACATACACAAATCTATCTATCTATATATATATATACTATAAAGCTGATTGTTTGTTTTTCGGATTTTTTTGGCTCGTTATACAACACCGTTCAAGCGACCGTTATGAAAAATGGCACACTTATTAATGAGGACAATATCTAGCTAACGCCGTATATTTTAGTTCAGCCGGATAATTGGATCAAAAGATATTAAATAAAAACCCCATTTTAAGTTTAAAATGCCTAATAATTATATATATATATTATTAAGACATTTTCTATTTGCTTCATTCGCACTGAAAAGTATGAAAAGATTAAAATGAAGTGTTTCCACCTAAATTTCACAATTTAGTTAATTTTAAAAAGCCTAATTGTCGTGTCGAAAAACTGTTTGCATTCCTGGATTCAGAGAAATCGGCCCTTTTGATTGGTACCAAATTTAAAACGATAGGACTGATATTTCTAATTTATTTTCCCCTTTTCCGTTTTTAACCCGTATTCTGCAGAATTCGACAGACGGTTTATGACAAAGAATGCAAGCTAAAAAAAAGTCTTTAACAAAAAGAAAGAAATATTTGATGCCAAAATAAAGAAATAAAATACATGTTTTCATTTATCCTTTTTCT
Organism: Salticus scenicus; assembly: GCA_963930645.1. NCBI lineage: Eukaryota > Metazoa > Arthropoda > Arachnida > Araneae > Salticidae > Salticus > Salticus scenicus. Next base: position 212,192,015 of record OZ005648.1, read on the forward strand.
TTCGGAAATAAAATATTTTTAATTTTGCATGAATAATAATTAAAGAGTAAATCCTTAAAAAAAAAAAAAAAAAAAAGGTAGATCATAAATAAATTACAAAAAAAAAAAAAAAAAAGAGAGCTTTTGTAAATCAAACCCTTTTTCAATTTGCGTATATCTTTAATCCGCGTTTGTAATGATCGATAGACGGCGCTTTGTGAACACTGCAGTTGTTAGTAAACATTATAGCCACGTGTGTTCCATTAGTGTTCTTTTTGTTTCGTACTATAATTTCTCCGCCATTACATTATGGAAAATTGATTGCTTTTGGAAAAAATACTTCAGTTTATTCAAAGTTCGATCGGAAGTAGATTTTTAACTGAAGTTGAACAAATATTAATTTCAAATCATCTGATTAATTCTTTACTTCCATTAGCCGAAGCAACTGAAATTTTAAATTTGTCATTTGGAAATAAATGGAAGCTCAATTCTGGATTTCTTGATCCTTTGGAGTTACACTGTGGCACACAAAAGTATGCGTTATCTTTTTTACCGTATTTATTCATTTTTATTCAATAAATATATGTGAAACTAAATATCGGCAAGCAATGGCGGCTGTATGGAATTCGAATTAAACCATGTTTATTGTAATTTCACCTTAGCCCACCAGAGGGCGAGCATTTCATTACAATCGCGGATAGTATAAAATTTCGAGCCGTTGCTATAGGAACGCAGACGATTGAAATACAAAAGATTATGGGTACCTATAAAATGAAAGCGTATAAAAAATAAAAGTATTTTTAAATACCTCCTTGGCATCATAAGAAAATAATTTTTGTATTCTGCAAATCTGGCTAATCATACCTTTTGAATGATACCACTTTCATTTCTTTACTCCCATAATTAATATGTTGAAAGTGTATCCCAAATTTCATGTTTACCTATTAATATATAGATTCGAGAGGAAAAAAAGAAAAAGTTACGCTACGAATGTTGATGATTCCCCCCCCCTCCCCCGTCCCCCTTAAATCAGGATTTCGTGTGTGGATAAACGTTTTTATAGAGATATTTGACACAAGCTTAAAATTTTTATTTAATTAAGTAGTACTTTTCTTTCCTACAGAAAAACAAAATTTTTCTTTTTTATTGTGTAATTTATGGGGTTCTTTTGTGTTTTCACCTTAATTGTAAACAGTTATAATATGGATTTTATTAAGATTTATATCATAAAACAGGTTTTTCTTCTTCTTCTTCTTCTTTTTTTTTTTTTTGTATGGAATAGCTTTAGTATCGGACCCCTTTTAATTCAGTAGGATAATTGGATAAAAAATTATTAAATAAAAAACCCATTTTAACTTTAAAATGATTAAAAAGAAAGAAGTATTTGATGCCAATATAAGGAAGTAACATACACGTTTATTTATTTATTTATTTATTTATTTTTAATTTTTCGTGAATAATAATAAAAATAGAGAAAAAAATCTGGTGTGAAACAACCACACGACTTCCATTATCCACTATCACACGTATTATATGCATTTTTGAGAGATAATGCGATCAGGAAACATAAAAGTGACCTAAAGAAGTAGAAACCTAAAATTTTTCCGGAACGAGAAACTTATAAAGGCATATAAAACGAAGCTTACATATAGCGAGGTAAAAAATAAGAGAAAAAAATGGTAGAGTTATTTTTTTGAAACACAGATTTCCGAGATTTGAAGATGATCTAACCTAAGCAAGAAGACTCTTAATTTTCCTCTAATAACCACGCATTACACGAAAAAGAAATAGATTTATATAACAATTTTCAAGAAAATCGTTAGAGCCGTTTTTGAGATATCAACTTTTACAAAAAATCTATTATTGATCGGAAAACAATAATTACATACAAAAGTATATATAAAAGTGAGTTACTATGGCGAGTTTAAAAAAAATCCGTACAGCCGTTTTTAAAGGAACGCGCTTGCAAGACCTGAAATTGAGCTATTTATACAGGACGCCTATCAATTTTTCTGAACTAACCAAATATATCATTCGAAACTACATCGAGTGTTTATATAGCAAATTTTGAGAAAATCGTTAGAGCCGTTTTTGAGATATGGACGTACGGTTCCACTTCCGGTCTCCGATGTCCTACTTCCGGTTTTTCAATTTTTACCGAAATTTGGAAAATTCGTCTGTACACCAGACCTGTCTTATTTCTGAAGTTTTGTAGTTCTATCTTTATTAGTTTCGGAGATATGATAGCCAGAAGATTTCACACACACACTGACCAATTGCCCAAAACCACTTGTTTGGACTCAGGGGACCTTAAAACGTGTAAATCTGGTGAAATCTCGATATCAAATTTTTGGACCAAATACAATACTTCCATTGCCCTAAGGTAGTAGGGTAATGGAAGTAAAAAAGTTATAAATATTTTTTAAATATCATAAAACAGTCTTTATTTATTTATTTTATTTTTTAATGAAACAGCTTTATCGGATCCCTTTGGCCTAATTGGTTAAAAATTATACATATTACAGAAATTTAACTTTGCGTGTTTAAAACAAGCTTCTAACACTAACTTTTGTTTCGTGTTTAATAAGTAATGTTAATTGCTTATAAATCGCTTCAACGCGTTTCTACCATCAAGGTTCTGTGACAGTGTTATTTCGAGGCTCCTACATTGCAATGTTGCTTTTACACTACACTTGTGCCTACGTGATCATCAGCCTACGTGCTTACGTGATCATCAGCCTACGTGCCTACGTGATCTGCCAGCAGTCATCATCTCTTTTCGTCTGATGATCATTGCTGGTGTGAACTCTAGTTATAAGGAACGTATTAAGTACAAGAAAATTATTATCATTAAAGAACTAAAAATTAAATTATTAATTATTGAATTATTAAATTATTTATAATTTAATAATTAAATTATTTAAAATTATTTATTCATGTTGTAGTAAACTATTTTAAAAATTATGTTTAATATGACTTCATATATAAGGAAAGGGCATGTTTACAAACTAACGCTCCGTCAATCAATCTTTGCCACTCTCGAGTGGCAAAAGATCGATCAGGATTGGTGGAAATACCAGTGTTTTGCCACTTTACCCATAATTTGACTGCGAGTGACGTCACGTGCCCTTTCCTTATATATATAGTCGGCAGCAAAAGTATCCGAGCACTAGCAATAATCCCTGTCTAAAAAAAGTATATTTAATACTGCTTTGTTAAATAAATGCTTGACGAGTCATGTTCTTAGTCAATCTAAGAACATGATTCGACAAGGATTTATACAACAAAACAGTACTAAGTGTACTTTTTTGATACTGGAATTATTGGCTAGTGCTCGAATACTTTTGCTGCCGACTGTATACATATTTTGTCAAAAATCACCAGTATTTGATTTCTTGAATCTCGAATTGCCAAAGGTAATCTTAGAGGTAATCATAAGATCATCTTGTAGATTAGTTAACTCTTTTGCTTCACAAACACATAATGCCATTACAATGTCAAATAACGCATTTACACAGATAGAACTGGTAAAAAAAAAAAAATGCAAATACATTTCTAATATTAATGAAAATCCTTCGTCACTACCTTTAATTAAAGCTGCAATAGCTAAAACTGATGTAAATTTACTAATTGACACTGGTATTTCATTAAGCTTACTTTTAAAAAAAAAAAAAAAAAAAAAAAAAAAAAAAAAAATGTTTAACCAGATCAAAACATTTTTGAAATACAAAAGAAAATGCTCTTACAGTCGGCTGCAAAATTATTCGAGCACCAGTCAATAATTCCTATATTTAAAAAGAACACTTAAGACTGTTTTGCTAAGTAAATCCTTGTCGAATCATGTTCTTAGACTGATTAAGAACATGACTCGACAAGGATTTATTTAACAAAGCTGTATTAAGTGTACTTTTTTTTGGCAAGGATTATTGCTAGTGCTTGAATAATTTTGCAGCCGACTGTACATTACAATTAAGACTGTTAATTCTGAGGTGAATTTCTGTTCTTGATGTGATATCGAAAATTACATATTAGAAATTACATATTATCTCTTAAATTTCATTAAATTTCCAAAAAAAAAATTATAGCATTTAAAATCAGGTCAGTTGCAGTTTCTTTGCTGGCGAATATGTCTAATTTAACCTCTCTCTGTTTCTTGCAATACAAAAATAAAATAAGAAGCGATTCTTTTTCCGTGAGATGGAATAGTAAATCTTTCATCTCAGTAAAGTAAAATAGAATAAGTTTTTGCAGTGTTTTCACATTGGGCAAAGAACAGACGTGCTCTTTGAAAAGAAATTATGTAGTTTGTATCGGCTCAAGGGTGTATAAAACCATAATACAGTCGGCTGCAAAATTATTCGAGCACTAGCAATAATCCTTGCCAAAAAAAAGTACACTTAATACAGCTTTGTTAAATAAATCCTTGTCGAGTCATGTTCTTAATCAGTCTAAGAACATGATTCGACAAGGATTTACTTAGCAAAACAGTCTTAAGTGTACTTTTTAAATATAGGAATTATTGGCTAGTGCTCGAATAATTTTGCAGCCGACTGTAAGTAAAACATCTATTGTGAATAAAATTCTTGTAGTTAGGTTTCTAACGTTCATCTTTTACTTTCCTATGATCTTTTAACGATATTTTTGGCTAAAATTAGGGTCGTTAATTTAAAAAATTATACTGATTATAGCGTAACTGAAAAATTGGGTGTTGCACTTGGTTTCTTTGAGATTTGGGTTTGGCGAGCATATATTGTGGTTTTGATGAGAAGCAACGGAGCAAAACTTTGAACCTTTTTGCTTCAGCTTCTGTGATGTAAAGACGTGCCATTTTTTTATGTGTACTCCCCATGTTCTTGTCCTCTTTAAATAATAACTTTTTATGATGAAAATTTTTGTAAAACATGATTTTATTGTCAAGCTGTTTTTCGATAATAATATTGGAATATTTCCTCACAATTGAAAGTAAATATAAGGTATTTATGGTCACCAAATGGAACTTAGATTATTGCTTTTTCAACACAACAACGCAAGAGCAACACCCAATTTTTCAGTTACGCTGTAATCAGTATAATTTTTTAAATATATTGGCGACCCTAATTTTAGCCAAAAATATCCTTAAAAAGTCATGGGAAAGTAAGAGATGTACGTTAGAAATATGCTAGCGAAAACTTATTCTATTTAATTTTACTGAGATGAAAGATTGACTATCCGATCTCATTAAAAAATAATCGCTTCTTCTTTTATTTTTTTACTGCAAGAAACAGAGAGAGATTAAGTTATACTTATTCGCCAGCAAAGAAACCGCAACTGACCTGATTTTAAATGCTACAATATTTTTTTAGAATAGCTCTTTATAAAAATGGAAATTGAATTAAATTTAAGAGATAATATGTAATTTTGAATATGTGATTTTCGATATCACATCAAGAAGAGAAATTCACCTCAGAATTAACAGTCTTTTGTAATGTTAGAGCCTTTTCTTTTGTATTTCAAGCATGTTTTGATCTAGTTAAACAATTTTTATGAAAGTAAGCTTAATGAAATACCAGTGTCAATTAAAAAAATTACATCAGTTTTAGCCATTACAGCTTTAATTAAAGGTAGTGACGAAGGATTTTCATTAACATTAGAAATGTATTTGCATTTTTTTCCCGGTTCTGTCTGTGTAGATGTGTTATTTAAAATTGTAATGGTATTGTGTGTTTACGAAGCAACAGAGTTAACTAACCTACAAGATGTTACCTTTGGCAATTCCAGATTCAAGAAATCCAATACTGATGATTTTTGAGACTATATATTCTCACCAGCCGGAATACATCGCCATAGAAGTTTAAGTTTCTGTCATTTCTTACATTAGTATCATCTCTAAGATTTGTGTCAAAATTTTGTTTCTGTAAGTATGATCGCTGATTTTGTTTTCAGAAATTTTCTCTTGTCCATTTAAAACATGATCTGGCAGTATGCCCAGATTTTGAACAAAGTTGCCAAACATTTTTTTGTTAAATTTAGCTTTAAATTGTGCGTTGTAGGAATGAGGTGTTTCTTTTCTGTCTCGATAACTTTGTTCGGAGTAGCTTTTTGTTTTGGGTGAATATTTCTTTTTTTTATTTTCAAGATATGGTTGTTTGTCATGATAATTTACTTTATTTTCTTCCTTACATGACAAACTGTTCACCTGTTCTGTTAATAAATTAATCTTTTCCAAAATTTGACTGGAAGTTGAGTCTTGTGTTGTCCGTTGTTTTTTCCAGATTTTCAGACGTATAAATGTCGACTAATTTTTGTGCTCGCTCTACTGCTTCTTTACATTTGTTCAAACCTTCTTCTTGTAATTTAACACGAATATTGGATGGGATAAAATAAATGAATTTTGAATACTTTAACGAATTTAAAGCATCAACATGAAACATATTTGGGAAAGCCTTGGAGGTTACAACATTCAATCTATGAGCAAAGTGTTTGGGAGATTCATTTTTCATCATTGCAATGTCATTGAAAAGATTCCTGCTGCAAGTAGAAGAAGGCAATGAGAAAAAATCATTGAATTGTTTCTCAATAAATTCCAGATCAGTCGCTTTATGCAATGTCTCATTTCCCAGCATTAATCTTTGAGCAGGACCAACTAATTTACTTTTGAGAATTAAAGTTATTTCTTAAGATTTTATTTTACCAGCTCCAGCATAAGAACGCAATTGATGGAAATTTTTTTTTAGATAATTTGGATCACCATCAAAAGTTAGAATTATAATATTGGTGGCCATGGTTAGTAAAAAAAAATGAATCACCAAAATAGAAAATCTAAATAAATCTAATAGTATATATATTTTAGGAAACTATCTCTACAAAAAATAAATAGAAAAATTCATTGCACTAAATATATTTTGGTTTGAATGAATCAAGTAGTACGTAAAAGATATCAATAAATAAATATATATTAAATATTAATATACAAGATTAGGCATGACAGAAATTAGGTGTTATAAAATATATGTTGTACAATACATGTAATAGATGAATATAAATTTTAAAATGATCAGTTTTAGAAATTTACCCACAAAACACTTAAAATATTAAAAAAATTTTTATATCCGTACCATGATATGTGATGTAATTATATGCAATATATATAATATATGTAAGTATTTGCTCAAATTCAGGTTATATTGAGCACTAACAATTTGAAAATATGAGTTACTTATAATTACTTATCAAAAATTAGCTGAAATATATAAATTGCATAAATAATGATGTCATAAGATTCACTAATTAAATAATAGAATGAGAGATTTTTTTTTTAATTGATATGATGAGCATTAATATATTGCAATGTCATATTTTAATCTTTTTTAAAAATATTAAAATTTGTATCACTTAATTTACTTAAGTAAGATTTTATATATTGAGCAAAATTAGGATTAATAAAAATGAAAATAAATGAAATGAAATGTACAAACATATTATAAAATTATTATTATAACTTTTTTATTGAAAGAAAAAAAATACGTTAGAAAAATATATAGGTATAAATCGTATTCACATTAAATTTATATATCTTGTTAAAATTATTAAATGAGATTAATGTATTGTTCAAGTCACAAAAAATCATCATTCAAGATATATATATTCTTATATATTTAATATATATATATACACATATATTTTAAGTGCTTATTTCATGGATAGTAATTTGGAATGAGTTACTTACTTGAGCAAAAATGTTGTTCGAAGGAGTTGCGTTTTTTATATCAATGTATATTTTTTAAGTGAATATTTATTATTATTATTATTATTATTATTCCTTTATCTCCCCCCCCCTTTTTTTTTTCTTTTAAGTTGATACGCCTGTAAATTATCACACTCAAAATTCGTGAAGTTGTAGAAAACGCAACAACACATACTCGTTTGTGGAACCTGAAGGTTATTTCATTTACAGTTTAATATTTTTTCTTAAAAGAAACTTGCACACTTAAACAAGGCAGCGACACTGAAGAACCAAAAATTCGCACAAAAGAACTAGAGATGTTATTTGTAGCACACAAACTAAAGTTAAAAGGAATTTCCACTGAAGAAGTAGTCGCCACACACGAAACAGCTGCAGCACATCACCGATAAGTAGCCAGGTAGGTAAAGCATAGGCTCGGCAACTGTAGAAAATGAGTGATCAGGAGAATAAAGTCGAAGAATATAAAATGTAAAAATTTCAAGCTACAAGATCTGATTATGTAGAAACATTTCTGAAGATCACTTGGGAATTTTTTTTTTTACTGTAACCGACGGCGAACAAAAAGACTCTGTACATATCAAGACTAATCAAGACGAAGGCTCAGTTGATTTTTTTGAGAGGAAACAGGATGGGAATAAAAAACGATAAGTATCACTTTACACGATTCCCGGACAATGTAGTATCAGGCTACAGAAAATTATTGAAAAACATGAATTCTTGATATGCATCGACGAAGGGTCGGATCCAGAAAAATCGCACTATCTTTTTCTCAAACACATAGTTCACAATGTATTAAGGCATCTGTAAAAATATTTCTTACATGATGTTGACGAAAAATCCAGAATAATTTTAAAAAGTTCGTAGAAGTTTTTCTTCCCCGTGTCCATTTTCAGTTGAAGTCCTCACTGGTATTAGCACCAGTTTTTTGTTAATTTCCTTAGATATAATATGTAGACGAAGATATCATTTTTATTTATAAGTTCAGTTTGTTGATGAAGAGATATACTCCCAAAATATAATAAGAAACATTGAACATCCATTCACAAAACTGGCCGTTGCTGCGTCGAAAAAACAATAATCCAAGTTGCATTTGCTAACCATAAATACTTTATTTACTTTCAGTTGTGAGGAAATATTCCAATATTATTATCGAAAAACAGCTTGACAATGATATCATGTTTTACAAAAAATTTCATGATGAAAAGTTATTATTTAAAAAGGACGGGGACACGGGGAGTACACATAAAAAAAATGGCACGTCTTTACATCACAGAAGCTGAAGCATAAGTGCTCAAAGTTTTGCTCAGTTACTTCTCATCAAAACCACAATATATGCTCGCCAAAGCCAAATCTCAAAGAAACTAAGAGCAACACCCAATTTTTCAGTTATGCTGTAATCAGTATAATTTTTAAAATGTATTGGCGACCCTAATTTTAGCTAAAAATATCGTTTAAAGATCATGGGAAAGTAACAGATGTACGTTAGAAATCTAACTACAAGAATTTTATTCACAATAGATGTTTTTACTTGTTATGGTTTCATACACCCTTAGGCCGATACGAACTACATAATTTCTTTTCAAAGAGCACATCTCTTTTTGCCAAAAGTGAAAACACTAGCGAAAACTTATTCTATTTTATTTTACTGAGATTAAAGATTAGCTATCCCATCTCACTGAAAAAGAATCGCTTCTTCTTTTAATTTTTTATTGCAAGAAACAGAGAGAGATTAAATTAGACATATTCGCCAGCAAAGAAACCGCAACTGGTCTGATTTTAAATGCTATTTTTTTTTTTAGAATCGCTATTTATAATAATGGAAATTGAATTAAATTTAAGAAATAATACGTAATTTTGAATACATGGGATTTTCGATATCACAACTGTTGCTCTGGCCAGCGCGTTCTCCTAATCTCGCACCAATCAAAATGACTGTTTAATCGTTGAAAAGAGACTGACACGTCACCATTCACCAGTAACTACAGTCTATAAACTGTGGCACCGTGTTGAAGCTTCATGAAGTGCTGTACCCGAATATGTTGTCCAATCGCTATTCGATTCAGTGCCTAGTCAGTTAAAGGCCGTTATTGATCACAGAAGTCGTTGCTTCATGCACTGATTTCTCAGTTTATATTTCTCCAAATTTCCTGAAATTTTAATCAATTGTTCTTCCTATTATGATGTATGTGTCCAATAAATGCCTTATCTGTTATTTACATTCCTTCTTGGTGTTGCATTTTGGATGGCCAGAAGTTTAGTTACAAAAGTTAAATAATCTATACTATAAGGTTATTATACAGTTAAACGGCGATACATAACATGGCACTAAATGAAATTTGAAGTTTTATAGTTAAGAGCAGAAAATATATTACTAATTATATTATTATTATAGTTATGTAACAAATTATTTATAGCTTTATCGAGCACATTTGTGCTGAATTTAAGAACTTAAGTACACTTTTTTGTGCAATTGAAATTTACCTACACAATGAAATATCAATGAAAAATTTTTCGTCTTAAAACAAAATCCCTTAGATAAAGGAATTTTTTCTTCTTAAGAAACACACTTCAGATAATAGCCAAAAGCGCTTGCAGCTTAGTAACAGCACACACAGTTCATTCTTAGGAATTTAATGGAATCAGCAATTTTGTTATATTTTAATAACCAGTTCATTGATCTCAATATAAAATAACTTTTTAACAGGAAAAAAGAAAAAAAAAAAAAAAGAAAAAAAAAAAAAAAAAAAACCTATCATTGAATAAATAGTTTCTTTTTAAAAGTTGAAAAACTTGCTAAACAAGAAATTTGCATTAAAAAAGAATAATGATAAAAATAAATAAATTGTAATAAAATAATCTGATGTGGAACTCATGCTACTTTACTTTATTTTACATTGCTATAGACATGTTATTGTATTAATATTTATAACACTATAGGCGTTTATAAGATTAAAGATAAAGGATCTCCATTTAAATATTTATTTAAATATTTATTTAGAAACAATCTTATTTAAAGTATAATTCTATGTCTGCTGTCATCTTCAACTCTCCGTTTGAATATTTTAGCTATACCCATAAAACGTTGAAATGTTTTAATTAAATTCAAAAATTTATTTCCAGTTATTCATCGAACTGACGCTCCCAACATTCTTTCAAATTCATTCGAATAATTTTAAGTAGCCCTGTATATTATCTGTTAATTATATACGCACCAAACAGTGTATTTATATTTAACACAGCAACTAAACAAAATAAATAAATAAATAAAATCATAACAAAACTTCAAATGCACTTTTAATCATTTTTAAATATAGCACTAATATATCAGAAATCTTTTGAGTGGCCGTGTAAATAAAGGATAAATACTTTTCATATCATATTCTATGTGAAATATGCTTTTTTACGTATAAAATTATATACCAATTTCCTCTGGTTTATCGCAGTCTAAAGATCTTAAACTGTACCTTCCAGCAATTTTACCTATACACGTAATGCATTTGTATAACTTTGTATGTCCCTTTACATGAATCATTTGTCCGATCTGAACGAAAATTTCAAGTAACATTCCTCTATGATATAGATTTATAACACCGAGTTTGGATGATCTGATAATATTTGTTTTTGAGGTATGCTGATATTATAGATACAGACAGGACAGATATATACACACAAACACACACAGAGACAGGCAGACAGATGGAACAAACAAACCAACTGTTAAAATCCTTATTTTTTGATTCAAGGGATCACAATACATGTAACCATATCAAAAACTCAGTTTGGAAAATTCAATCTAAAGGCAATATATTTTCTCTCCCGTATATAGATAAGAGAAAGTAAATTGAATTAAAAAAATTAAACTTAATTTAGATAATGAATAAAAGACACACATACTTTTTTTGATTAAGGATTGTGAAGTAAAGTATTAAATGAAAGTTTTGCACAACTCATTTGAAAATGTCATACGAAATATAATGAATTGAGGATAATTTTCCAACATTATTACGAAAATACTATTATGAAATATTCATCTTTCGACACAGTGAATGGAAACTTGCAAATAAATATACTGCTTCTCATTCCAAAAAAATCGCTTTATTCAGCAAAAATTTGACAATCTTGTTGTAGTAATTAAAATTTGCGTAAAATAAAGCACAAAGACATAGACATACACAAAAAGGTTTTTGTTTGGGTTTTCGCTTTTTTTTTTTCTTTTAACTTTTCTCTTTTCTTTTTTTAGTCGATTCAGGTTTTAACTTTTGATGCTCATTTTTGTGGAAAATAAAGATTATTGTGTACAAATTTCTATTTTAGTAGTCATTCTAATATAATGTTTAATGCGACAGTGGACTTTCAAAATGCCAAACTTGAACTAAAATTTAGATAACAGTAGTAATGTGCGGCAAAAAGAATTTTTCAGTTTCCATCAATATATGTTGAGTTATAAGCGTTTTTACTCGCAAGCAAATATTGAATCTGTTGTAAACAGAAAACTTTAAACAACATTTTCTCAAAACTAATTTTTACGTAGTTGCGTCAAGTTTAAAATATTTCTTGCGTCTTGTATTTGTTGAATCTTCACGACACATCTTTTTTTTTTTTTTCTTAATACCTTAGTACAAAAATTAGTTACAATTTTCCATACACTTTTTGTTTTTTAAAACTTTAAAATTCTGAAGTTAAAATATATATAGATATATATTGATTTTTTTTTTTTTTTTTTTAATAATTATGATTTTAAAAATAAATGTGAATTTATCTTTTGTTAAAATCATCTAAATCTACCAGTGTAAAAAAATAAAAATAAAAAATAAAATAAAATAAAATAAATAAAAATGGAAGTCTATAAGTTAAAAATTAATTCGCAACGAACATTTTGAAATTTAATGATTAATTAATAATTTTAAATTAATTTCTTAATTAATTACAATGCGAATGTTAATTTTAATATAGCATTTCTCTTCTTATAATATTTTATGAAAATGTAACCTTTTGAAATTATACAATTATACATATACTGCATGCTTTGTTTTTCTACTAAGCCCTTGATAAAGTTACGGAACTAGTATGCTTTCATTCATTTCCATCTATCTCGTTTATATCCTTTTTAATCAGCTATATTGCAGTCTTGAAGTTGCTCATGCTCTATCGTTTATTTTGGTAATTTTCTGTAAAATTTCATATCTGCAATATATATATATATATATATATATATATAATGCATATTAAGTTCACTGTCGTCTTATGGCGGCTCACTCCCTCTTACGATTTCCCCGTGTATGGTTACCAAATACCATTTAAATCTATAGCGAAATTTGTTTATAGAATTATTCATTACCTAATTGGTATTTTTAAATTCTTTTTCACATTCAGCAAGTTCACAAACGTTAAATTAGTACCTGTTTTTTAGAAATTGAATTTTTTTAATTTTAATATTTCATTTTACAGCTAAAAAATGAGAAAAAAATGGGCTCGGTTATTTTTTCATATTTTTAAACTCAAAATTCAAATTAAAAATTTTGCAGAAATAATTTTTCGGAAAACGAATACTAATTTAACAGTTGTGTATTTTCAGAATATAAAAATGGAATTTTAAAGTAACAATTAGTAAATGTATAATTCTATAAATAATTTTACTCATAAAATGACATGGGCTCTTTGGCTGACCTTGATGATCTGTGATGTACCCCTTCTGTATTGAGACATGATTTAACTGATCTTAAAAATAAACATATTTTTATTTTTCTTAAACAAAATTTTACTGCTTTAAAGAATATAAACCTTAAATAATGTTACAGCGAACATCCAGTTTATTTTTTTTTTCGCTATTGGTTGTATAACAATTTGTATGATGTATATATTAGTTAGGATATTTCTTGATAAATAGCTATATGATTTATGGTTGTTTCAGAGCTTTTCATAATGATATTATTTAAAATTTGATCAGCATTTTATATTAATGTTTTTATTCTTATTTAATTCAGTAAAATTGTTTACTTTTTATTGCATTAACTCTTGCATTGGCGGTAGTTTTATTTTAATTGATAGATTGACCAATTTGAAGATAATTTTCCAAGATAAATCTCTTTTATATATATTTTCTCTCTCTCTCTTTTTTCATATTTTTTTGCACAAAACTTTTATTACATTTGATATTTCTTAGTTCCGGATTCATTATAAATAGGTTGAAAATACAAATAAAAGAGAGAGAGAGAGAGAGAGAGAGAAAAAGTTATATATTTTGTAGAGGATGGAAAACTTTGAATTATCAATTTTTTGGATTTAATCGAAAAGCATTTTCTATATTTTATTATAGCATTTTGAATAAAGGCAAAAAAAAAAAAAAAAAAAAAAAAAAAAAAAAGGTTTGAGCTAAAATGTCAGTAAAAGTTATTTATTAGATAAGGATAATTTATTCTTTACGAATTTTCTCTTCCTTTAGAATTAAAAAATAGCAATTTTCTTAAAACACGGTTTATTTCCTTAAAATATTTTATTATCATTATTATTGACGTATTTGCCAACGCATTCTCTTTTTAAAATCAACATTATTCCAAAGCATATTGGTAATTCTTCAAACTATTATGTTCAAATTAGGTAATAAATCCTCTGATTAAAACCAATTTTTAATTAGTGTCTAGACGCTCTGCATGTAAGATTAAACTATGCCACACAAGCATGTCGGGAATAAGCCGTGCTGCTTAGCACGAAAGATTAAATAATATCGAAACACATGATGACAGAGCATATTAGAGACTCAATTTCCTCTGATCTGAATCACAATAGAGTGATGAAAATGAGGAACTTCATCTTTTTCCAAAAATCGATATCCCAAACTTGATATAAGATTTTTTCCTCCCTGAAGAATAATTATTTAGATATAAGACAAGATTGTTTTAATTAACGCTGAAATATCAAACTGCTAGTATAGCGTTTAAATTGTTAATGAAACATAAATGTTATGAAAAATAAAATAAAAATGCGATAGATTGGACAGAGATTTGATATGGAATGATTATTATCTATTATTTGAATCATTATTTTTGGCGACAGAAAGCTATCAGTAAAGAATCAAAGCGTTCTCATCAAAACGGATAAACAATTAATTGGTATATCATTATTTCAAGCTTGTCAATTCTATTAATTGTCTTACTCACTAAATAATTTTTGTGTGTGATAACAAAGGTATAAAACACTATTTTAATTGCATTTCACATTAAAAATCAAAGTACGAAAATATTTAATTTGAAATGTGTCATATTTAAAGTTTGCATTAGAGTATTTAAATATTAAGGTTGAAATAAATAAATAAATAAATAAATTTTTAAACTTACACCCTCTGTTGTCATACAACAAGTCATCTTCAGAGACCTCGGTTCATAACTCCTTATAACTCTGATCGTAGTAAATAACAATAATTCTGATCATGACAATCACTGCCAGGCGTATACCACTTCCGCATTTAAGGGCCCTCTTCACTCACCGCCGTCGGAAGCCGAAACTAATGCTATTCTATGGGAAATTTTTCTTTACAAATAACTTATTAACTAATACATATTTTTAAATTCTGTTTTCACATTCAGAAAATTCCCAGTTGTTAAATTGACGGACCTTTTTTAAAAATGTATTTTTTTAATTTTTAATATTTTATTTCGAAATTGCAAAATGAAAAAATTTCACATATTGAAAATTCGTATTCTGCAGCTTCAAAATAAAATATAAAAAAATAAAAAAATAATTTTTTAGAAAAGGTGTGTCAATTCTACAGCCGGGAACTTTCAGAATGTGAAAACAGAATTTAAAAATATGTATTTGTTAATAAGTTATTTGTAAAGAAAAATTTCCCATAGAATAGCATTAGTTTCGGCTTCCGGCGGCGGTGAGTGAAGAGGGCCCTTAATAAACTACCAGGCAAAATTGTTCGCATCCCTGACTAGGGAAAAGTCGCTTTCTCAGCTGCTTTCGAAATTTTTGTAGTAGATACTACCAATTTGTTTGGTTCACGTAAAAAATGTTGTTGTATAAATTCAGAATAAAAATAATTTTACTTTCTCTTACCCATATATACGGTAATAAAAGCATTGCTTTGGGGTCAAATTTTCGAAATTGAGTTTTTGTTATATTCACACGTTTTAAGGTCCCCTGAATCCAAAAAACATGTTTTTAGCGGTTGGTCTGTGTGTGTGTGTGTGTGTGTGTGTGTCTGTCTGTCTGTCTATTATCAGTATATCTCAAGAACAAATAGTAGCAGACAAACTCAGTATTCTAAATGTTTATCATACAAGAATGTTACACTAAATCTTTCATTGAAATCAAGCAAATGGTTCATGAAGAGGGCCATAAAAGAAAATTCAAATACATTATGTCTATGGGGGAAATTTCTGGTAAGTGCAGTGTAACATCTATAGGCTATCTTAAACAAAATAAAATAAACTTTTTTTTTTTTTTTTTAAATGCATAAAAACATGTTTTGTGTAAATTGTGATATGGAAATTATTCATTTACAGAGCTACCCCAAATATTTTGATATATTGGTGCTTTACATGGAAATTGCTAGAATTTTAATCCATTTTGTGTTAGAACTTTTCCAAATAAGACTAAATTTATGTACACAATATTGTTCATAGTGTTACTGTTTATTTACAATATACACGGTTACCCAAAATTGAGATAAACTTTTTTTCTATTGAATGTAATTGATGGAAGTGCCTTGCTATATTTTACTGTGTCGACAAACACTGCTAAGGAATTTTTCATGCTCATACTGTAAACAAAGCACTTTTTAAAGTTCTGTTTTCAACTCTTTTTTGTATAATATCACGTTTTGAGATGCCCTGATTACGAAAGTTCAATTTTCAGCAGTTGGTCTGTATGTATATCTGTTATTAGCATAATTTAAAACAATAAATTTCAGGAAATTCAAAATTGGTATTTTGAAGTTCGTATTAGGTTGCCATTTAAAATTCGCAGAACAGCCTTGATTTTTTTTTTTTTTTTTTTTTTTTTTTTTTTATATAATTGTAGGCACTATAACTAAACGGGGGGGGGGGGGGGTGTCCCCCTCAACCCCCCGTTCAGTTACCCCGTTCAAACATAATTATACATCAAAATAAACTGTTCCTAAACCTATTTTAATTTATTTTTAATGTACATTAAACTTTATTATCTTTAAAAATAATTAAACATAATTTATACGTCTCATTAATATATTAAAACCAATGTAACATTTAAAATGAGATAATGAATGCAAAAAATTTTTAAACTTTAAAAATACGTTTTAATTAAAAACATTAAAATACACGACAGACGTTTCGGCTAGAACACTAGCCCTCTTCAGTGTCAAACATTCAAGCACAACATTTACAAAAAAATTCATAACACATCATAATAAAATTATATATTCATTAAACGCTCATATAAAACAGGTGATTTAAGATCGAAACTCGTAATCCATTCCCTCAATAGTGATCATATTCCTGATTTTGACAAATTTAAAATTCTAGCCTCTAATGTAAATTTATATGAATCCCGTATTTTTCTACAGGGCCTTTTTACTAAAATGCAACATTCTGCCTTGAACGAGGCTAAAGCTATTCCTCCTGAATATATAATCTTGTTATGATGTGTTATGAATTTTTTTTGTAAATGTTGTGCTTGTATGTTTGACACTGAGGAGGGTTAGTGTTCTAGCAGAAACGTTTGTCGTGTATTTTAATGTTTTTAATTAAAATGTATTTTTAAAGTTTTAAAATTTTTGCATTCATTATCTCATTTTAAATGTTACATTGGTTTTGTTATCTTTCCTTATTGGTCTTAAGATTTAATATATAACCTGTTTTAAGAGTATCAGAGTGCAGGATAAGAGAAAGTTGTGGGAGTGGCACATCAGATTATTATTATTATTATTTTAATTGATAAAGTTTCAGCCGTATATATCGTTTGAGAATAAATAAACTCAACCAAATACGTGATGTTTCTCTTTCTTTCTTTTTCTTTTCTTTTCTTTTTTTCAAATATAATGCCAGCTTTACGACATAATTTTTTACGTTCATTTTTCACATATAAATATGCATTGATTCTTAACTATGACATCATTTTCTACAAATTTGACGAAAATCTAAAATTAAATATGATGTCAATTTCACAAAATGTTTTCTTCTTCTTTTTTTATTCATTTATGTAACTATACATCAGGGCATCATTTTCCACAAAAAAATCTGTCAAATTAAAAATATAAACTAATTCAAAATCGAAAATCGGGCTTCGTAGACGACCAGACCTCATAAAAATACACCTGTGTGCAAAATTTGGGGGATCTAGCTTGCACCATTCTATACGGAAATACGATGACAGACTGACATACAGCCCACAAACAAATTTATTATTAGTAGAGTTGTGAATAAATATTTTTTAAATCTATATATTTATTTCTTTTTATATTTTTAGTTTGATAATGAAACTTGTAGAGCAAAACTTTATATCATTATCTATAAAATCGTTCATATTGAATAAATAAATACATAAAAATAAATAAATAAAAATAAGTAAATAATTTCTGATAGAATGAAGTATGAAACCTAAATTTATATAAGGTTTCCACTTGTCTAAGTTGTATTTTGTAAAACAATCTTGATAGCCTAACATGCATAAATTAAGTTAATTCTTTTGTTTAAAACTGACCGAGGAATAACTGCTTAAAATTTCAGATTCTTATTTGCGGCAAAATGAGGATCGTATGTTGAATTATTCTAAAGAAATATAGAAATGCTTAAAACATACAGTAAACACCTAACTATATGGTAAAAAACAATAATCTAATTTTTTAAATTGAAGATTTTGATTTTGATTTTGATTTTGATTTTGATTTTCTTTTTCTTTTTTTTCTTTTTTTTTTTTTTCTTTTCTTTTTTGTAAATCTCCACTTTTCTATTTAAAATCTTAACAACAAAATCAACACTCAAATTGTAAAAATATAAGTTTGTATTAAAAAAAAAAAAAAAAAAAAAAAAAAAGATATAGCTTTGTTTTATCTGATGCTTAAGTAACACATAGCTTTGATCCAACAATATACACAGCATTAAAAAAAGACAAATAAATAAATAAATAATAAAATAAATAAATAAAATAATGACACATTATTTGAAATGTTTTTAAATACACTATCTTAAAACTTATATTAATTAAAAAACATTTAATTATACTTAGGGTTATGTATTACGAAGAAGTATATAGCAATACGTAGTGCTGTTAGTAATACATATTACCCTTAGTAATACGTAACATACGTATTACTAAGAATTAATCGATTTGGCTAAAATATATTCTGTATATTATTTTTTTCTTATATGCATGATATTGTAAATTATAAATATTATTATTGATGATTTTTGTTTCAGGAAACCGTAGATTGAACGATTCCACATTAGCCAGAATCCCTCATCCAACGAGAATGTATCATAATGCTTTAATTATTTCGAATAAACAATATAGATACTCGAATGTTTTTTTTTCTGCATATAAATTTATCCTTATGTACAACATGTAAAATACAACTATTAATGATTTATTTGATTTCAAGAACAAGTAATCCAATCCGCCTAATTCTACAACGACGGCCTTCGAAACGTCAAGAAACGTTGAGAGAAAAGTGGAACTCTGGATGGTGGCTATGTACAGAAGTTTTAAGAATAACAAATAAAAATTAAGTTTCCATCTTGTTTATTTTTAGTAACTAGTCCGTCTGCGTCCGCCTAGTACTTGAGTTTTGCACATGTAATATGCAAAAAATCAAGATGCCAAGCAATATTTCCAAATTTATATCTCCTTGCCAGTTCAAATTATTAAATATTGGTTTACATGACATTTAAAACAAATTTGTTAAAAATTACACTTTAAAACACGTAAAAAAGGCATATTTAATTAGAATAATTTTAAAATTACATAAACCATTTTGTCAAAGCTTTTCGCCCTGCTTATCAGGGCGTCATCAGGACACATTAAGACATAGTTTTATAACAAGTACAGCAACACGTTCATTATATACACGGCAGTTACAGTCAAGCTTGATAAATCAGCCCGAAATCAAAAGTTGTAGAAATTTAGTTGGAGCTTTACTGGGTCAACATGGAGCAATTTGAAGTCTGGAAAAGTTTAGGAACTTGCATTTAGTTGGAGCTTTACTAGGATAGCATGGAGTAACTTGAAAACTGTAAACGTTGAGGAAATTGTATGGAAACTTCGTTGGGTAGGTTCTGGAGAGGCACATTAGCAGCAACAGGACAGATGACGGAGTGAAACAAGAAGTCAGCCTGGAGCTACAATTCTGAAGTTAGTTGATGCTTTTTTAGGGTAACCTGGAGTCACCTTGAAAACTTGAATAACCAAAGAAACGAAGTTGAATTAGAAACCAGAAAGGCTGGACTAGCAGTAACAGTAACTGGAAATCAAGACTGGTTAAAAAACTTTAGCTGTTTGCACCTATTGAAACATACAGTCTACTGAAAAGATAAATTCAAATTAGATACGTGGTTGTATTAGGAAATGGCATATTTTTGGTAGGAAAGCAGCATCTTTAGAATTAATTGAATTTTGGATGGTTGGGCTTTACGTCGCACTAGTGCTGTGCAGATGGGCAATTGGCGACGGTCTGGGACACACCCCTAGAGGTGGTCCAGAGACATGCCATCACAATTTTGATCCTCCACGGAAGGGATGGCTCTCCCGCTTCGGTGACCCCCAGAGGTATGATTTTTGATGGGAACATGGAGGACATTGCGGCCACGACAGATTTTACGTGCACCATCCACCATTAGTGTACACGACGGTCTTTGGCCGGCTGGAGTACCGAACCCGCAATCTTCCAATTACGAGGCCGGCGCTCTACCGACTGGGCTACCGCGGCCCTAATTGAATTATGATATTTTATTATATTGATAGCCTCTGAAACTATTAATTCTGATATGATTGGTGGAGGTGAGATAATTGCTGCTTGATCCCAAAGAGGTGTAGCTGAGTTATCGTAAATAAAGTTAACTAAGGCTGAACCCCTTCCTTCCTTGACATTGCGGATATGCTCTTGAATTCTTTTGCTTAAGTTTCTTTTAATTTGACCGATATAGAAAATAACATCATTATTTAGTTTTATTGGAATTTTATAAACTCCCCCAGTGGGTCTAGTTTGATCGCGACCATTTAAACTTAAATGTTTAATAGTTAAAGGACAACTGAAAGGGATAAGATATTGAATTTACGAGAAATATAATATTTAAAATCATTAAATTCAATACAGAAAGGAAGGCTATTAGTAAATTTAATTTTAGAGGTTAATGAAGAAGTACTACTTATTGGAGAAGAATTAAGGTTATTTTTAATTTTGTTGATAATTTTAATTATCAAAAAAATTAATTAGTAGTTTTAATTAGTAGTTTTTAATTAGTAGTTTTTTTGTAGCCAGTATCAATGCCTATTTGCAGAATTTTGTTCAGTTATTACTTTCTTCTATATTCAATAGAAGAAAGTATTGGATTCGTAAAAATTTTCGACCTCGAGTTTTTGATGGATTTACACGTTTTGAGAGCTGTAGAACACGATTTGACCATTTTTAGAAAATGTCTGTCTGTCTGTCTGTCTGTGTGTATGTGTGACAAAATTTTGTGGTAACTGTATCTCAGGAACTACTGCACAGAATTTCATACAAACTGGTATGTAGTTGCACCTTGACATAAATTAGTGCCTATCAACTTTTGGTAAAAATTGTCTTACAGGTTACGTTGCCATCCCGCTTTTTTTAAATTTTTAACATGGTGATATAGGACAAAATGTTGTATAAATGTGCATAAAGAGAATTATTTTTTAGTAATCATTAGGAAATTTACAAGAATTATTTATAATAGAGATAGTCAACTAGGAAAATATTTTTGTATATGTAGGAGCCTCGCCACCCCCCTCTGGGGGGGGGAAGTCCCCTCTCGAGGGGAGTAAATTTTCAAGATGGGTATCTTTCGAAAGGTCTCGTCAATACCTTTAAAACGAATGGTTGAACTATAAATCTGTGATAATTTAAAACAAAGTTATTGATTTTTTTTTTTTACTTTTAACGAAAAAAAAAAAACTTGGAAAATAAATCGTTTTTTTTTTTTTTTTTTTTTTTTTTTTTTAACGAAATTTAACCAAACTTGGTATTTAGTTGGCCCCTGACATAAACTGGTGCTGATTAGATTTGGGGATCAATCGCTGAACAGGTGGCGCTGTGATCGTATTTTTTCTAAATTTTTAACATGACAGTATAGGACAAAATTTCGTATAAATGTACATAATGAGAATTATTCTTAACCTGTGATTGTAAAATTAATATGAATTATTGATAATAGTAGTAGTTAATTAGGGGGAAAAATGTGCATGTGGGGTCATTGCTTCCCTCCCCCCCCCTAAAAAAAAATCAGAAAAAAAATAGTAATTCTTGTTTTTTTCTTTTTTTAATATTGTTACTGAGTGAATTTGTATAGGGAAATATAGAAGAAAGTCTTGTGGTGGTCACAACATACTAGTTTATTTTCGTAAATCGGAATGAAGTGTACTTAAGGGCCCGAGATATGTAAGATAATATAAAATTTTGTTCTATTTCGCCACATTAAAAATTAGGAAAAAATGACAGCACCATATGTTAGACAAGTTGCACTAAAAGTTGGTAGGCACTAAATTATGTCAAGCTTCAATTACATAGAAACTTGTATGAAACTCAGTGCATTGGTTCTCCAGCTAGATTTTTTTTTTCATAAACACACAGACAGATATTTTCTAAAAATGGTCAATTCATGTCCTGGATCTCTCAAAGCATCTAAATCCCTCGAAAACCAGAAGTCTAAATTTTTATGAATCCAATATTTTTTATGTATTGAATATAGAAGAAAATGGTAATTATGCAAGCCACTTTTTATGAAATTAAATATATCTTGTATTGAGCATATTCTCATTAAATTAAATATGGGACTTAAAGAGTTAACAGTAGAACGACCGGATCAGTTATTTTGACTGAAAAGCTAGTATGTTTTACATTAAAAATGTCTCTGGTCATTCTGGTGTTAACATAGTTTGTGTAATTAAAATTGTTTGCCTTATACATGAAAATGTTCGTTTATATATATATATATATATATATATATATATATATATACAGGTGGTCCTAAATTATATGTCAAAAATGTAAAGGCAGGTAGAGGGGACCTAAAGAAGCAGATTTCGTATAGGATTGTGTGTGCGGTAATGCCGCCTTGAGCCGGTAGAGAGTGCTGATGACTGCGGCGTATAAAATCGCTTCGATAGCTGGATTCATCATTTCCCGCACGAATTTCGAGCAGCATGCATCGTTTCAGGCCGACATGCATTTCATGTATGGGACAAGGAAATGGATTACCTTTTCAAAGGATGTCCAGGGAAGCAATTCCCGGATAGGAAACATAGTATTCTTTCTTCCACTGCAGGAGTTCTGCGATATCTTCCAATGCCAGTTCCACGCCTGGAAGCATGAAACTATTCACTCGTGCATAAATCCCGATGAAGACGCTTGAATGTTCGATATTCCGGCTGATTCCTATCCGGGAATCGCTCCCTGTACATTCTTTGAGCAGCTAATCCATTTCCTTGTGCAGCCCCATACATATCGCTGGATGCATGTCGGCCAGCTCCGCATTGGTGAAACGGTGCATGCTGCTCGAGATCCGTGCTGGAAATTATGAATCCAGCTAGCGAAGCGATTTTATACGCCGCAGTCATCAGCGCTCTCTACCGCCTCAAGGCGGCATTACCGCGCACACAATCCTATAGGAAATCTGCTTATTTAGGTCCCCTCTACCTGCCTTTACATTTTTGACTTATAGCTTATGACCATCCTGTATATTACTAGCATTCCCTAAAAAAATACCGATTGTGAATATTTTAATGCAAATAAAATCAAAATCACCCAACCAAGTACATTGACAGATTATTATTATTATTATTATTATTATTTTAAATCTATGATTATAATATGTATTATTATAAACTAAGACGTGGTAGATGAGACATTATCGTGGGTTTGAAATCCATATTTTTCTGAAAGATAATTGATTTTCGCTTTGCAAGTGATATTCTGAAACTGGTTCGACCTCTTTTCGATCATTTGTTTTTGAGATAATGTCTATAGAGACTAAAAAGCTGATTAACATACGGACAGACACCGCATTGATTTTGTGATTTTCGGATTCCTTCCATCTCAAACTGTATAAAAACGTTAAAAAACTGAGGGCGAAAATTTGACGAATGCCTAAGTTCACCAAATATATGATGAGAAATTAAAATAAGTGAATAAATAAAAATAAAAATAAAAATAAATAAACAAATAAAATAAGTATTTTTTTAAATTTAAATACCTCCGATTTCCTGTAAGAAAAAATACTTTTTTTTTTTCATTCATTCATTCTTTCTTTTCTTTTTCTTTTCCTTTCTTTCTTTTTCCTTTCTTCTATATTTATATAAGAAAAAAGTATTTTCACAAAAATTTTAGTCCTCCGGCTTTCGGTGGATTTACATGTTTTGAGATGTCCTGAAGACGATTTGATCATTTTTAGAAAATGTTTGCCTGCCTGTGTGTGTATCTAAAATTTTGTGGACACGAAATATCTTACGAACCAATAAACAAAATTTAAACAAACTTGATAATTAGTTGGACTTTAACATAAATTGGTGCTGATTATTTTTGGAGATAAATCGCTCAACAGATGACGTTGCTATTCCATTTTTTTTTTTTTTTTTTTTTTTTTTTTTTTCACAAGTTTTAATAAGACAGTACAGGAAAAAATTTCTTAAAAATGTACATAATTAAAATTATTTTTAACGAATGATTATGAAATTAATGAGAAATATTGATAAAGTAATAGTAAACTAGGAAAAAAATGTGTGTATGTAAGAACATCACTCCTCGTCCGTAGGAAGAAGTACCCTCCTGATGGGTGTAAATTTTCAACATGAGTATCTTTTAAAAGAACTCGTCAATACCTTAGTTATCTATTGTTTCATTAAAAAAAAAAAAAAAAAAAAAAGCGCATATTTTTTTAGATGTCGGCACAAAATTGATTTTTTTTTTATATCTGTGTTATACTTCTTTGAAATAAAAATCGTCCTCATTCATTATGTAAAATAATTTTTATAAATAGTAATTTTAATAAATGACTTGTACTACTTGAATTTATATAAAGAAATATAGTCTTATGGTGGCCTCAACATACTAGTTTATTTTTATTCATTTATACATTTATTTATGAAGAAACTGTTGATCATAAATGTATCAAAATTTGATGCACTCTGTTTAAAAATTTTAGTCAAGAAAATACAGTTATCGCTTATCTTAAGTAAAATTACCAAGAATAATAAACGGAGATATAAATCTCCAGTTTAAAGTTTCGTTACAAAGGTCTATTATTATCAAAAACACATTGATCATTCATCATTTGTCTTCAAAGCAAATTTCTTGTCGAATTTTTTATTCAAAAGATAAAATCCTAACATTAACATTAAAATATTGAGATTTTCATTTTATGACAATTTGGATAAATATTTTAATTTATATTGTATAAAATGCATAAATATACTGAAACTAGTATATAACCACGTTAAAAATGACGGAATGTGAAATCAGTTAAGGTAGTGAATCAACGAATGCTAAAGGGGACTAATGTGCAACTTGCACCTGACGGGACTAATATGCAAGTTGTAACTGACGGGACTAATGTGCAAGTTGAACCGAACGAACAAACTATTTCTTTTAACGAAAATACCTACTAACCCTGGACTATAGGTCTAATATAACGTATCATATTATACATCGTATTTATCGTAATATAACTCAATACTTAATTCGCTTCCTTCTTCGACTCATTTTAATAAGTATTTTTCATATGCATGGGCAAATTTAGTATTTTTTAATTTTTAATTTTTCGCATGAAAACATTATTTCATCTTATGCCTTTCCCCCTCCCCCTCAATATATATATATATATATATATATATATATATATATATATATATATATATTCGTTATATATAGTTATTGTTATATATATATATATATATATATATATAACAATAACTGGTAAATCTTTTTGGAAACAATCATAAATTTAAATGTCCAATTTTGAAATTATTTTCATATTTTAATTAATTCTAAAATATCTAATCAAAACTTCGTTACAAATAAGGTACCATATTTGTAAAGAAGTAACCTTAGGTACCTTATTTGTAACCTTATTTATTTTAACTAATTTCATGAATATGACGTCACAATCAACTGTTTGTTTATATCAGATAAGTACATTATCATGATTGCAAGAAAATGATGTATAAAATTCAATCATAAAAATTATGGGACTATTAGCCCATAATTTTTATGATTGAATTGTATATTACGTTTTAATTTAATCCTCCATGGGTATTTTAGAATTGCAATGGTAGTTATAAACTTTCGTTGAAATCTTTTTACACATTGAGATTAAGGGAAAAGTGTAAGCACAAAAAATGTTCAGTTTTGAAAGATCTTTCTAATGATGTAACATTTATGCAGATTAATTAAAAAAAATTAAAAATAAAAATACATAGCATTTCTAAGGGAAAAAAAAAGGCTACCAAAAGTCTCAGTTTTGAAGCGGTCTAACCGGAATTGTTCCTGACAGAAGATGGTCATTATTATTATTAATTATTAAACAGTTCAAAAATTGGTAACCACAAGTTTTTAAACATGCTATACAAATTAATTGTAAAAGTTATTTAGAATATTTTTTAAATGGTAATTTGAATAAATTAACTTTAGGAACAAATTAACACTATTCCACTGAAACAACAATAGTAACAAAGTAAAAATTAAATTAAGTTAATAAATAAATAAAATAAATGTTTTAGAACAAACATTTATAAAATGTGGCGTAAAATATAGTTTTTTTTTTTTTTTTTCTTTCTTTTTTTCTTTTTTTCTTTTTTTTTTTTTAAACATTAAAACTTGGTCCAAAAATCTGTCCCCCCCCCCCATAACTTTGCAAGAAAACCTTAAAAAAAAATCTGGAGTGACTCCACTCGACTTTCCAAACATTGAGTAACTAACAGTTTTGTAGATAAAATAAAGAAAGAGGAGTTGCTAAACAAACAAATAAGAGAAAACCATAATAGAGTGTTTGAGTATTTTTCTCCATATATCACACGAGGTTTTATTTAACGCTACTGAACTTTGAGCCCATAGATCATAATGATAAAGAATTTTTCGTTGTGTCCCTGTAAAAATCTATAAATGCTAGATTCACCAAAATGCTTATAGTTAGTGAAACAGTGATTTATAATATTCATACAAATTTTCAGCTGAATTGAATAAGGCGTTTAGATGCTATCGCACTTTTAAAAATTTGGTCTCATAGGCCATAATGATAAAGAATTTTTCTTTGTGTCCCTGTAAAAAAATTGTAAGTGCTAGATTCACCAAAATCTATACAGTTGGTGCAAATGCGACCTATAACATGTGTACAAATTTTTTGCTCAGATAAATATGGCGTTTAGACGCTATCACACTTTTAAAAATTTGGTCTCATAGGCCATAATGATAAATAATTTTTCTTTGTGTCCCTGTAAAAAAATTGTAAGTGCTAGATTCACCAAAATCTATACAGTTGGTGCAAATGCGACCTATAACATGTGTACAAATTTTTTGCTTAGATAAATATGGTGTTTAGACGCTATCACACTTTTAAAAATTTGGCCCCATAGGCCATAATGATAAAGAATTTTTCTTTGTGTCCCTGTAAAAAAACTATAAGTGCTAGATTCTCCAAAATCTATACAGATTGAGTATCTGTGACCTATAATATGTGTATAAAGTTTTTGCTCAATTGAATAAGGCATTTAGATGCTATCGCACTTTTAAGATTTTGGTCCCATAGGCCATAATGATAAAGAATTTTTCTTTGTGTCCCTGTAAAAAAACTATAAGTGCTAGATTCACCAAAATCTATAGGGTTCGTACTATGGTGACTTACAATATACGTACCAACTTTCAGCTTATTCGAACAAAGCGTTTAGACGCTAGCGTGTTCACTCACAGACATACACACATACATACACACATACACACACACACACACACACACATACACACATACACACACATACACACACACATACATACATCATCTCAAAAATAGTGGAAACGGACTCAGGGGACCTCGAAACGTATAGAAACATCAAAATCTCCAATTCGGATTTTTGACATGATTACAATACTTTCCTCACAATAGTGTTCGGAAAGTAAAAAGTATTATTTTAAAAGTTAACTATATTAAATGAATCTCAATAGCATAAATAATATTTGTTCTACGTATTTTGACATATTTATATTTTACTAAAACGCACTTTTTAAGAATTAGTGGTTATACTGCTCACAACGTACCAATTTTACTTCTACACCCCTCTCTCTCTATATATATCTATACATGGATAAATAGACAATCAGAAAGTACAGTAGAAATGTAAAAATTATTAAATATTATCAGTACGTACAGTTGGAATTTATAGATGATTAAATAATTATCAGTATTCAAACAATTAATATGATAAAAAAAAAAAAGACCATCCAAATCAAACCAAAAATGAAATAAATTCAAAGCAAAATGAATTAAAACAAATTGGAATAAGATAACTGCGTATTTGCATTCTAACTTTATCAAGGGCCCGGTAGAATACAAACATGCAAAATGAATGTTTTTCTGTCACAAAGATAGCAAAAACTAAGTATTTTTTTGTGCCAAGCCCCAAAACATTCATTGGAGCCAAAATAAGAAAAAAACTTGCATCAAAATAAACTCACCCCAACATGTGAGAAACCAATAAATTAATTTAAAAATTATGAATGAAAAAACACCAATAATTTTTTTTAATTATGCAACAATAATCACCAATGATATAATCAAGAAATAAGCAACGGAAATATGGAAGAAATGAGTGCGTCTCATGTAAAATTTAAGAACCAGATAGCTGTTAAAAGTACAGTTAATGTCAGTACAGTAATGGCAAGGAATCATGGAGTAAATAAAGATATGTCACTTATAAGTTGCACTTTCTCCCGCCAGGGGGTACAGTGTGTTCTGTACGAACATCACCAACGGTCAGGAAATACCAAGACCTTTAAAATAAGATATAACATGATAGGGTCTACTACAAAATCACGTAGTTCCATTTTTCACCACCAGGGGGCGCACTATATTGTATACAATCATCCCCAATCAACATTAAATTTCAAGAGCTCTATCACCAATCGCCTTGGATTTCCAAGACCTTTTAAATAAGGTGTCACATGGTGGTGTCAACTGCAAAATCCTTTAGTTGCACTTTCTCCCGCCAGGGGGTACAGTGTGTTCTGTACGAACATCACCAACGGTCAGGAAATACCAAGACCTTTAAAATAAGATGTAACATGATAGGGTCTGCAGCAAAATTCCCTAGTTCCATTTTTCACCGCCAGGGGTCGCACTATATTGTATGCAACAGAAAGTGATTTTTTAGTATTCGACTCTAGTCCCCGTATGTACAATTTCTTCACCGTGAAGTAATTTGAAGCTTAGTTAAGCTCGTAAACGTGTTTTTAACCCAAACGGGTGAGAAACGGTTTCCCACCCGTTTCCGCGGGGGGGGGGGGGACCGTTCGACTTTTTTTTATTTTTCTCTTCTCATAGCACATCTACAGACCAAGACCTTTTTTTAGACACCTCAACCAAATTTTTACACCAAGTAGTTCTCTCAATATAGTGGAGACAGACAAAAACATGTTTCAAATTAATATATAGATTCAATGGTAGAGACTTAGTCAAGCAAAACTTTCTATTTCGTAAAGTCTTAGCGAGAAACTCACCTCAGTGGTCGGAACGGGACTCCTTTTATAGCCCGCCATTAATTCTGAATTTTACAGTAACTTCCGTAATAATCGAGTTACAGCTTGGACAATGGGTCTGTCGATAATAATTTTTTTTTCACCAAGGTCGTCAAAATAGTTGTCAAGGTGCGATAAAGTCACCAAATTCATCGCCAAGTCTATTACGTGCCCTGATAAAGTGTGTTTTTAACGGAGAAGGATCTTTTTTAAAGCGGAAACAAGCTAGAAATGCGAAAAATTGACATTTTATAATGTGACTAAACCTCTTAGAAAGAAATCACATAAAAAGAACTAGTACTATTTAGAAATCTGTAACACTATATTTACATCTATGCGTAACACGCACGATTTTTATCGATCTATTACACAAATATATTCATTATGCATACGTATTAAATTTATAAAAGCACATACATAACCTGCAAAAAGAAGTGATATCTAAAAAAAAAAAAAACAATTCTACTGTAAAAGTTACCCCGCCCAGCAAAATCTCTTACTTTTCTTATGCATACGTATTATATTTATAAAAGCACATACATAACCTGCAAAAAGAAGTGATATCTCATAAAAAAAACAATACTATTGTAAAAGTCAGCCCGCCCAGCAAAACCTCTTACCTTTCTTAAGCAGCCAAAAAAAGGATTGATATCAAATTTCGCCCCCGCTATTGAAATCCCGGGTACTCAATGTCTAGCTTAATGAAGATCTGCCAATAACACTGCATGTATCTTTCTAATATATCCTAATCTCTTTCAACATTCTTTGTTATCTGTGTTAGTTTTTTCGCTGCATTATAAAGTTATAATTTAAAGTATTTTTACGGCGGGGTGCGTCCTCTATGTAGAAGTTTTAATTAATAAAAACTTTAGATAGTAAAGATTAAATTATTATTACGCACCCCGCCGTAAAAATACTTTAAATTATAACTTTATAATGCAGCGAAAAAACTAACACATATAACAAAGAATGTTGAAAGAGATTAGGATATATTAGAAAGATACATGCAGTGTTATTGGCAGATCTTCATTAAGCTAGGCATTGAGTACCCGGGATTCAATAGCGGCGGCGAAATTTGATATCAATCTTTTTTTTTTTTTTTTTTTGGCTGCTTAAGAAAGGTAAGATCTTTTGCTGGGCGGGGTGACTTTTACAATAATATTGTTTTTTATGATATATATATATATATATATATATATATATATATATATAACCATAAATACTAACCGCAGTATTTTAAATAAGAGCATATTTTATTCTAAATCATTAACTTATACCAGTTTTATTTGAAATTTGAAATGGATTAACTTCAACAAAACGACAAACCCTACACCAAAGAATCATGCTTTATAGAATGTAACTCATCTGAATTATCCTAATATTCTAACACATCTATGAAAACAATTGTGTGAATTCTATACGCACACTATTTTTAATAGGAAACATCCTAAAACTTTTCCGTAATTACATATTTTAATTTAGTAACAAGGTAGACATATTTACTAATAAAAGATAGTTTAACAGACAGGCAGAAAATGTAGTTTAAACATAGGGAAAAGGAAGAAATAATTATAAGTTTAAAAAATAAAAATAAAGATAAAGATAAAAAGAAAAGGAAAGGAAAGAAACTTATAAGTGGGGATACCAGGTTTAACCCATATCGTACCAAGCATTGAAAAAATATTTTTTTCTTTATAAAATCTTAAATATATGTTTCTTTAAGCCTATGTATACACACAAAATCAAAAGAAAAACTGACTCATTAGCTTAATCGGTACAGGCTATCCTAAAAATAGCACAATGGTTTAGGACAGTCGGAAATATAAGGAAAACAGACCATCTATATATATATATATATTTTTTTTATATAATTGATTTACCAGTGCAAAAGTGTAGAATATTATCTTAATAAATTT
The DNA here is from genome assembly GCA_963930645.1 of Salticus scenicus. Lineage (NCBI taxonomy): Eukaryota > Metazoa > Arthropoda > Arachnida > Araneae > Salticidae > Salticus > Salticus scenicus. The sequence goes on from OZ005648.1 coordinate 212,223,567, forward strand.
ATATGCCCGTTACTCTTGAACGTAAAACCTTTTTGAGTAATAATGTGTTGAAAATGTAATGAATAAATCTTCAAAAATCGTCATTTTAAAAATTAAAAAAATATATATATATATAACGTTAATTTAAACTAACGAAAAGACAAATATGTATTTATTGGACTTTTAAATAATATATCGCCTTTAATTTGTATTAAAATATTCAAAAGAATACCAGCAATTATATAAATACTACTTATGCATAGTATCCTATTTTTAGGACGATGGTAAAATATGGGTTAAACTTGTTGACATCCCCAAATTTCATTTAAAAATTTTTCCACTAAAGCTTGTATTCTAATTAGATCCAGGGTATATTCAAACAATCCGTTTGAAAGGCGTAATAGTTTTAGAATTTTTTGATGACTGGAAACATTTTGCATGTTTTCCAATGCGAAATAAATAGAATTTCTATAATTTGGGAGAGACATTTCAAAGGCAGTAAACCTTCAATTTTCGCGTTGGATAAATACACTAAGTTGCATTTATCTTGTTGCTAGTTTTAGTATAATTAATCCCTAAATCTAAGATTTATAATCAAAAAATATTTTACTAAAAAATTATTAGTGTACCTTTTTCTTCTTAAGGGGACACTTAAAACAACCACTTAAAACAATGTTTTCAGATTCAGGGGACCTCAAAACGTGTAAATGTACCAAAAGCTCAAATTCGAAAATTTGACACCAAAACAATACTTCCTCTACCGTATATATGGGTAAGAGAAAGTAAAAAGTATGTAAAACCATACATATTTAAAAAATTTGTAGGAAGAGAAACAGCGTTGTGTGCATAACTTAAATCTGTTAGAGACAAACCTGCTTTTAGTTTCCAGTTACTTAAATATTTTATTTTTTATGTTATACATGTCTACAAATTTCTATGTAATTTATCTCTACATATATGTTTCTTAACAATAGTTATTTTGAATAATTTGTATTTCTGTCTATACAGACCTGTACAATGCAAATAATTATCAATATTGTTTACATTTTTTCTTTTTCTTTTATTCTTTTTCATTTTTTTTTTTCCTGTCAGCAAATGGCATCGTAAGCAGACTTTTAAAACATGCATTGTTTATTTTCTATGCGTGACTAAAAAGCCCTTTTTTAATTTATCTGTTTTTTTTATTTTATTTTAATCAAGATAATATCTAAGTTAATTAGTACTCTCTAACGAAATTTGGTGTTAAGATTATAATTAGGTATTTTTTCTTTTTTCATACCAAGTGTTAACTACTTCATTATTAATTTTCTATTATTTTATCAAATGTTTCAATTATGTATTTCGTTTTTTTTTTTTTTTTTTTTTTTTTTTAAGTATCGAAGTAAGTAATTTGAGATTTTTAGATCTTTTTAACGATTAATATATTACATATAAACAACAATGTTAATTACTTGATACTTTTCTTTCACGTAACCCCCAATTGTAAAATCTAAGACATTCAATTAATGAATCAAAATCAGAAATCAAATATGTGACCAATTTAAAAAAGAAAAGAAAAAAAAAAAATCTTCGGAGACAGAATTTAGTGTAGTATGACAGGACTATTTTGTGTACTGTAAACTTCATACGTTGATCTTGATCTGTTTTGTAAATAGTTTTTTATCTTTTATCTTTATCTTTTTTTCTTCTTCTTTTGCTGTAAAGGTGCTTTTTTAGCAACGGTTACTGTATTAATTTAAATAAAAACTCAAGTTATCGTACTCCCCCCACTCTTCCCACTCTTCCCATTTTTTTTTTTTTTTTTTTTTTTTTTTTTAAGAAATTTATAAAATTAAGATGTATTATTTTTTTCAACCCAAATAGAACATAAACTAAATGAATTAAATTCAAATTTCGTTATTTACTTATTTAATTTTATTTATCCAACGATAAGAACGAGTGAAAAATAGTTTACAGCTGATTGTCTACAAAAGCTTCAGTTAATGAAAATGACCCCAGAAGGCCAGAAGTAATATTTACAACGCATGCAAGAAAAATGGCTAAATCCTACATTTTATTCTTTTTTTTTTTTTTTTTTTTTTAATCTAATTTTTAAATGCCTGATTTTTTTTCCTCTCAGAAATAGGAGACATTTGTTTAAGGACCTTTGAACAATGGAAATACTAATAAAAAATGATCATGATTCTTTTTACAATAACTTAAAAAATAGTTATTTTTAAAACTTGTAACATTTAAGATGTATTTAAAAAGGTTTTATCTTTCCATGTAAAAGTTTGTACTATATGGACATATTATTATAAGATAAGAAAAGAAATAAAACAGTGAAACTAGATGTTAGCGGACATCCTGAACACATTCAAGGTGAAGCACAGCAAATGGTGACAACGCGAGACGTCTGGTTGAATACAATAGTTTTTTCACTAATGCGATATTAATCAATGAATTCCGTTTATATAAAATAAATGCAGAAAAATATTTCGATAAATATATTTGTTTGTATATGTCTCAATTATATATCACACTTTTATATATTTTAAACATTAATATAATTATTCATATGCCGATAACTAAAGCCAAAAATAATTGCTTATGAACAGTAAAACTAGTTATATGATATGTATTTTTTACTTTCTCTTACCCATAAGGTAGAGAAAGTATTGTTTTTGGGACAAATTTTCGAACGCGAGTTTTTGTTATATTTACATGTTCTGAGGTCACATGAATACAAAAATCATGTTTTTAGCAAATGGTCTGTGTGTATGTCTGTGTGTATGTCTGTGTGTATAGGTCTGTGTGTCTGTATGTCTGTCTGTTACGAGCATATCTCAAAAACAAATTATGGCAGAAAGTTCAAACTCGGTATTCTAAGTGTGTATCATATAGGGATGCTACAGTAAGCTTTTCGTTAAGAGACTACTTCAGTCACCGTCGCCGGAAATCAAAGCCAGTGTAATCCTATAGTAAATGGTTCGTGTACAGGGACAATCAAGAGAATTCTAATACATTATGTCTATGGGGGAAATTGCAGGTAAGTAGAGTTTAACGTCTATAGACTGCACTAAAACAAACGAAACGAATATATATTTTTTGTAATAGAGATAGTCAACTGGGAAAAAAAATGTGTATGTAGGAGCCTCGCCTCCCCCCTGGGGGGGGGGAGTCCCTCCTCGAGGGGAGTAAATTTTCATGATGGGTATCTTTCAAAAGAGCTCTCCAATACCTTTAAAACGAATGGTTGAACCATCGACCTGCGATAATTTAAAATAAAGTTATCGATTTTTTTCATTTTTAACGAAAAAAAACTTAGAAAATCGTATTTTTATTTATTTATTTTTTTAATATTGAGCATAAAATGGACTTTTTTTTGGATATTTGGTGTTATACTACTTCTCTAATATGGAAATAGTCTGCATTATCATAAAAAATAATTTTTTTAAATAATAATTTTAGTAAATTATTTTTTAATAACCTTATATTTACATGTTCTGAGGTCCCCTGAATATGAAAATCATGTTTTTAGCGAATGGTCTGTGTGTCTGTCTGTCTGTTATCAGCATATCTCAAGAACAAATCCTAGCAGATATTCCAAACTCGGTATTCTAAATGTGTATCATATACGGATGCTACAGTAAGCTTTTCGTTGAGATGAAGCAAATGGTTCGTGTACAGGGACACTCAAAAGTATTCAAATACATTACGTCTATGGGGGAAATTGCAGGTAAGTTGAGTTCAACATCTATAGACTGCATTAAACCAAATGAAAGCGATAGTCAACTGTGAAAAAAATGTTGTGTATGTAGGAGCCTCGCCTCCCCCCTTGGGTGGGGGAAGTCCCCCCTCGAGGGTAGTAAATTTTCATAATGGGTATCTTTCAAAAGAGCTCGCCAATACCTTTAAAACGAATGGTTGAACCATTGATCTGCGATGATTTAAAACAAAGTTATCGATTTTTTTACTTTTAACGAAAAAAAAAAAAAAAAGTTTTTTTTTTTTTTTTTTTTTTTTTTAAGTAATGAGAATAAAAAGGACTTTTTTTAGATATTTCGTGTTATACTACTTCTCTAATATGGAAATCGTCTGCATTGCCATAAAAGATAACTTTTTTAAATAATAATTTTAATAAATTACTTTTTAATAACCGAATTAAATTCTATATAAATGTAGGTGCATTAATAAAACGTAGGGGGGGGGGTGTTGAGGGGGGCGTAGCCCCCCCCCCCCCTCACACAGAACCAATTATCATATAAAACTCTTCCGAAGCCTAATTTGAATTTGTTAACATAGGTTTACATAACATCGTTATCTTACCTCTTAATCTCCAATCTGTATTTTTAGTTTTAAATTTCAGGGTAAGAGAAAGTCGTGTGAGTGACACACCAGATTATTTAAGATAGTTATATCCATAAAATAACTAAATTTAGGCTTATTCTTTTTAGAACATCTTGAAACTGATAATTGTTATTTAATTAAATTATGACATGTTTACTATTGGAAATTATAGTAAAGCACAGTTAAAATAGCACGATTTAGTTTATGTATAGGAACCCTCAAAAGAATATTAATGCTTTTCATTCTATGAGAGGGGTTTTTTTTAAGCATGTTTTAATACATTTGCACAGCAAAAAATATAATTAAATTAACCTTTATTATTCATACTCAAAAGCATGCTTTCTGTGGAGAGAATAGAATTAAGATTGACAGGTCCACCCAAAAATATTTAGGTACATCAGGGAATATTATTAGAAATTGGTAAAAGTACACTTTTAGCTGTGATGTGCATTTTCAACACTTTCCAGCAATTTTTAAGAGTGTATATGAGATCGTTTGGATCTCATTTGTCTGTCTGACAGTCTCTCGTCTGCGCCAGCGTTCTAATTTCTTTTAATATTTGAAAATGACATATGTTATAGAAGTTCGCTATGGCATGTTCGCTATTAAAAATGGTTAATAGTTTAAATAACGAAAATGATTTGTTCACATGAACTCACAAAAGATTTCCGATGTTTTACAGTCTATGAGAGGTACTTTTTAAAGCATGATTGAATAGTTTTATAATGCATACAACATGACGATTTAATATATATTATTAAGATACATGAGACTATATAGTACTAATAATAATTCATTGCAATGATCAAATACTAGGAAGGAAGTTGTGAATTATAGAATGAAGAATACCACATATAGAAATGAAGCCTTATACAAAGCGAAAGATATTTAAAAAGTTAATATGAATTATTTCTTAAACATTAGTGGATAAACTCATATGTAGCAAATATGATCAAAGAATAATAGAAAAAAAAAAAAAAAAAAAGGATAATAACCAGAAGAAGGAGAAGACGCAGAAGCCACCACGGCTTAAGACAGATATATATATTTAAAGAATAAAGCGTGATTGACATAACTTATTAATTTATACGGCGTTCCACAAAGTTATTCAGACACATTATAGGATATAAATGAAATTGGTCAATGTAAAGTTTCAGCGTTTTAAGATTTTTTTTTTTTTTTTGAGCACTATATGGTGCGTATGCAAACTTAAGTCGATGTACAGGTTTAAGTAAAAGAAATTTTTATATTATATATCTTAAGAAATAAAGCTATAAAGTCTTTTTTTTTTTTTTATGTTCCTTAGGTTTTCCTTCTTTAGGTTCTTTAGGTTTTTTAGGTTTCCTTTATAGATAAAAACAAAACCATCTTTTTTGTAGCCGTGCTTCTTTTAGGCAATATACAGGCATAAACAAAATCAACCTATTGTGTAATTTTTCTTTAAAATAAAGAAAAAATATGGAAAATAGTTTTCAGAGTTTTTTCCTCGTTAATTAAAAGCAAAATATATTTTAAGGTGAAATCACGATGATAAAATACACTGAATGTTAAATGATGCAATGGATAAACAAAGATGGAAAACGTTTATAATCTATGCTAACTGAAGGAATTTTCTTTCTAGTTTTCTTTATTGCATATCTGAACTATGTCTCTCTTTTATATATTTTTTAATATTGAACTAATTAAAATTTTAGGTAATTTTGAATAATAATGACAAATAGTAAAGTTTATTGTGAGATTTATTTGTCATCAATCACGAATTAAAAATGAATAGAATTCAATAATATAATGCTGGACATATTAGTTTCAATAAAATAAACCCATGAAATATTTAAATAAATGCTTTATTTATTTGTTTTTCCACCTCTCTCTCTCTCTCTCTCTCTTTTAAGTATTATATATCAAATTCCTTTCCACTGAGACAGATTTATTAAAAATTTCAAATGCGAATATGAAACACGTCACGTTATACCTTGAAGTTGAAATGAAATGTATTGTAACACACTGAATTATGATGATATATGATTAATATTAATGACTTATTGTTTTACAAAAGTGACAATTTTTTCTTTGAGAAATTCGTGGAATTATTTATTCATTTCTTGGAAATAATATTTTGATATACTCTTTCAATGAAATAAAATTAAAGAGAGAGAGAAAAAAAAAAGAGAGAAATTTTTTTTTTTATTGTGTATATCAAGATTTTACTTTAATTTCTGAAATCAGAACTATGGCGGTAAATGGTTATTATTAAGAAGGATAAAGAGATTTTTTTTCTGTTTAGTACGACAGGACTATTGCTTTCTGTCAGACATTTCGTGTCGTCATCATTTGTTGTGTTTCACGTTTTTGCAAATGTGACGATTTTTTTCTCTTTTGGCAACAAGTTTAAAAATATTAATTAAAAAAAAAAAAAAAAAGTTAAGAAATGAATATAGGTACCGTTGCCAAGGGACGCAACTTCATATTTTAAGGTACAAACTGTTTTTTATTTTTAACGCTTTTTGTACATTTAGATAAATTAATTGCAATTCCCCCTCCCCCCCTTTTTTTTATCCCTCTCGCATCAAGTTATATATATATATTTAAAATAAAATTCAGAAAAATTCTTGTTAAAGAAATGGAATAGTTTTAACATATGATTTCCTCGGAGAAATTTGAAATTTGGCACCTTAGTAGCTCGGACGTTTCTGGCCAAGGTCTTTACTTACGCATCTGCGATAGCCATTTTAATTTATCACAAAACGGCAACAAGAATTTAAAAGTCGCCAAGGGGATACTATACTAAAGCTGTACTAAAGAAATTTTAAGAAATTAACATAGTAACCGTTGCTAAGAAACGCAACACAGTTATAGCATGACTTTATACGAAAGAATAGACTAATAAAAAGTATGTAGCACTAAATTAAATTCTATTTTGTACAGAATTTTCTACCTATTACTTAAAAAACAATTTTTTTTTTTAAATGTTAATTTTAATTTTATTCCACTTTTCACAAAGGGAAAACTTAGCCATATTCATACATAATAATATTTTATTTTCCAAAAATCGTCATGAAGTGGTTCGAGGAACATTCCAGTGACTTTCAAGTCATGTCTTGGCCTCCAAATTCACCTGAAATTAATCCTATAGAGCATTTGTGGTCCCACCTGGAAAACCAAATTCGTGCTGCCCCGCTACCCCCTCACAATGTGCGGGAACTGCAGGACCAGTCGGTGCGCGCTTGGCACCAGATACCTCAGACTACCTATCAGCCCCTTGTGGGACCAATGCCACGCCGGGTGCTGGTAGCTTTGAGGGCTAAATGTGGTCCTACATGTTATTAACAGGGTAGTCATAATGTAATGGCTGTTGGGTGTATATACCTGAGTGTGTGCTTTTCTTAAAATTTTCTTACTGAAATTTTTCATTTCAAAGGGATTTCTTAATAAAATGTTCTTGTAGGAAAAGAAATTGAGCAAAGTAATAATAATAATAATAATAAATTATAACAACCTCTTGATAACAATGCATATTAATAAGAAAATGAAACGAATTGTACTGAGGCCATTTTTGAAATATAAATTTTTTTAATAATCACTGCATTATGGACAACATTTTAATTTCGGTACTTCAATATATTGCTGTAGTTATGACGTCAATTTCATGCAAAGTAGGTACTGTGTCATCGCCGTGAATTAAATTCATTAAATTCATTTCTATTTATATTCTTAGTCTTATTCTTTCTTTTTCTTATTATTGTGAGATAGGCGGAAAAATAGATTTTGAAAATATCCAGTCACCAATACCCATAAAAAATCCAGATTAAACAATTTAAAGGGACGGCTTAAAAAAAAATTTAACATTTCCCCCACTTTCTTTTTACTCTCGGAATTTTCATAAGCATGAATTTCATTTCTCATTCGTGAAATTGTGTATTTTGGCAATGTAACAATAAAATAAAATAAAATAAATAATTCGATTAGCGGCGAAAAAAACTCGTATTTTGGGAATCAGTGTTAAAAAATGTGATAACTCCACCGATTGGTGGTGAAATAACTGCCTGTTTCACAAACTGTCCATAACAAGTCATGAATTTGAGCATTTAGCTGAGATTAAACGTAATTTCTTTAAATGAATAGCGAAATAGTTCCGCATTTCGGCAATCGATTGTAAGCAAATTGTGTTTTATTTCTCAGTCTACTAGAAATTAAAGAAATAAACCACTTTTTCTTAAGTTGGTTATGAAGAATATCATTTTATTAAATAACGGAGAGAAAAAAAAAGTACTCGTCGCCACAACTCAAAAGAAAAGAAATTTATTGTTTATGTACATTTATAACATACACCTTTTCGTTAATGAATAAAAGATACGTTGTTTTTCAGTTCTTTTAACTGATATAAAATTATTAGCATTGTAAAAATATTTTTTCCACGAATAAAAACATTTTAATTACCATTATTAATGTTATGCTTATTTGAATATATGCAATATTTTAAGGAGCGTAATTAATATAGCATTACAATTAATTCATTAATTTATTTAGTTTTAAATTTCTAATTTGTAGCGAGTAATCTAAAATGACCCACAGATGACAGGCTAATGACTTCAAATTTTAATTTTTAAGTCTGATGGCAAAGATTCATAAAAATTTTGTCGAGACTCCAGAATATGCTTTATTCGCCGTTTCGGTAACAATAAATTAATGGATCTGCAATCAAGGGCTTGAGCGTTCTATTTGCATGAATCTTTATTTAGCAGATCCTTTTTATTTATTCTATATTGTTTAAAATAACTGTTAATATATATATATAGTCACCGCACTTTAGAATGTAAAAAACGAGGAAAAAAAGGCAAAATATCCATAGAAAAAGCATGGGATGAAAACCAAAAAAACTCACAATGTTAAACGTAAAACAACAACAACAAAAAAAAAAAGGCTAACACCGGAAGGAATAAAAGGACAAAATTGACTAGAATAAGACGTCAAAGAGGGGATAGGAGGGTTGGGGCATTAAAGCTATCGTCGAGGGTTTAATACGACTCGCCTAGTATAACACACTATACACACATGCATATATATATAATTAACTCGCTACATAACCAGATACATTGTTAACAATTAAGTGCTCAAAAATGAGTAAATGGACACACTCGTTTCGAAATGAGTAATTTTGTTTCAAAAAAGAAAACATGCTTGTCGCATTTACGAAATATCGCATGTTTTCAAATTAATACCTACTCACTTCATAATTTATTATGAAATAGGCTGAACTAAAAGAGGTTTTTTTATAAAATTTCTACAAACTTACAGAAAATGTTCAAATACAAAATTTTTTCCATCAAACATCCAGAATTATATTTCACGGCGGTTTCATACTGGTTTGCGGAAGAATACATGAATCTATGTTTGTGATTTTGGAATTCACGACGATCTATACCAATTTTTGAGCATGTCAATATACTCAATAATGAGTAATAGGATTTTTAAATTTGAGAATATTTGTTTCGGAGCTATTTTAAATATGTGAATACGGAAATCTGACACAATTTTACTCATATTTGAGTATTTTTGCCCCTTTATTTTTTTTCAGTGTACGCTTCTGAGGGAGGCTGTCGACCTCATACACCCGTTGCATCTAACATCTGTCTATATCTTTCTGCATATATGTGTATATATATATCTTTGTAACTCGTAGCCTTGTGTCAATTTCTTGTAACATATAAAAACTTGTACCAAATTTGATGCCAATTGACTGCATAACACTTCGGAATTATTTTGCGTAGCCTTGTAAACAAATTAGAAATTTTATGTCTATTATTTTCCACAAAACCATGCTTTTCAATATTGTAATAACATATGTTTATTTCTCTATGTTTAATGGAGCGTAATGTTAAAATGCACTTTTAAATAATGCCGTCTATAAACCGTAATTCTACGAAAGTCGTTTGTGTGTCCCTGTGCATGAACAAACATTATATACACCAATAAAAACTATAGGACTAAGTCCTTAAAACTCTTTAATATTTGAGCCAAATTCAACATCATATGGATGAATACAGAATGTCATCGAAACTCTTTTATGTTGTCCTGTAAATAAATTATTTAGTCTATACATTCTTTTTTCTAGAGAAAACATATTTTTAAACATCTTAATAACATATGTTAGTTCCATTTTCAGCATATAAACGCGTTAAATGCCGCTTGAATAAAAATCTGTCTATAGTCTCTAATGTTACGAAATTCTTTGTATGTCCCTGTAAACGAGCCATAAACATAACATATACTAGCAAAAACTACACAACTAATTTTATGTGGCTCATGAATAATTGTAGGAAATTTGACATAAATTGGATCATTACGTAAAATTGTCAGAACACTTTTGTGTGGTCCTGTAGATCAATTATTAAGTTTAAGTACTTACTTTTCCACACGAACCATGCTTTTAAGTATCTCAACAATGTATATTAACCCTCGCTTTCCCAAGGCAAAGGCATTATTGCACAAAAATTGCTTTCAGGTGCCGCTTGGCACGTTTGGCGAAAATCACTAGCACCGCGCATTTTTGTATCGCTTAGAACAAATTGTCATGTAACATTCCACTGGTTACGTTTGCTATCTCTGGCGAATTAGCGCATTTTTTGAATGAGGCAGGTTTAACTAAATTTCAACTATAAAATGGGGTAAAAATGACCCCATCTTGGGGAAGCGAGGGTTAATTTCAATGTGTTGAATGCAGTGCAATTATATTAAAATACGTTCAAACGAAATTCTGTCCATATGCCGTAATGATAAGAAATAATTTGGTGTGATCCTATACACGAATCATTAACAATATTTACATCAAAATATGTATTGTTGTTTCTGTACGACACGTCAACATGTGCACCAATTTTCATATCAATGGGAGGATTTTTCAGGCCGCTATCGCGGTACATAGAAATTTTGTAAATAGGCCATAATAATAAGAGAAAATTTAGTGTGTTTACACGAACCACAAACAGAATACGCATCTAAAAGTATACAGCTAATTCTGTGTGGCTCATGAACATATATATCAATTTATAAGTCAGTCGGATGATTTTTGTGTCCGCTATTGCGATACAAAAACACCCAAACTCACGGAACCCAAAATCTTTTTTGAGTATCCACATGGAGGTGTCTACTAACGTTTCGGCAATAAATGAATGATAAAATATTAACAATAAGTTTGAGTTTCCATAGTTTCAAATAAAAACTAGACTCAACTTTCGTGAATAGATGCTTATCGTCTTCGAAAACAGTAACAGTTGTATCTCCCCCCACTTCTGAATAAACAAATGAAAGAAACATATTCTTTGATAATCGCGATAAATCATCTGTGGTACATTTGATACAGAGTTAAGGATGTTTTTTTTTTTCTTTTGAAGTGATAAGTTCCCTACTGAGAAAGAGATGATGAATCATACTATTCTTTTTCTAGTTCCGATTGCTTCCGACAATTTCAAGCATAATGGCTTGTTTCATTGCAGTGAGCCGGACTCATTCCGGTTCGTTTTTTGATTTGTTCATTAAGAAAGCAAGAAGACATATTGTGTTAGAATTTTGTTCGACTGATGTGGGCGGCTGTTTCCGTTGAGAACAACGCGTGGAAGGTCCATATGTTAAATTTCATTTACTCTGTCGTACAGATGAAAGGGGGAAAATTCTGTTTAGTTGTTGAGACTTTTCCTGAGAACGCAAACTGTTTATTTGCTATCCCCAGTCAATAACTTTGAAATTATTTAAATGACTAGTATATAGCCCCGTCAAAAATGACGGAATGTGAACGATAAATCTTGAAAATAATGTTTAGATCTTAGATCATGAAGATTACCACGTGATCATTCAAATGTATTTTCAGTTTTTGTTTATAAATCAAATGTGTTTCGATATTTTCTAATTTTCGTTCTGAAATTAAAAAAATTCTACCCGATCAATAAATATGAATGACAATAAAAAAACTGCTGGTTGACAAAAAATATAGGCCCGAAAACACAACAGCAATAACACATCCCAGTGTTCCGTTAAGTGCTCTATTTAAAGTCCTCTTAATAAGAATAATCTAGTGTGTCACTCACACGACTTTCTCTTACCCTGAAATTTAATACTATAAGTACAGGTTGGAGATTAAGAGGTAAGATAACGTGTACTGTTATGTAAACCTATGTTAAACAATTCAAATTAGGGTTCGGAAGAGTTTTATATGATAATTAGTTCTGGCCCCCCTCAACCCTCCGTTTCATTAATGCACCTACATTTATATAGAACTTAATTCGGTTATTAAAAAATAATTCAGTTTAAAAAAAATAATTTGTTAAAATTATTATTTTAAAAAGTTATCTTGTATAATAATACATACGATTTCCATATTAGAGAAATAGTATAACACTAAATATCTAAAAAAAGTTGAATTTATTCTCAATATTAAAGTAAAAAAAAAAAAAATGTTAAAAATGAAAGAAATCAATAACTTTATTTTAAATTATCGTAGATCGATGGTTCAACCATTCGTTTTAAAGGTATTGGCGAGATCTTTTTTTAAAGATACCCATCATGAAAATTTACTCCACTCGAGGGAGGACATCTACCCCGGGGGGGGGGGGGCGAGGCTCCTACATACACACAAAAAAATTTCCCAGTTGACTATCTCTATTACAAAAAATATGTATTCGTTTCATTTGGTTTAGTGCAGTCTATAGATGTTAAATTCTACTTACCTGCAATTTCCCCCATAGACCGCCGTAATGTATTTGAATACTTTTGAATGTCCCTGTACACGAACCATTTGCTTCATCTTAACGAAAAGCTTACTGTAGCATCCCTATATGATACACATTTAGAATACTGAGTTTGGAATTTCTGCTACTATTTGTTCTTGAGATATGCTGATAACAGACACACAGACACACAGATAGACACAGAGACCATTCGCTAAAAACGTGATTTTCGTATTCAGGGGACCTCAGAACATGTAAGTATAACAAAAACTCACGTTCGAAAATTTGACCCTAAAACAATACTTTCTCGACCCTATGGGTAAGAGGAAGTAAATAACGATTCACTTCATTTTACCAAAATACTTTTTTTAAGACTATCGAAGATCCTGTTTCCAAATACGTAAGCGAAATGTGACGTCACTGACCGTCCGTGGATGCAAGAAATGATTCCCTATTTTAATCGTCCATTGTATATTTTGTAAAAAATTATTAAAAATCGAAGAAAATCATTTTCCGATTTTAATACCCGTATTTGGGTATAGGTATGATATCGTATCCATGTGTTAGACTGAGTTATTTTGCTGTCAAATTAACAAAATTTTAAATTTCAAAACTGTGTCATCTTTGGCGTTTTTTGTATTTGGCGATTAAAAACATACTACGAAAATATACATGCCAGATGTTTATTTTCGTAATACATATTGTACGATATATTGTTTCATATAATTCAGTTAAAATAACCATGATTTTTGAAAGGAATGAAATATGTTTGCCAAATAATTTGGCGATATATTTTTTCCGCCAAGGATGACAGATATATTAAATCTATTCCGCTGCAACATATGAGTATCTTATATCAGACACTTTATTTAAACATTTGAAAAGAAATTTGACTTCAAATTATGATAGAATATTTATCATTTTCCTTTTAATTAGCATATTAGTTGGATATTTATTGTGTAAATATCATCCTTTGAAATGAAATGTTTATGTTTTCAATCAAATATGGAAATTTGCTATTTTATTTTTCTAAAGTTTTGAAATTTAAAATTTAAATTTTATCAATTTTACAGCAAAAACAACTTAATCTAACGCATGCACACGATAACTAATACATATCTATACCGAAATATGGGAATTAAAATCGGGAAATAATTTTCCTCAATTTTTAATAATTTTTTACAAAAAATCCAATGGGCGATTAACATAGGAAATCTTTTTCTTGCATCCACTGACGCCCAGTGACGTCATCACTTTGCTTGCGTATTTTCTAACTAACTATCTAATAATTACAGACACTCCATGCTAACCCAAATTCACCTCTACTCTATACTCCCAACCAGCTATCTCACCCACAACATCGCCAAAATATCCAGGATCCAGCTAGGGACTTTCTCATTCTCAACCGAACATTTTATCTTGACTCGATATTATCACCTTAGACTACCCTACTTTCAATACTCATTTCAACTGGTGACCTTTACTTGCCCAACCAAACATTCTATCCCAACTATAACTTTACATTAATTACAAAACTAAAATCAACTGGCGACATTTACGTACTGAACTCGACGCCAATCATACCATACAATGTAAACAAATAATGAAGCTTGATAAAAATATTTAAAGACTTTAATATGTTTTTACAAATATATTTTAAGATTTTTAAGGCTTTAATATGTTTTAGAAATATTTTAAGCGTTTTTTTTTTTTTTTAATGAAACAGTCAAAGAGTCGTTCATTTGCAATTAAAGAGTTGTCCATTTGGAATTTGTATTTTCTGAATGGCAACAAATTATGTTTGTTTTTATTTGGCATTGCATTGTTTATAATCATGAAGTTACATAATTCTATTTATAGGTTCATGTTTATAATAGCCAGTGATCCGTTATATTTAATTAAACATTTAAACATTACAATTGAATAGTTTTTCAAGGTTTTAGACGGAATAAATAACAATATGTGCGATACAAAACATGTATGAAAATGATATGTATGTTTTCGTAAGTTGAATTGAACAAATGGGAAAAAAAAAAAAAAAAAAATGGCTGCCAAAAGTCTCTGTTTTGAAGCGGTGCAAACCGGAATCGTGAATGACAGATGAGGATGAGGGTCATTATATATATTAATAATATAAATTGAATTTGATTAAAAATTTGTTTTTCGATCACTTTTGTTAGTGGTATGATGTACGGATTTAGGCTAAGGCTAAATGTGGGACCTGAGCTTAGATGGATGCCCTCTGTAGGGGTATTTTTGTAGGATCTTACCCCGTATTCATACGAATTTTGTAGAAAAATACCAAATACACCCAAATGCTAGACTGATGAGCGCAACCTGTGTTCAAATTCGGCACCTTACTGTCTACCAGATTTGAGAGCAGAACTTCTCGGCCACTGCTGGGTCCATTTTTAAGGAGTTATCAAACATTTTTGAACCCATAAATCATAATGATAAAGAATTTTTCGTTGTATCCTGTAAAAACCTATAAATGTTAGATTCACCAAAAATGCTTATAGTTAGTGCAACAGTGACTTATAATATTCATATAAATTTTCAGATCAATTGAATCAGGAATTTAGATGCTATCGCACTTTTAAAAATTTGGTCCCATAGGCCTTAAAGGTAAAGAATTTTTCTTTGTGTTCCTGTAAAAAACTGTAAGTGCTAAATTCACCAAAATCTGTACAGTTCGTGCAACTGTGATCTATAACATGTGTATAAATTTTGTGCTCCGTTTAATAAGGCGTTTAGACGCTATCACACTTTTAAAAATTTGGTCCCATAGGCCATAATGATAACGAATTTTTCTTGGTGTCCCTGTAAAAAAAAAAAAAAAAAAAAAAAAAAAAAAACTATAAGCGCTAGATTCACCAAAATCAATAGGGTTCGTGCTGCGGTGACTTACAATATACTTACCAACTTTCAGCTCATTCGAGCAAAACGTTTAGACGCTAGCGTGTTCACTCACACACATACAAACATTCAGCATCGTGAAATAAATAATGAAATGAATCGGGAATATATAGTGAAATCGGGTTCAGGGAGACCTCAAAACGTATAGAAACATCAAAATCTCAAATCTGGATTTTTGACATGAATACAATACTTTCCTTACATATGTATGTTTGGAAAGTAATTATGCGGTTCACACAGATTATAAACCCTTTTCAGCTGTATTTAACCGTTACATCGTGTAGTGTTCAATGTATTTTATCTCTGTGAAGACACATTAATATATATTTTGCTTTTTATATGGGGAAAATAAAATCTCAAAAATTTACTTTTAATGAAAAACTATGTAATAGTTTGCTTTATTGAAGGCCTATGTATATTGTATAAAATCAGTAGAGTTTATAGATATATTGCACTCAACATAGCAGCTTTATTGAATACTATTTTTTGCGCCATTGATAATCCGTGAATAAAGCAACATGAGATGTTTGTTCATTTATGAGAGCTTAATGGGAATTAATGGCCCCATGACTGGGAACCAAAACCGGAGATTTTTCGCATGAAAATGAAAACTAGTATGTTGTGGATATTACAAAACTTTCTTGTATATTTTCCTATATAAATTCATATTAGTATAAATAATTTATTAAATTTATTATTTATTAAAATTATATTCCGTGATGAATTCAGACGATTTTTCCTCATAGGAGTTTAACGCTGAATGTCCAAAGAAAGTCTATTTCATTCTCTACTAATATCTTAAATCTTTCCCTCCAATAATATCTTAGCACTTACCCTCTAGGGAATTGGTAAGCGAAGCTTCTAGATAAAAAATCGTAGTTGGTTATTGCTATTATAAATAATTCTTTTTAATTTTACAACGCTTCATTAAAATTAATTCTGATTTTGTAAATTTATACGAAATTTTAACCTATATTGCTATATTAAAAATTATGAAAAAACGGGATGGTACTGCCCCATGTCGATTAAATTTTACCAAACATTGATAGGCACTAATTCATGTTAAGTAGCAAATACATATAAATTCTATGCTTTAATTCTTGAGCTAGAGCTGGCACACATTTTTTGTCACACACAGCAGACAGATAGACTATTCTGGATCTTACAAAACGTATAAATCGATCGAAAACCGAAAGTCGAAAATTTTTACAAATTCAATACTTTCTGCTATTGAATACAGAATAAAGTAAAAATATTAAACGCCAAATAAAGTTATTCATTAGTGGAACAAAATCATCGAAAAATAAACTTCAGAAATATCATCATATGCGTGACGAAAAATTCTACCAAAAACTAAACATGCATAAGTTTATTAGAAGAAATGCGAAAATGTGTTATTGTGTAAAATAAAAGGAATACCAGATTGCCGCCACAACAATAGAAACAAAATTATATTAGGATAATGCAACACACTATAATATTTTAGGCTAATACAGCAAACTATTAATTTTATCTATAATTACTAATTGTTGCGTACTTGGGGGTTCGAGAATTGCCTGCAAATGAAAAATCAATCTTGCAGAAGCTTAAGAGTTTATATAGAGAACATTCCAGGAGATTACACGCGTGTTAAACAAATATAAACTTCAGTTTACCAGAAAACACAGCTTAAATAACAGTTCACAACATGAAAATCCCAACAACAGCACTATACCATAGCGTTACCCTATTGGAAAAAAATTTTCGTTTCCGGTAAAAAAATATATACCGGCTTATGAAACACCGGTTCCAGTATGATACCGGATCCAGTATGACATACCGGTTCCAGTATTATACCGGATCCAGTATGACATACCAGTCCAGTATGACATACCAGTTCCAGTATTATACCGGATCCAGTATGACATACCGGTCCAGTATGATACCGGATCCAGTATGACATACCGGCTTATGAAACACCGGTTCCAGTATTATACGGCATCCAGTATGACATACCAGTTCCAGTATGATACTGGATCCAATATGACATACCAGATCCAGTATGATACCAGATCCAATATAACATACCAGATCCAGTATACCAGTACCATTCTGAAAGCAGCATGATTCCAGAATATTCATTACAAAATTGTAATAGATTAGGCATATTAATGCAGCAAAAATATTTAAGAAATCAACATAAATAAATCATTGAATTAAAAATGTAACAAATTAACAATTAACACTAAACCTACCGATACTTCACGTATACCTATTCCTACCACAGCAGGTCAAGTGACCCCTCTTAAAAATGTTATACATATTACTATGTGAAAAATATATTATTTAGCACAATTTGGTACATGAATAAAACAATTTTTTTCAAATAATTCAAAGTTGTTTATTCATTAAATTTAAAAAGCATAAAAATAATACAAGAAAAAATTAAATATTCTTTAATTGAATCCTAAATTTAGAAAATAAGTAATATGCTAACTTTATTCACCACATATTTTGAAAATTATTGCATTCTCGAAGGCACACACACATTTGTTGCATTTGAAACAAATTTTTTTAGTTTTGTTTTCTTTGCAAAAACCTACTTGGCACCTTTTTTGCAATTGCACACGAGAATCTGAACTTGAATTTGTTGAAGTTTCCTGTTTAATTTCTTTTTCGTCCTGTTGATCATGTTGAAAATCTTTGGCAAGTTCTTCAGCTAATTGGAATAAAAATTGTTGTCTAGAAATTTTTTGCCTGTTGCTTCCCTGTATTAAATCCATGAGTTGATTCCATCCTGGTCAAGAATATTGAAGAAAATCTGCACAGTCGATAATGGTCTTTTTCTCTTTTGTAATCTGCCTATATTCAAAATATTTTCGTCTTCACTTTCTTTACCTGAGGACTCCCATTCAACCGTAGTGTCAAATGAGTCATCATGTTGTTCTATACTACCCACTTCACTTTCAGATAGTTTCTCTTCACGAAATTCCGAACATTCTTTATCTATGTCATTTATAATTTCCTATGATTTCAAACAACTTGAATGTTTCGACATTTTTGAAATAAGAATTATTAACAAAATAATGAAATTAGAATTCTTAACATGAAAAATGGCACTTTAACGTGAAATATTTTCTGTAGAGCTCGCTTGGAGTAGAGTGAAATTTGCTATTCATTCGTCAGCCAATCACAAATATAACACAATACAGCAAAATATATGATGCAATAGCAAAAATGTCTAATGCAACGGTTTTGTATCACAACCACATATACAAATCTTTATGATATCGCATGAATCTTTGAACGGGTCAAATAACCTGTTACAGTAGTTAGGGTAGATTACATATATTTCTCGATAAAAAAATTAATACGAGAGGAGTAACTATTGAAAAATACATTCAATGTATTTTTTAAGAAAGTACTAAAGGCAAATGATGATGTGATAATGTTATTTGCAAGAAATTCTTACAAAAAGTTTAAAATGGGTCATTTGACCCGTCGTGGTAGGTTTAGTGATCTGTTCTGTGCAGTCCTCCAAACTCTACACCAGTTATGGTTGATATCTTGTGCTGGGTCGTTCCCATTACAGGTGAGAGGATTCAATAAAATTTCGACCGTTTCGCGATTAGCAGCTTAAGTTGCGATTATAACAACGCAGCTTACGCTGCTAATTGCGAAACACTCAAAATTTGATTTAATCCTTTCACCTGTAATGGCAACGACCTGGCACAAGATATCAACCATAACTGGTGTAGAGTTTGTAGGACTGCACAAGAACAAAGCATCAAGCAAGCCACCACGAAGCTGCCTCTGATGAAGGGGAAGGGGGGGGGCTCCTGCAAGTACTCAGGTGAACTCGAGAAGTAAAGTAAGGTGATTTTAAACGTTTGCAAAAAATTAAATAAAAAAGAATAAGTTTATCTGGTAATAAAAATATAATATTAAGTTGCTTTGTTAATAAGTTGTCTTCTTTTCTTACTGGCTTAGTCAAATCCATAATCTCCAAGCAACCAACCTCATGACAAAAAATTTAGGAGCAAGAGACTTAAAAAATCGGAGCAAAAACAAGAAAAAATTAGAGCATTTATTATAATGCGAAAATTTCCATATATAATCTACATTTACAGTCTTAATATAGATTTCTTTAAATCAATGAAACTATCAAAGAATGATCAAATAAGCATCACAGACATATATATAAATTTTATTATAAATTATATTCTAGTACAATATAATTATAATTCTGACTCACATTGTAAAGATTTAATTTAATTTTGCAGATGCTGTATAACCAAACTAAAAATTTAAAATCCTATTAAATAACATTTTCTTCTTCTTCTTCTTCTTTTTTTTTTTTTTTTTTTTTTTACAATTAACAAGAAGACAAAATTACAGTTTTTGTTTTGAAATAGAATAGTATGTTGAGAATATTTTTTAAATTCATAAAAAAAGAAAAATAATAAGATGAGTTTCTTTTTAAATAACAGCAGTGTTCCTTATGTTATAGATTGAGAAATCATAAACATTAGAGTATGTTTGATCTTTGGTTGCTAGCTAGTGGAACGTGCAGATATGGGGGGGGGGGTAAAAATATTATATGAATGATAATTAATTTTATGATTACATTATAGGTTTTTAAATCTAATACAGCAAGTTTAAAATGAATATTGATTTTTATTTTGTGGGTGGAAAAAGATGGTAACAAATAGCTTCTGCAGAGCATGTAATCGCTAATTGGAAATAAGAAATGAGTGTCTGTGTTGGGGGGGGGGGGGAGTAAAAAAGATTTATATGGGCTAAAAATATTGAATAATTATATTTCTTTACACATTCTAGACTCTCTCAAAGTAAGTTTAAAATGAATATTAACATTCATGAGGTTTGAAAAAGAATGGAAATCAGAAGGCTTCCATGAAGTGTTTGATTCACAATAATAGTTAATGGGGTTTCTTTTTATAAACGAATGATATTCGCGACTTTAAAAAAAAAAAACGGAAAAAATCATTTAATATCAGAAACCGGAAAATTAGTTGAATAATCTTTAAACTTCTGCCCAAAACAGAAATTTGGCGAAAAAATAAGAGAAAATAATAAATGTCAAGTTTGAAAAATTGGAGTTTTCCGATAATTCTCAGATTAATGGAGCACACTGATGAAAATCAGAGAAACTACGATAAAATAAGAGCAAATCGGCAGCTATGTAATCTTGTCGGAAACTATTTTTTCTGACAGACTGTTGTTGAAATTTTGAGAACTTCTTCCTTCTTTTTTCCTTGACAATCTGACAACCAGAATCGCAATCCATCTGAAACAGAAAAAAAAAAAAGCATAAAATAATGAGTCAAATATGTTATTTAATATCTGGAAGCATAAATTGCAGAATTTCAGAGGGCTGCATTGCAGCTCAGCATGAACAGTGTAATAAAATGTCTATAATTTATGAGGATACACAAAACTACTTAGTTCCCCTATCTAAAAAAGTAGAGGACAGAAAATACTACTGGAGATACAGTATAGATGCTGAAATTATGACTAACTAGTAAATCTGCAGATGACTAACTAGTAAATCGGCCTCAATGTTAACTCTGCAAGTCATTTTATATTTATATTTCTTACATAATATCTAATATCTATATATGTATATAAAATTTTTCGTAGATTCAGAAAATATAAATATTGGGCTGTTTTGCATTTTAAATTCATTGTTATGAAAAGCTATTTTCATCAAGGGGCGGGGTCCCCTGAACCCTCAGTCGTTTCACTAATTTTGAATCCACAAATTTGACATAACAGTTAATAACTGTTAAATTGAACATGACTTCATGCAATGATGTTCTGGAGCCATTTATTCTTGCATTTTTTTTAAATAAATTGTTTTCATCAAGGCTGCTTTGCCTCCTAAACCCTTCGATTGGCAACTTAAAATGACGTGTAAGGATATAAGTGCGCTGTGCGCACATATTCCTTCTCAACTCAAACTTTTATTGTTAAGAAAATAAAATAAAATCATTGATCATCGGATAAAAACTCGCACCGGAACCCCTCTGCCTTGGGCAGCGCAGACTCATGCGCGCTGTGCGCACATATTCATTCTGAAATGAAACTTTTATTCTTAAGAAAAGAAAAATTTTAAAATTATTTTTCATCGGGTAAAAAGTCGGACCGGGTCCCCATTGCCTTCGGCAGTCAGCCCCGTGCGTGCACACAAGTTAAGGGATATGCACCCGCCTATTCCTTCCCCACTCTTTAAGTCCCTCCTAATTAACCTACATATACCAATTTTGAACGGTCTAACTCAATTAGCTGAGATGCAAAAGTTTTAAAATATTACAGCGCCATCTGGCGGTAGAAATTTCTGTAATCTACTGTTCAATTCCAAATCAACAAAGTTTTAAAATGATATATTACTTATGAAATTATTTTAATTAGTAGCTGAGATACAAAAGAAAACCTAATCAGGACATCCTAAAACATGTACATCATGTGAAATCTCTAATTCAATTACTTACGGTAGTCAGTTAATGGAAGTAAAAAGAAAAAGAAATGTTTTTTAGACCCCCAAAACCTATATATACCACGGTAGACGGGTAATGGAAGTAAAAAGAAAAAGTATTTTTTAGTACCTTCAAATGTATTTCATTGCTATGGAAACTCCTATCGTCTTTTCAGAGATAGATTACGTGTTAGAATAAAATTTAATTTGCAATTAAAATGTAACTTATTTGTTTATTAACCAAAATTGATGAAATTTGAACTGCAGGTTGGTATTGTGTATTATATTATTATATTCTATATTAAGTGTTGTGTGCGAAAAAGAAAATTTTGAAATTTGCAATTTTTAATCCCAGTTCAAGATCATGTGACATTAATGATTTTCAGATGTTTTGTTTCTGTTCCAGACAGCGGAGAAAATAGTCTGCTCATAGAATGCCTCTTTTTAAGCAATTAGCTGTGGATTCTTGGTCATTTTTCAATCGACATGGGTCAACGTTTTAATTAATATCTCCGAAACTAATTAAAAATTTTAAATGCAGTTTTCAGGAGTCCCTCGGGAAGGCTCCTGAGCATCTGTATGTCAATTTTTGTACTTCTGCGTTCAATAGGGCCTGAACATACAGAAGGACAGACAGACCTTTTCTTTTATTATAGATTTCTGCAAAGCATATTAACACATCTTTTGAACGATACTTTCAATAAAAGGAAGGACTTACAAATAGTATGCTTAAAAACATACAGGATATTTCATGTCTGTGTATTTATAAATTCTCAGAAAAAAATTAGAATGCTCCAAAGATGTGTAAAAAAAGTGTTTTTTTCCCCCTCCCGATAGATTTTAGGAATATGTCCAGAAGGGGGAGGGGGGCACGTATTAACTGACGAGAGAGCCTGTGCCTTCGGTCCCCCAGAAAGTATACAGCTGGCATTTTTAGATGAGGAAAATGATAGGGGGCCAAATGTCGGATCTCTCCCCCTCCCCCAATCAAAATTTCATGCTACACCCATAAGATTACTGTATATACTCACGTAATAAGTCAACACAAATTTGAAAAAAGGAACTTGGATAACACCAGTATTTTAGATTAGTTTTCTTTCCCTTATTTAATCACAATAAATTTTTTGATTATACAAGGTAAAGAAATCAAATTTAAAATACTATTGCAAACCTCTCAATTTAGGGAATTGACTTATACGAGAGTATATAAGGTAAATCTGCACAAAATCTCATTTTGCCTAGTTCTCAATACGATACACTAAAAAAATAAAAAGAGGTTTTACGTTTTGCCACCAAAAATCAATTGTATAAAAAACTGCCTTCTAAACCAATTTAGGATCTTACCATATAAAAATAAAATGTCATTCATTAGAAAAATATGAAAATTTTTACTGTACATAAAGTTTTTACAACTTTCAAATTTTACTGTAACATAAAAGGCAGCTTTCATAAAAAAGCAATTTTTTTTTACAACAGTGATAAATATTTACAAATAAAATTGAACTCTTATAATTTCTTAATGAGCTTTCTATAATTTTATCAAATTTAAGTAAAACAGCATTTTTTTAAAAAAAAAGTGCTAGTATAAATTGCAATGTGTACGGAAATGACTGACATGCAGACATAAAACAAGAGAGCGAGCAGAACAAAAATTTATAAAAGACTTGCTTTTGAACCTATTTTAAGTTTCACAATTTAAAATGACATGCCATTCATTTTACATGCATGCATGATGACAATTTTTACTGTATAATATTGCAAAAGCATCTATAATAGAGCTGTACCGAATACTTGGTATATACTCGGCTTATTTGCCGAGTACTCGGTACTCGGCCAAATTTAGGCTATGTATTCGGCCAATACCGAGTAGTTGTGGGAATGTCACTATTTTTATGTATTATTGAAAGAAATATGTTAATGAGAGATATTTATTTTATAACTAAACAAAAAAAATATGAAAATATAAATACAGAGACATTATAATTAAAATTTTTGCTATAACAGCTTTCTGCAGTTAAAACGGGCTGTTACCAAACTTAGTATAGAGATGATTCCTGATATGAGCGTTTAATTATAATTATCTTGTATGAATGTAATATGCATTATTTTATAAAAACTTAGTACATGAAATTATATCTATAAATCAGACAAAAATAAAATATTTTAGAAAAAAAAAAAGAACCTCTATGTAATATTAACACAAAATTTTCGATTTACATTAGTGCAAATAAAAGTAAGATACTTTCAAATTGGTAAGAAAAGATTGATCTTGAATTTTATACTATAAAATAACGTAAAAAACTATCACCTATTCGGATACAGTCTACCTTCGAGCAAAACGTGCGTTTATTTAGTATTTTAAGAACAAAAAAAAAAAAATAATAATAATAATAATAATGAACAACTATAGTATTTCCCCTCAGCTAGATTTGGCAATTTTTTGTTGGCGATTATAGCTAAATCATAAATCTAAAAATCCTAAATCATATAGCATAGATGATAAAATCGTAAGCTAAATTACAAATCCAGAGATGCCAACTTCTAATGACAAAAAAGCAGGAGATTTTTTAACAGAAATCACGAGACTTTTTCCAACAAGAAAGTTTGCAAGAAAAATGAGTAAAATAATGCAAATTTAATTTTAAGTAAAGCTTTATAAGCTTAGGAGGTATTTACAAAGCATCCGTATTAAAATTAAATGAATAATATATGTTTCTTGCAGTAAAACAATAAAAAAAAAGAAAATTCCTCAGACATGCAGTTATTAAAAATTTAAGTCAAAATAGACAGATTTGATCATTCTGCTCCTAATATAAAACAATAAGAATCTTAATTATCTTTGTAAAAGAAAAGGTAATAAAGAAATGAAAATATCAGCTATATTCTAATGAAATTTGAATACTTTAAGTTTTCAATAGTTATAGTATTTAAAAAAAAAAAGATCTTTTGATAATACAATTTTTCATTATGCAAAAATGAAAGTTAAAAATTTATTCTTAGCAAAAATTAGTTTCAAAGTATTGTATAGTAATTCAAACTGAACTTGATAAATTGCAGGGCAAGATAAACTTCAATTTTCTTTCAAATTTTTTTTACCCAATCCCACAAATTTTAAGCATAAATTATGCTAAGAGGGATAGATAAAAATTACATCAGAAAAGCAGGAGAAATGTGTGGAAAAGCAGGAGCATAGAAAAACAAGCAAAAAGCAGGAGACTCCTGCCAAAAGCAGGAGACTTGGCATGTCTGCAAATCATAAATCATAAATCCAAAATAAATAGCATGTAGGCTGCCATATTATATCGCAAACAATCCAGAACGACATCGTTATCGTTCAAATCGGCGCCAAAGAAAAATCACCAAATTCAGCTGAGGGGAAATACTATAGTTGTACCAATAATAATAATGTGAAAAGAGGAGTGGGCATTTAACAGAGTAAAAGTTTTTATGGCATTTTATATTATATATAAAAAAGGTAAATACACTAAAACATTATTTAAAACTTATTTTCATAATCAAATCTGTTGTTTTGCAAACTATGGCCCAAAACCATTTGTCATTTTACATTTCTACGATCTGAAGATTAATGAAGCCTATCATGTTTGAAATTATAAAATATTTTAATGTTCCCCTTTCATATGTGAATTTCATGTATCTTAAATTAAGCCTTAGTGCCTAGTAACTTTTATATTATCTAAGAATTATCTGAGGATGATAATTTCACATCTAAAAAAGATATTAAGAATAAAATTATCAGTTATGGTTTTAGTAATCCACTATGCTGAAAGTATCAAAATATAGCAATGAACCTAATTATGTATATACACTACAAAAGTTATGCATGAAAGCATGCTGTTTACCATTTAACTAAATTTTATGTTCAAAAGCCTTTTTCTTTAATTTTAAGATGTGCAAATTTCTTCATATATGCATCAATTATTCTTTCTTACAACTACTCAGTACTCGGCCGAGTACTCAGTATTCGGCTACTCGGCCAAAGTGCTACTTGGTGCAGCACTAATCTATAATACTCAAATGTTACCAAAACATTAAAGGTCTTATCCCCGTTTTAGAACTTACAACATCTTTCTCGCTCATTCGAATTTGAAACGTTGAAAATTTAAAATATTACAGCGCCATCTGGCAGTAGATATTTCTGTAATCTACTGTTCGATTCCAAATCAACAAAGCTTGAAAATGATGTATTACTTATGAAATTATTTTAATTAGTAGCTGAGATACAAAAGAAAACCTAATCTGGGCACCTCAAAACGTGTAAATTGGTTGAAATCTCGAATTTCACTTTCGATAATATAAAAGTACTTTAAAATATCTTTCGAATGATGTATTAAAAACAGGGTTGGGTTTCTTCCGGAAGAAACTGGGAGAAATGGAAGAAATAGAAGAAACTAACCAGAAGACAAAACAGATGTTCAAAATAAAAATTTATGAACTATATAAACTCAAAGCATAAATATAATGTCAAATCTAAACTATAAACCAATTAATATTAAAAATATTTTTAGAAAAATAAGTTAATTGATAACAAACACTAAATATATACAGGTGATGGGTTTTTACTTTTCAATGCTAATATTTTTAGAACTTTTTGCAGAGACTATCTCATATTATTATATGTTCAAAAAGTACAAGTGATAATAATTATGGAATTTTTATCCATAATATTTGCGCTTTTTTTTTTTTTTTTTTTTGAAGGATGCAACTTTTTGTAAAAACTCGAAGCAGGTACCCAATGAACTGTATCAATAAGTAAGATACCTACTTTTAAACTCTCCTGCAAGTTCTCTAGGATTTAAAAAAAAAAAAAAAATCCATAGTTTGTATTTAACTACTGAAAATCTTTTCATTTGTTTTACAGTCACCTCCCTCTAACTCTCAAATGTTTTGTCCAGAAGTTGTGCGGATTTTAGGAATTTGCAGATAGAGATCATTGTCTTTGATTACAGTTTTCTTTTACAGATACAAAGTCAGTTATTATTAATTCATAAATAGACATCAAAATGGAAAGATGATTTCTAATAAATTGTAGAATAAAATATTTCTTCAATATTAATAAAACTAATCTATCACATTCATATATGATGGTAAATAATTTAAGGATATTCAAATAATAGGTACCTATAAAATGTAAACAAACATATTTAAAAAATACGAAACAAAATATTTTTGAAAGTTCGGAAATAATATTCATCACTGATTAATTTTGTTAAAAATTGATGAATAGTGGTTTGCTTTAAGCACTAGTCTGTATGAATTGCAGGATAATAAATACAATAATGTTATTCTCTCCCCAATTGTGTTTCAAAAAAAGGATTAAACAAAAAATTTGATTAAAAAAAAAAAAAGTAAAAATGTGAATTTTTTTTAAATATGAGATATAAATTTCTTTTACATTAAAAAATCAATTATGGATTGGAAGGATTTAACGATTATAAGCCTGCAGATTAGAGGGTGTTGACTGTACTGTATATAACTAAAAGGAAAATAAAGTTTTTGATAGACCTGTTAGTTAAGTTTTAGCATGTGATCCAAACTATTATTTATTACCAGTGAAAGAAATAAAATTGTCTAAATTACAAAACTGTACACTGTTTAAATTGAAATTGATTTTTTTTTTTTTTACTGGATTTTGAGTATTTTGGAACATGATCATCAGATACTGAAGATCATTTCGGTAAAAATCTCATACTTATTAATTAAATATGTAATTAAATTTTTATAGGTATAAAAGGTATAATAGGTATTATTTTATAGGTATAATATTCGGTGACTCGCCAATGAATATTATATGAGAAATGCCAAGCTGGTCATCGGCCAGAGTAGCTTAATCATTAAGATAACATAAATAATGGTAGAGCAACCTCGTGTTAAGTAGCGAGCCCAGGTTCGATTCCCGGCTCTGGAATTTTTCACATACTTGGTTTAAAAATCAACCTTACACTCCACATTTATCTAAATAAAATAAAATATTTTTTAAAAATTAAGGTACCTACATATTAACTGCTTGCCAATGGGCCATGGGGTATCGCTTACAAACATCTACTTCTGTGGTCCACAGCCGTTCAAACATATTATCTGAAAATAAATAAAAAATTATTAACAGATTACATTTAAATACATTGAAGCATCGATAATCCGGCATCGGTGGTTAATAGCAAGTGTGAAACTACCTAGCATGCAAAAACCCTGAAAACTGATATTTGCATTCAAATAGGGAAGATTTACAAATGAAATATCATATGGCTACCTATATTAAATGATATTTGGAGAGTTCTTAATACATTAAAAGGCAAATAAACATTCCAAATAAGAAATTTCTGTAAAAACAAAATAATTTACATGAAAATCAGAAACAGCAAAAATTTCAAAAAACCTGAATTCAGCGGTAGGCCCTGAAAAGTTTCACCCCTGTAATAGACGTTGCCAGGTTACTGATTTTTCTGGATTACAGGTGTTCAAAATAAATGTCATGAAATCATTGATCAATAAAAGCATCTGAAGGAAAATTTCTTAAAAATATTTCTAAAAAATGTGCACAAATCCCTATCAAAAACTTTAATAATTACCTAATGTTTGAAATGAGTTAAAAAATTTTAATTAATAATTATAAAACAGCAATGAAGTTCATTAAGTTTTGGTCAAATAATAAATTAAAATTAAAACTAATTTAATAACATGTAAGATCAGGAATTTGCAAAGTGTTACATACGTATTCTATCAAATATGTCAGTCAATTTAATTTGTTTTCTTAGTTTCTGTTTTTCAGTTTGTACTTGATTGATTACATGCATGTTGAATAACATATTAAGATATATCTGTTATTGTTACAATATTACAAGAAAAAGAGGAAGTTATTATTATTTTTTTAATCATCTATCTTATTACACATATTTAAATAATAAAAAAAAAACAGTTTAATCTGCCGGTTATATTCAAATTAATAAAATTATAATAACTAGTAATAATAAAGCATGCAAATTAGCAACTTCATTAATCCGTGCGTAAATAACAAAACAATTACAGAAGATAATTTGTCCTTGTCAAAATATTATTCAAAATATTCATATTTGAGAAAAGCAAAATAATTGCAAGCAAAATAATACAGAAGTCTTTTATTAATTTGATTTTAAAAGGAAAAAATAAATTGTTTATTCTACTTAAGCCTACATTGCCGAAAGAAAAGAATTGTGCCATGCTGTATTCAAATTTAACTAATGTTATATAAATTTAAATAGGCTATAACTAAAAAATCTACGATATACACACATATATATATAAAGAAAAATAAAGAAAGAACTCTATTAAATATTACTTAACTTTTATCAAAAAAGTTGAATAAAATAGACAACATATCCATCGAAGATCGAAGCGAAGATGTTTACTGTTTATTTACATTTACAATTCTAAAAGCCAAGATGGCGGCTTGTCTCTGATTGGCTGAATCGCAATTGCCATTCTTCGGTGTGATGTTTATCGACATTGTTTTTTTTCTCCCGTGCGTTCACAAAATTTAAAGCATTAATTATCTGTTTACTATTTTATCAATTTAATAAAAAAGAAAATATAAGCTAAAAGCCTAATATAAAACTTTTATGAACTTTCAATTTTGCATTTAGAGAAAGTAAAAAAATTTCCAGCCTTTTTTACTTTCTTCTATATGAAATATAGAGAAAGTATTGGATTCGTGAAAATTTTTGACCTCCGTTTTTTGATGGATTTACACGTTTTGGGCTGTCCTGAACATGAATTGATAGTTTTTAGAAAATGTCTGTCTGTATGTGTGTGTATCACGAATTTTGTGTCCACTGTATCTCACGAACCAATGAATGAAATTTAACCAAACTCGGTATTTAGTTGCACCCTGACATAAACTGGTGCTGATTAGATTTGGGGATCAATCGCTTAACAGGTGGCGCTGTGATCGTTTTTTGTAAACTTTTAACATGGCAGTATAGGACAAAATTTCGTATAAATGTGCATAATGAGAGTTATTTTAAACTTGTGATTGTAAAATTAATATGAATTATTGATAATAGTAGTAGTTAACTAGGAAAATAAATTTGTGCAGGTGGGGGCATCGGTTCCCCCTCGGGGGGTAAATTTTCAAGATTGGTATCTTTCGAAAGGTCTCGTCAATACCTATAAAACGAATGGTTGAACTATAAATTTGTGATAATTTAAAACAAAGTTATCGATTTTTTTTTTTTTTACTTTTAACAAAAAAAAATCGTAATTTTATTTATTTATTTATTTATTTTAACGAAATTTAACCAAAAAGTATTTAGTTGGCCCCTGACATAAACTGGTGCTGATTAGATTTGGGGATCAATCGCTCAGCAGGTGGCGCTGTGATTGTATTTTTTCTAAATTTTTAACATGGCAGTATAGGACAAAATTTCGTATAAATGTGCATAATGAGATTTATTCTTAACTTTTGATTGCAAAATTAATATGAATTAATAATAATAGTAGTAGTTAACTGGGAAAAAATTTTGTGCATGAGGGAGCATCGCTTTACTCCCTGGGGGGGGGGGGGGAAGTACCCCCTCCAGGGGGGGGGTCAATTTTCAAGATGGGTATCTTTCGAAAGGTCTCGTCAATACCTTTAAAACGAATGGTTGAACTATAAATATGTGATAATTTAAAACAAAGTTATCGATTTTTCTTACTTTTACTGAAAAAAAAAACTTAGAAAAAAAATCGTATTTTTTTTTTTTTTTTTTTTTTTTAATATTGTTATTGAGTGAATTTGTATAGGAAAATATAGAAGAAAGTATTGTGGTGGCCACAACATACTAGTTTATACTGGTTTCAAAATTTCCAGCATATTTTCATACTGGTTTCAAAATTTCCAGTATATTTTCATACTGGTTTCAAAATTTCCCTAATGTTTGAAAACTGGTATCAAAATTTCCAGTATGTTTTCATACCGGTTCCAAAATTTCCAGTGTGATTCCATACTGGTTTTGAAATTTCCAGTATGGTTTCATACTGGCTTCAAAATTTCTGGTATGATTCCATACTAGTTTTGAAATTTCCGGTATGACCCCATTACTGGTTTTGATATTTCCAGTATAGTTTTATACTGGATTTAAAATTTCCAGTATGTTTTTACTGGTTCCAGTATAATTTTTACTGGTTCTAGTATGATTTTGATACTGGTATTATGAAATTTTTCCAATAGGGTAACGCACACCAATATTCTGTAATCAACGAACAGCAAAGACCCAGTCAGGGAGTTAAATCAAACCGCTTGGCGTCAAATTGACTAAATAGTCCGAACGGGATTCCCTTTTTATAGCCTCCTATAAATCCAGAATTTTCCAGTATCTTGCAGAATAATCGAGTTAGAGCTTAGGTAATCGATATATCGATAATAAGGATTTTCTCGCCAACGTCTCCAAAAACTCGCCAAAGAGCCATAAACTCGTCAAATTCGTCGCCAAGAGCATTACCTGCCCTGGTAAAGCTTTTCTAACGGGTTTTTAAAGGAAAATAAGCGATTTTAACACAAAAGCAAAGTAGAAATACGGAAAATTAACATTTTAAAACCTGACTAAGCCTCTTTGAATGAAATTTTATAAAAATAACTACTATTATTTACAAATTCTTAACAATATGGAACAACTTCGTCTTTTCAAGTTTCAAAAATTTTTATAACTTTAAATTATTTTCTTCATTTATTTCATTGGTTTAATAATAACTATTATTAATTTCTTGTATATTTAATAGAAAAAATTTATTGAATTCGTAACAACTTTCGACGATCATGTTTTTGACATAATGATACGTTTTGAGAAATCCAGACCATGATGTGACTATTTTTAGAAGATGTCCGTGTGTGTGCGACAAAAAGCATTTTATTTCAATTGTGGTTCAAGAACTAATGCACAAAATTTCTTACTAATTTATCTGTAGGTACAATTTCACTCAAATTAGTACTTAACGGCTGTTGGTGCAAATCGTCCAACAGTTGGTGCCGTCAACAAAAGGTAGTATAAGACAAAATTTCGCATAAATGTACACAATGAAAATTATTTTTAAGCAACCATTATGAAATTTAAAAATATACAGGTGTTTATAATAATAATAGTTAACTAGGAAAATAAGAGTTTTGTATGTCCAGAAGCAACACAAAGTCTCCTTTTTATTGGATGCAAATTTTCAGTGTGAATATTTTTTAAAAGAACTCGTCAAATTGATCTTTTTCATAAAAAAAAAAAAAAAAAAAAAAAAAAAAATGCAATCCGGGAGTGCCGACAGAAGTGAAAACGTGAACAATTACGTGTGTATTTCTTGAATCGTCAGGAAATATTTTATTGTGCAGGAAATACTTTTAAATGAAGTGTTTTTTTATTCATTAATATAAACTACTACTACAAAAATTATATTACAATTTTATTTAATGCGCTAACTGCAATAGAGACAGTGTCCGGGGATGAGAGAAGTCATGTAGAGCCGCACCAGATTGTAAAAACGTGAGAAAATTGGCAGCTTTGGCCTTTCTCAGGGTTTTGTGAGGTCTAACTGCAACGTTTCCGGCTGCAATCTTTAAGAGACAGTGTCCGGAGATGAGAGAAGTCGTGTAGAACCACACCAGATTGTAAAAACGGGAGAAAAATGGTAGTTTTGGCATTTCTCACTGTTTTGTGAGCTCTAACTGCAATAGAGACAGTGTCCGGAGATGAGAGAAGTCGTGTAGAGCCGCACCAGACTGTAAAAACGTGAGAAAAATGGCGGCTTTCGCTTTTCTCACGGTTTTGTGAGGTCTAACTGCAACGTTTCCGGCTGCAATCTTTAAGAGACAGTGTCCGGAGATGAGAGAAGTCGTGTAGAGCCGCACCAGATTGTAAAAACGTGAGAAAATTGGTGGCTTTGGCCTTTCTCACGGTTTTGTGAGGTCTAACTGCAACATTTCCGGCTGCAATCTTTAAGAGGCAGTGTCCGGAGATGAGAGAAGTCGCGTAGAACCGCACCAGATTGTAAAAACGTGAGAAAAATGGCGGTTTTGGCATTTCTCACTGTTTTGTGAGCTCTAACTGCAATAGAGACAGTGTCCGGAGATGAGAGAAGTCGTGTAGAGCCGCACCAGACTGTAAAAACGTGAGAAAAATGGCGGCTTTCGCTTTTCTCACGGTTTTGTGAGGTCTAACTGCAACGTTTCCGGCTGCAATCTTTAAGAGACAGTGTCCGGAGATGAGAGAAGTCGTGTAGAGCCGCACCAGATTGTAAAAACGTGAGAAAAATGGTGGCTTTGGCCTTTCTCACGGTTTTGTGAGGTCTAACTGCAACATTTCCGGCTGCAATCTTTAAGAGGCAGTGTCCGGAGATGAGAGAAGTCGCGTAGAACCGCACCAGATTGTAAAAACGTGAGAAAAATGGCGGTTTTGGCATTTCTCACTGTTTTGTGAGCTCTAACTGCAATAGAGACAGTGTCCGGAGATGAGAGAAGTCGTGTAGAGCCGCACCAGATTGTAAAAACGTGAGAAAAATGGCAGCTCTGGGTTTTCTCACGGTTTTGTGAGGTCTAACTGCAATAGAGACAGACGACAGTGCCCGGAGATGAGAGAAGTCGTGTAGAGCCGCACCAGATTTTAAAACAATATACAGTATATAATTATTAACACTTCACATTAGCAAGATAATTGTATGATACATTATTTGTATCATACAAGGATGGAAAGCGTTTGCTGACGATAACGCGAGTTCAATGATTTTTGTTCACCCAAAAGTTTTCACTTCAAATGGAAAGCGTTAGCTGACGATGACGTTCACCCAAAAGTGCTCAACGCGCCTAAAAAAGTTTTCACTTCAAAAAAAAAAAAAAAAAAAATGAAAAAAATGAAAAAGGTGCATTTTTTCAATGTTGCCTGTTAGGCACAAAATTGACTTATATTCTACAATTCGTGTTTTTCTTCTCTGAGATGAAAATCGTCTGCATTCGTCCTGGAATTCATACACCATAATAATTTTAATAAATAATAATTGATTAATAGTAATAATTTTAATAAATAATTTTCACTACTGAATTTGTTTTGGAAAACATAGAAGGAAGTTTTGTGATAGTAGGGTGGCCAGACGTCCTCAAAATCTGCCTTTTGTCCCCCAAAAATTAGAACTTATTAAAAGAAGCCAAATTCCCCAAATGATCGTATTTGTCCTCAAATATATTCAAATTAATTAACGAGTCAGGTACTTTATACATAGAAATTACAATTACTTCATACATAGAATTTTTTGCAATTTAAGGTGATTTATTTATTTTGTTCCCTAATGACATTTGAATTCGGGGGCACTGCGATAATTTGTCCTCAAATTCAGTTTTAAAAATCTCGCCCTAGATGGACAGACTAACAAGTTTTTTCTATTATTAATATTATTGTAAGTTTCTTTTTTTCTTTTTTTTTTTTTTTTTTTTTTTGCCGTATTTACACTGTATACAGAGCATTTTTTTTTATTTAAAATACTGCTCTGTTACAGTGAATTTGAAAAATTAAATTACAAAAAATATGATTTCTGTAATGGTATGCATCGTAAATGTGGGAAGTTATATTCTGAATCACGACGAATCAATTCGGAAGAATATCATTAGCCATTTTTTTTAATAAACTTAATAAGGATGTCCATCCTGCATGATGTAAAAATCTTTATTTTCCCTATCAGCATATGTTCGTTGGTTTTCTTTTTTAATGCAAAAAATTTATAACTTCTTGCAGCAAGAATTTATCTTTTATGTCATATTATGATATACTGAAGTCTTCTGTCAATCTGAAATTGAATTTTAAGTATTCAACGGAATTTTTGTAAAAAAAATATTAAATAAATATATGTAAATGTATTTATTGCATATTAAATGGTCCTCAAAGTGGTATTTAAAAGCACCCATTTGAGAATTCTCATTAAATAGTTTAGTTATTTATTTATTTACCGGAAGGGAAGAGGCACTCGGAAACATCCATAGAGAATTGACACTCCCCCAACAGAACTAACATTCATTTTTTCTTTTTTACTTCCATTACCCTACTACCGTAGGTAATGGAAGTATTGTATTCGGTCTGAAAATTCGATATCGGGTTTTCACCTAATTTACACGTTTTAAGGTCCCCTGAGTCCAAAAAAGTGGTTTTTGGCAATTGGTCAGTGTGTATGTATGTGTGTATGTGTGTGTGTATGTATGTGGAGAATCTTCTGGCTATTATAGCTCAGAAACTAATAAAGATAGAGCTACGAAACTTTAGAATTCAAATACGTCTGGCGTACAGATGAAATTTCCAAATTTTGGTGAAAATTGAAAAACCGGAAGTGGGACATCGGAAACCGGAAGTTGGACCGTAAGTCCGTATCTCAAAAACGGCTCTAACGATTTTCTTCAAACTTGCTATATAAACACTCTATTAGATGTCCTTTCGAATGATATAGTTGGTTAGTTCAAGAAAATTGATAGGCGTCCTGTATAAATAGCTCAATTTCAGGCCTCCCAAGGGCGTTCCTTTAAAAACGGTTGTACGGATTTTTTTCAAACTCGCCATTTTAACTCAATTTTAAATATGCTTTTGTATGTAATTATTGTTTTCCTGTCAATAATTGAGTTTAACCGGAAATGGGACATCGGAAACCGGAAGTGGGACCGTAAGTCCGTATCTCAAAAACGGCTCTAACGATTTTCTTCAAATTTGCTATATAAACACTCTATCAGATATCCTTTCGAATGATATAGTTGGTTAGTTCATGAAAATTGATAGGCGTCCTGTATAAATAGCTCAATTTCAGGCCTCGAAAAGGCGTTCCTTTAAAAACGGTTGTACGGATTTTTTTCAAACTCGCCATTTTAACTCACTTTTAAATATGCTTTTGTATGTAATTATTGTTTTCCGGTCAATAATTGATTTTTTGTGAAAGTTAGTATCTCAAAAACGGCCCTAACGATTTTCTTTTTTGGTCACTTTTATGTTTTCTGATCACATTATCTCTCAAAAATGCATATAATACATGTAATAGCGGGTAATGGAAGTCGTGTGGTTGTTTCACACCAGATTTTTTTTTTAATGAGTACACAAATGAACTGCACACACTCAAGCATATATATTATAGTAAGTACATTTTTTCTTTTTTTTTTTTTTTTTTTTTTTTAATGAGTACACAAATGAACTACACACACTCAAGCATATATATTACAGTAAATACATTTTTTTATTTTTTTTTTTATTTTTTTTTTTTAATGAGTACACAAATGAACTACACACACTCAAGCATATATATTACAGTAAGTACATTTTTTCTTTTTTTTTTTTTAATGAGTACACAAATGAACTACACACACTCAAGCATCCATAATTTAAATGTTGCCAAAAAAAAAAAAAAAAAAAAAAAAAAAAAATATATATATATATATATATATATATATATATATATGAGTTTATTTTTTTTTTTCCAACAGGAAAATAAATACATTTATCTAAACATGAACAATACTACACACTACTGATCGCAGAGCTTCCAAATTTGACATATAGGTACCTGGGACCCTGCAGGTGTGCACCTCATCGAGATTTTTTCGAATTTGAATTTTTTAAATTAATGTTTTTTCGATTTTAAACATTGGCTTTTATGTTTCGTTTTTCATGAATTTATTCTTCGATTGTAATCGTCTGCGTATCTTAGCAACGGCTATATTATCCAATTTATTTTTTATTTAATACATTTATTTGAGGGCGAATCTTTTTTCTCTTTTTAATTTATTATATTTATTGGAAATAAATTGGTAATGCAGTAGAAAAAATTAAATGTATTAAATTTAAAATTTAAAAAGGTATTTATAACAGTTATGTTTATGTATAATTTTTGTAGTATAACAAAAATTATTTTTCATTTGTTAATTTAATTTCTTTAAAAGTTTTTTTTTTTTTTTTCTAATTTATAGTATTTGTCAGGAAATAATGGTAGTATATAGTAGAAAGGATTAAACTGATTGGAATTTATTTGTTTTTTATGTATTTAATTCCGTCTGAAAGAAAATCTACTTTTTATTTTATTTCATTACATTGGTCGGAATCAAATTGTAATACGTAAACAGCATGAGCAATAAAATACTTGGTTCAAAAACTAAAATATTTAATAGACGCTGAGATACAGTTATCTTTAAAATCGTAGTTCTTAAATAATGGCAGACCCACCTATCGTCAATAAATACCCATATTGAAATACGCAGGAAAGAGATTTCTGCAGGCAGTGGGAACCTGCTCCCGATACAGTGCGGGCAGAGAAAGAGCTGCCGTAGTCAGCGAGTACCCGATGCGAGGTCTAGAGCGATTCCAATGTAATTATTTTAGTTTTTATTTATAATGTGATGTGAAAAATAAATAATGATCCAATTCTTTTGGAGATTCATTTAAATATAGTGGCCAGCGAAGCGGGCGTAGCCTGCTAGTATATATTACAGTAAGTACATTTTTTTTTTTTTTTTTTAATGAGTACACAAATGAACTACACACACTCAAGCATATATATTACAGTAAGTACATTTTTTCTTTTTTTTTTTAATGAGTACACAAATGAACTACACACACTCAAGCATCCATAATTTAATTGTTGCCAAAAAAAAAAAAAAAAAAAAAATATATATATATATACGAGTTTATTTTTTTTTCCAACAGGAAAATAAATACATTTATCTAAACATGAACAATACTACACACTACTGATCGCAGAGCTTCCAAATTTGACATATAGGTACCTGGGACCCTGCAGGTGTGCACCTCATCGAGATTTTTTCGAATTTGAATTTTTTAAATTAATGTTTTTTCGATTTTAAACATTGGCTTTTATGTTTCGTTTTTCATGAATTTATTCTTCGATTGTAATCGTCTGCGTATCTTAGCAACGGCTATATTATGCAATTTATTTTTTATTTAATACATTTATTTGAGGGCGAATCTTTTTTCTCTTTTTAATTTATAATATTTATTGGAAATAAATTGGTAATGCAGTAGAAAAAATTAAATGTATTAAATTTAAAATTTAAAAAGGTATTTATAACAGTTATGTTTATGTATAATTTTTGTAGTATAACAAAAATTATTTTTCATTTGTTAATTTAATTTCTTTAAAAGTTTTTTTTTTTTTTTTCTAATTTATAGTATTTGTCAGGAAATAATGGTAGTATATAGTAGAAAGGATTAAACTGATTGGAATTTATTTGTTTTTTATGTATTTAATTCCGTCTGAAAGAAAATCTACTTTTTATTTTATTTCATTACATTGGTCGGAATCAAATTGTAATACGTAAACAGCATGAGCAATAAAATACTTGGTTCAAAAACTAAAATATTTAATAGACGCTGAGATACAGTTATCTTTAAAATCGTAGTTCTTAAATAATGGCAGACCCACCTATCGTCAATAAATACCCATATTGAAATACGCAGGAAAGAGATTTCTGCAGGCAGTGGGAACCTGCTCCCGATACAGTGCGGGCAGAGAAAGAGCTGCCGTAGTCAGCGAGTACCCGATGCGAGGTCTAGAGCGATTCCAATGTAATTATTTTAGTTTTTATTTATAATGTGATGTGAAAAATAAATAATGATCCAATTCTTTTGGAGATTCATTTAAATTTAGTGGCCAGCGAAGCGGGCGTAATCTGCTAGTATATATTACAGTAAGTACATTTTTTTTTTTTTTTAATGAGTACACAAATGAACTACACACACTCAAGCATATATATTACAGTAAGTACTTTTTTTCTTTTTTTTTTTTTTTAATGAGTACACAAATGAACTACACACACTCAAGCATCCATAATTTAATTGTTGCCAAAAAAAAAAAAAAAATATATATATATATATATATATACGAGTTTATTTTTTTTTTCCAACAGGAAAATAAATACATTTATCTAAACATGAACAATACTACACACTACTGATCGCAGAGCTTCCAAATTTGACATATAGGTACCTGGGACCCTGCAGGTGTGCACCTCATCGAGATTTTTTCGAATTTGAATTTTTTAAATTAATGTTTTTTCGATTTTAAACATTGGCTTTTATGTTTCGTTTTTCATGAATTTATTCTTCGATTGTAATCGTCTGCGTATCTTAGCAACGGCTATATTATGCAATTTATTTTTTATTTAATACATTTATTTGAGGGCGAATCTTTTTTCTCTTTTTAATTTATAATATTTATTGGAAATAAATTGGTAATGCAGTAGAAAAAATTAAATGTATTAAATTTAAAATTTAAAAAGGTATTTATAACAGTTATGTTTATGTATAATTTTTGTAGTATAACAAAAATTATTTTTCATTTGTTAATTTAATTTCTTTAAAAGTTTTTTTTTTTTTTTTTCTAATTTATAGTATTTGTCAGGAAATAATGGTAGTATATAGTAGAAAGGATTAAACTGATTGGAATTTATTTGTTTTTTATGTATTTAATTCCGTCTGAAAGAAAATCTACTTTTTATTTTATTTCATTACATTGGTCGGAATCAAATTGTAATACGTAAACAGCATGAGCAATAAAATACTTGGTTCAAAAACTAAAATATTTAATAGACGCTGAGATACAGTTATCTTTAAAATCGTAGTTCTTAAATAATGGCAGACCCACCTATCGTCAATAAATACCCATATTGAAATACGCAGGAAAGAGATTTCTGCAGGCAGTGGGAACCTGCTCCCGATACAGTGCGGGCAGAGAAAGAGCTGCCGTAGTCAGCGAGTACCCGATGCGAGGTCTAGAGCGATTCCAATGTAATTATTTTAGTTTTTATTTATAATGTGATGTGAAAAATAAATAATGATCCAATTCTTTTGGAGATTCATTTAAATATAGTGGCCAGCGAAGCGGGCGTATCCTGCTAGTATATATTACAGTAAGTACATTACAGTAAGTATTACAGTAAGTACATTTTTTTTTTAATGAGTACACAAATGAACTACACACACTCAAGCATATATATTACAGTAAGTACATTTTTTCTTTTCTTTTTTAATGAGTACACAAATGAACTACACACACTCAAGCATATATATTACAGTAAGTACATTTTTTGAGAGTTTTGTTGTTATTGCAAATATCTTCCATTATTGTTTGGAATGTAAAGCTAGGAGAGTTTGCGCTTTTACTATAACTAGATATTCTTTCTTTGACTACAGCTGCATCCGTTCCGCAGTTAAAATTGTGAAAATAGATTTTAATGGGCTCCTTGTAATATATATATATATATATATATATATATATATATATATATATATATATATACATACATATTAATCCCTTGCCAGTCCTAATGCTGTAAAGCGCTTGAAATTTAAATGTAGATTGCCGGCCTAAACGCTTTAAAACACTCATGTTGCAGTCTCGGTAAATCTATTAAAAGACAACCACCAGAAAATTTTAAGAGTTTATTATTAAAAATTTTTTTTTTTTTTTTTTTTTTTTTTTTTTTTTTTTTTACATGAGAAAATGAAAGAATTATGGATATATCTGTAATAATTTAAATGTTATGATTTTTTCAGAAAACAGAACATACCTACTGAATTTTTATGTATTCGCATACTTTTTCTGTCGTTTTCTCCCCTACCATAGTAATTCCCTCTAGGAGACAATTGTGTATACAAATTTATATCTTATTTATCAGATATGTTGTAATAGCCTATTTATTTGTATCATGATAATACTTTGTGCATTCATTTATATTTTGATTATAAAATAAACATCGGTACAGTAGTTATTAGAATTTGAAACAGGCGGAGCTTTCTCTTGGAATCGAGAAAATATCCGCATGCAGTGTGTTAATATAAATGCACTTAAATGAGAAAAAATATTCCGGTGTGAATGCTGGATTTGGTTTTCGTTAACGAAAAGCAGAATTGTCATGCTTGTCATTTTGATCCAGAGATGCGTAAATAAATAACATGCAAACGTTTTAAAACATTTCAGAATTTTTTTAATTTAATTTTTTTATAAACGTTGCTAAATTTTTCACTCACGTATATATATATAATATATTAATGATACAAATAGCATGATAACAATCACAAAATAGATGTTCAAATGTCAGCTGCAGGTGAAAAAGATGGAAAGCGAAAATATGAAATCTAACAATAAATAAATAAATAAACCCCTTAAAGACCAGATGAGGTAGAAATAGAGATATTATGAATCCTATCCGCGTTTGTAATGATCGATAGATGTCGCTTTCTGAACTGCATTTGTTAATAAATTATAATAGCCACGTGCATTTATTATTGTTCTTTCTTGTTGTTCTATCATTGTTTCAGTGTGAAAGCTATCAGTGGTGTGATAATTTTACCTTAGCCCACCAGAGGGCGAGCATTTCATTACAATCGCGGATTACTTCCATACAGAATGAAAAGTATTTTAAAAAGATATAATTAACCCGTTGCCAGCTCTAACGTTCTAAAACGCTCATAAAAGTGTTGCCAAATTCAGGGACTCTTAATCAATTATCACCAATAATTTTGGAGGAGTGATATTTGATATATATAATAGACAGCTAACCTTCGAAGTGATTAGGCAAACGTTACAATTAAAAATTATAGAGTTCTAACAGATGACGTCACATATTTGTTTGCTGAGGGACAGTTGACCTCACTGACCCATTTTATCATCGCGGAATAGTATTACAAATGTTGTAAATGTATTTGTAAAAGCATAAAAAAATTCCGACTACTGCGCTTCCAAAGGCATGGAAAAATTAGCGTTGTCCTTCAGCAAAGTACGGTTTTTAAGAAGAAAGTCACGTGGTTGTTAGAACTCTATTGGTGATTATTGAATAAAAAATCAGCCAGATCTGGCATCACTAATCAGAGGAGTGAAATTAAATAGCACAAAATGTATAACACAGTGTGTCCTAAAAGTTCCAGTACTCCAACTTAAAGAACTCATTGTGTCCATGATTTTTTTTTTTAAATATTAAATTTTATCGTCTGCTTATTATTGCATCAATTCTTTTATTTTTATCGTTTGTTTCTTTTCTCGCTCAAGTTGTGTGATAATAAAGTTTTATGTTATTTAGTTCTTCATAGTGAAATGAGTTCATCACGCATTCAGAGAATTACGCTGTTTGAAGCTTATTTTGAATGTAAATCGTATGAAAGATGCAAAGATGTTTGGCGATATAAATATCCAGAGGATGCAATATCGAGTAAAAATATGCTATATCAGCTCGTTCGACAATTTCGTAATACAGGTTCTGTGCAGGTGTGTACAGGTGTCTCTACAAGAAGTCACTCCCAGCATGTTAAAACGCGTTTCTAAACACATGCGCAAACGAGTTCAGTTTCGCCTCCTAGAAAAATATGGACATTTTGAACATTTATTATACATGTAAATTCTGTATTTTTTCCTCCGTTATTTTAAATG
The DNA here is from genome assembly GCA_963930645.1 of Salticus scenicus. Lineage (NCBI taxonomy): Eukaryota > Metazoa > Arthropoda > Arachnida > Araneae > Salticidae > Salticus > Salticus scenicus. The sequence goes on from OZ005648.1 coordinate 212,266,398, forward strand.
TGCCTTTTATCATTAGCATAAAAATAATCGTTTTAAGGTTTGTTGTTTTGTAAATAAAAAATACATCAGCGTCAGTACTGGAACTTTTAGGACACACTGTATAACGTATAATAATGAGTGGTTGCCATATATTCACTATTACCTTTTAATTTTTACTTATTTGTAAAATTACAAGGATTCCATAATTTTATGAAAATAGAAGAAACACATGCAAATTTAACTTGACATATTCCGAAAGAAAACAATAAATTCATTGTGTTTATTTGAACATTACGTTGTTATTCTCTTTACATGACAAAAATATTTGTTTTATCTGATAATATCATCTAATACCCTTCAATAGACGAATCATGGAAAATAATAGGACAATAGCTACTTCATTTAAATAATGTCTCATACTGAAAACAGTTTCGTTTGAAAAAGACAACTGGAGACAAAGCGGGATACTGCGATTATGAATGTTGCAATTTCACGCTCTTTGATTTAGAGTAATAAAGTAAAATAAGAAAAGAATGTTCGCTAAACATTTTTTGATGTGCGTTCGCAATGTAAATAACATGTTCGTCTAAGAACGAATAAAGTAAAAGTTCGGAACATTTCATTCAAAATACTTTAAAATAAATAAGAATTTAAGAAAACATAAAAAAAAAAAACAAGTACCGATTGTTTTGGGTTGAAATCAGTAAAAGTAAGCACAAATATATAGCAATAAGTAAATAAGTGATAAGTTATAAACGTTGAATAAACACCATAAAATGCAAAAATAAAATAAAATAAAGTAAATTGCACCGGAGAACTGGCACCGAAAATTAAAAACTTTGAATATATATGGTGTTATTTGCAGCATGAGTGCAGTTTTCATAACGCTGGATGTAGTTTTAATGCTGTTACGAAAAAACTTCTTGACTTTTGTGTGTGAGAAAGTAGTTCGTAAAGAAACAGGCAGGTTCTAGTCGATGAATGCTCTTTATTCAATCTAACTTCTTGAAACTGTACAGCAAAACTGTGATCACAACGAATGTTCTCGAAACAGTCAAATAGTACTGTTATTTCATCGAATATTCTAGCGGCAGTTCAATGAAGCTGTCACTCGTACCACAAAAGTCACTATTCGACGAATGTTCTTGAATAGTCCAAGAAAATAGTCACTTGTTCCAGAGGAGTAAAGCAAATAATATCAAATACTGCAGAGAAGAAATCTTCGCTAGCTCACGAACAAAGTTCAGTCGCTTACAGCTCAATCTCTAAAGTGGAATGAGGCATTTGCGCGTTTTCTGATTTTATTCTTATACTATAATAGAAAATGAAAAGGCAAGAAAACAAATACATACATATTCTTTATTTGAAATCTAATTACTGATTTATAACAATTTTAACATCGCACTATTTACTCTAAAACGCAGTATAATATATCGCGACGCCACTCTTTATGACAACAAACGGGAGTAATCGTAGTTTACATTCGATTTCGTGCTTTGCTTTGTTTCTTGAATCAGTGGAATAGGTTTTGTATTTTATAATAATGACGCATATTAAAAAATCGTAGTATAAATATTGTATTATGCCACTCTGCACTAATACAACGGCTAATGCTTCTCAAAAGCTATTCTTTAGCGTTTCACAGGATCCTATTAAACGAAAACATTGGACAACCGCCATGAAAAGAAACATTTGAAAATAATAATAATAATGATAATGGAAAATTGTGATAATGATATTAAATGATTATAAGATGAAAAAGAAATGTTCAGAAATCACATAAACGATTGATAATTATGAAAGTTAAAACGAATTGCTGCTTGCTAACTAGGCTACAAAATGTAAACATTGAAGCATCATAAAGTGTGACGTCAGGCAGCGTTTTGAAGTCACATGATTTTTGGTTAATTTTAAAATTACTTTTAAAATTAATGAGAACTTTTTTTGCATTTTTAATAAACTTTTTGAAATTTATGGACCTAAAATTACGAGAAAAATAGGATTTTGTTCAAATCCCCCATGTGTGCAAATTCCTCATTGGTCAGAATAGATCTCTAAACAACAGTGACTCATAGTGACTTCATACTCTCCATCAAAAGTCAACTCACTCCTATTTATACATTTTGGTGATGGGGCTTGGGGAAGTTTCTATCTAGAAACCCATAGAAAGCTCTAAATCTCAGCTGATATGCGTCGGAGAGCTATGAAACTTCGGGAACCCTAAACTACTATTTTCCCGCAAAATTTTGTCCCCAAGTAGCGAAGTTCGTCACCAAGTCACCAAGTTTGTCGCCAAGACTGACCTCACTGAAAGTGAATGAACTGCCGCGTTATTTTCCCTTTGCCTGTAAAACTACTTTCACTGGAACAGAACAATTGCTGCAGAAGAAAAGACTTAATCCATTATACATACTCATTTCACCTGATAAAGCGGGCGAATTAAATTTTTTAATTTTTTTCTACACAAAACAATCATTGCAATTTTTTTTTTTTTTAAATGAAAATTTATTTTAATGTAATACTCAATTATAAATTGTTTGTTTTAATTTGAATGCTAACTGTTGATGTCAGTCATGAGCAACATTGACAAGAATGTGATTAAAAATTAATGTAAATGTTATCACTATCGTATATCATTAATAAATATATATTGATACATAAGATACATATTCAGATGATACATATTTTTAAGTGTAAATTCAACTTAAATGGTAAGAAATAAACTATTTTTATTTGAATGGAATGGTACAGGACCCGTAAATACATACTTGATCTATAGGTTAAGTATGCCATTACAAAAGTAATAAAATGAATCGTTATTTTATTTCAACTAATTATCTATTGATGTCAACACACACACACATACAAACATGTAATGCAAGTAGCATTTGTGTATTACACACACATACAGGCATGTGTGTCGTCCAGTTCCGAAACCGATCAATTCCTTGAAATCGGAAAATGCCCTTTTCCAGTTTTTTAAATTCTAAGTAAAAGTTTCTACCATCTAACAACTAGAAACTATGCCAAAGCCGGCTAATTCCTGTGTTATATGTTTGATTCGGAAATACTTCTAACGGATATGGAGATGACAGGTTTTCAAATTCACCAGCTTTAGAATTTGACTGTTACTCAGGGCACTCATATAACTCACAAGGGAAGTATGAATCAGTAAAATTGCTATTGAAACCAAACCAAGCTTATATTAAAGAGCATGGTCGAAAACATAGGGTACCATACAAATTTGCTGCAACAACCCCCATGAGGAAGAAATATGCCCCCTAATAGTTTTAGTTATTTCTTTAAAAACCAACAAAACACACACCGTATGTGTGAAGGGATGGTGTAGTGCTAGTGTGCTTGACTTCGGATACGAAGTTCATGGGATAGAGTCCCGCAAGGGCGTTTTGTAATTTTTTAAGCTATTGCATAGCTTCTATCGCGGGCTTTGAGCGCGGCGACCGAATCCAGAAATTCCGTAACGAAAAAAAACCTAACACAGTTCGGCAGACTTCGGCAGACAGTTAGTTCGGCAGACTTCGGCACTTCAAAACGTAATTTCACAAAATCCTTCATTTGTCAAACAAAAAAACAGATATCCGTAAAATTTTTGCTTTAAAATATAGCTAATAGAAATGTCTAAAAATCGGTTTCTGGAATTTTTGAAATTCGGTCCCCAAGGGGGGCAAAACGTGATTTCACATGCGTAAAACGTGATTTCGCATAATCCTATATATCTCAAACAAAAAAATAGATAACCGTGAAATTTTTGCTTTAAAATATAGCTAATGCAACTATCTAAAAACCAATTTCTGGAATTTTAGAAATTCAGCCCCCAGGTGGGGCAGCAAGGGGGGGGGGGCTATGGAGCAAAAACAAATAGAAACACAGTTAGGCTGTTCAAAATTGGTACAGATAGGTTTTAAAGGCCTGCAAGTCGAATGGGGATATTTTCGATTGTGTAAAGTTATTAGGAGGGGCGAGAAGGGGGGAGGGGAGGGGGGGGGGGCAAAAAAATAAAAATAGTGTCAGATCGTTCAAAATTGGTACATAGAGGATTTCGGTACTTACAAATCGATTGCGGATGATTTTGAATTTGTAAAATTATTAGGAGGGGCGGGTACTGGGGTGGGGCGGTAAGGTGGGCTATGGGGCAAAAACAAATAGAAATACAGTTAGGCCGTTCAAAATTGGTACAGATAGGTTTAAGAGGCCTGCAAGTCGAATGGGGATATTTTCGATTGTGTAAAGTTATTAGGAGGGGCGAGAAGGGGAGGAGGGGAGGGGGGGCAAAAAAAAAAATAGTGTCAGATTGTTCAAAATTGGTACATAGAGGTTTTCGATACTTACAAATCGATTGCGGATGATTTTGAATTTGTAAAATTATTAGGAGGGGCGGGTAGGGGGTGGGGCGGTAAGGGGGGCTATGGGGTAAAAACAAATAAAAATACAGTTAGGCCGTTCAAAATTGGTACAGATAGGTTTAAGAGGCCTGCAAGTCGAATGGGGATATTTTCGATTGTGTAAAGTTATTAGGAGGGGCGAGAAGGGGGAGGGGAGGGGGGCAAAAAAATAAAATTAGTGTCAGATCGTTCAAAATTGGTACATAGAGGTTTTCGATACTTACAAATCGATTGCGGATGATTTTGAATTTGTAAAATTATTAGGAGGGGCGGTAAGGGGGGACTATGGACAAAAACAAATAGAAATACAGTTAGGCCATTGAAAATTGGTACAGATAGGTTTTAGAGGCCTGCAAATCGAATGGGGACATTTTTGAAAGTGTAAAGTTATTAGAAGGGCCGGGGAGGGGGGGACAGAGGGGAAAAAAAATAGAGTTAGATCATTCAAATTTGGTACATCGAGGTTTTCGATACCTACAAATCGATTGAGGATATTTTTGAATTTTTTAAATTATTGGGAGGGGCGGGAAAGGGGGGAGGGAGCGGAAGGGTAAAAAATAAAATAAATAAATAATTATAATTGCATAAGTTGATAAAAAATGCTATGCAATAGCTTTACCGTGGCAGTCCCCGAGTGCCACACGTATTTTTTTTTTTTTTTAACCTTACGTTTTTAATTAATTTAAATTATTAATTTAAGAGAAAATATTTATTACATTAAGAAGATTTTTTTTTTTTTTGAGTATTCCAATTAATAAAATATTGAGAATGAATTTAAGAAATACATTTTTGTATTTTTTTATTTATAAAAAAGAAAACCATGTTTAAAGCTACAAATATAGATTCTAATTTATAACAATTATGATTAAAAGTAGAAAAATCATGAAACCATAAGTATTTTTCACAGTTAGAACAAGAAATATAAAAAGATTGATCACAATTATTTGAATTTCAATTTTGTTCACGTCAATTATTGTTCATCACGAACATTTTGTCAAATATTTGACTTTTCGTCGAGATTACTTGATTTGTAAAATTCATATTTACCCAGATTTTGAATTTTTTTTAGATGTAAATTAATTATAAATTGGTAAAATCATTTTAAGAAAATTTGTCATTGTTTTCAATGTTATTGTCAGTTCTTTCGACACCAAGAAATTTGACAGTTGTTTAATGAAATATTTGAAATAAAAGTTAAATGCGACGTCGAATAGTTCAGCAACATCTGTTCATCATTCAGGATTTTTCATGCAAAAAATTGCCTGAATAAATAATACAATTGACAGCAGACGATTAACTCTTGCTATTAATGTCGTCGTTAAAAAATAGTAATTAATCTTATATATATTATCCGCGTTTGTAATGATCGATAGATGGCGCTCTCTGAACTGCAGTTGTTAGTAAATATAACAGCCACGTGTATTTATTATTCTTCTTTCTCCGCCATTCCATCATGGAAAGTCTATTGCATAATATGAGGATATGCAGTGGTGTGATAATTTCACCTTAGCCTACCAGAGGGCGAGCATTTCATTACAATCGCGGATAAATGTGAATATCTGTGAATCTATTTGACTGAGTTTCACGCCAAAACTGCTCGACGGATTTCGATGAAATTTGTAATGGAGATAGCTTATACGCTAACTTACAAAGTTGGCTGCCTTTATTCCGAAAAAAACTTTCTTTTTGTGATTTTTATGCATAAAATAGCAATTTTGTAAGCTAATAATAGCAAAAAAATAGCCATTTAAATTTTATCCATAATTTAATTGTTGCCAAAAGAAAAAAAAAAAAAAAAAAAAAAAAATACGAGTTCATTTTTTTTTTTTTTTTCAACAGGAAAATAAATACATTTATCTAAACGTGAACAATAAAAAATTAAAAAAATAAAAATAAATTATGCATCTCACAAAAATTGACGTCATTTTTAATTTAAAATTTCTTTTACACATTGATAAAGTGCTAATATAGTTTACGATGCTAATATATGTTGTATATTATAAATGTGAATGTCTGTGAAATTATTTGACTGAGTTTCACGCCAAAACTGCTCGACGGATTTCGATGAAATTTGTAATGGAGATAGCTTATACCCTATCTTACAAAGTTGGCTGCCTTTTATTCCGAAAAAAACTTTGTTTTTGTGATTTTTATGCATAAAATAGCAATTTTGTAAGCTAATAATAGCAAAAAATTAGCCATTTAAATTTTATCCGTAATTTAATTGTTGCCAAAAGAAAAAAAAAAAAAAAAAAAAAAAATACGAGTTTATTTTTTTTCTAACAGGAAAATAAATACATTTATCTAAACGTGAACAATAAAAAATTAAAAAATTAAAAATAAATTATGCATCTCACAAAAATTGACGTCATTTTTAATTTAAAATTTCTTTTACACATTGATAAAGTGCTAATATAGTTTACGATGCTAATATATGTTGTACTAAAATCAGTTTTATTTATAGATCCTCCTGGGTGATTTTTTTTAAATTGTTGCGTTGAAGTACACCGAACATTTTTCGCCAAGAGGTTTTAATCTAGGTAGTTCAAGAAAAATATAAAATTCATAAAATATTACAAAACGAAAAAAATAAATTGAAATAGTAGTCACATAAATGATCTATTTTTATGTGAGTAGATAATTTTATAGAAAAAAAAGTGCAGTTTTTAAAATAGAAAATTTATTTTATCAAGAACTATTTTAAACCTAAAAACCATTAATAAAATAAAGAGAATATGAAGGGTTCTTATATGTTAACGAAAAGGTGTCCGATAAAACGCTTTCTATTTTTATGCAAGAAATTATACAAAAAAAAAAATCTCTAATATGGCGACAAAAATTCAAAAGCCGCCAAGGGAGAGATATAATAAAGTTGTGTAGCACGATAATGTTTAGTAATTTATTTATTTTTTTATATACCAATCACTACGCTAATTTAACATACAAGTAAATGAGCTGTTGTGTGTGACTGCAGTTGCACGCTGTCGGGAAGAAATATTTGATTAATTCAAATTAATATTTAAATAACTAAATAAAGATATGTTTAATAGAAAGCATAGTCTTGGCGACAAACGTGGCGAGTGGGCGACCAAATTTGGTGAAAAATGGTAGTTTAGGGTTCCCGATGTTTCGAAGCTCTCCTACACACGGGAACATAGATCTTGAGCTTACCAAGGGAGTCTCGATGAAGTCATCTCCAAGCCCCATCGCCAAAAGTTATAAGTAGGTGTGAGTTGATTTTTGCGAAAGGGTATGTAGTCACTGCGATCCAAAGTTATTCAGAGACCTATTCTGAGTCATTGCACTTTAGGGATTGAGCTCTAAGCGACTGGACATTTTTCGTGAGAAAGCGAAAATTTTTTCGCTGGTGTAGTTGATGTTATTTGATTTACTCCTGTGGAACGAATGACTATTTTTTGGACTGTCCCAGAACATTCATCGAATAATGACTTATACTGTATGAGTGACAGCTTCAACTGTTTCCAGAATATTCGAAGAATTAACACCAGCTATTGGACTGTTTTCGAAAATATTTGTTTTAATAATAGTTTTGTTGTACAGATTCGAGAAGTTCAAAAAATGCTTGATATTGCCAAGGAGGTCCCATATAAAGCTGTGACGAAAATAGTCGCCAATCGAAATATATTCAGTTACAAAGAAATCATTTAAATATAGTGCCCAGCGAAGCGGGCAAAGCCTGCTAGTAATTTATATAAAACAATCATTAACAAAATTTTATCTCAATGTAATCATTAACAAAATCTTACCTAAATATAATATAAAAGTATTTCCCGTTAAATTATTAATTTCTTTAAATTTAATAAATAAATAAGTAAATTGGTTAAAAATAAAAAAATATTAAATTGTCCGCGCTGAAAAAAAAAAAACTTGTTTTAATATCTGTATATATATATAAATTACGTGTCACGATGTTTGTCCGGGGTAAACTCCTAAACTAAGGAACCGATTTTAATGAACTTTTGCACACTGTGTGCAGTTTGGTCCAACTTGAGAGATAGGATAGTTTTTATCTCAATTTATTGTCACAATATTGTTTTATTGCAATTATTTGTTAATTATAGACCTTTATTAAAGTTGCTCCAAAATATCTGTGAGTTCCATTAATTTAATTGTTGCCAAAAAAAAAAAAAAAAAAAAAAATACGAGTTCATTTTCTTTCGACATAAAAATAAATACATTTAATCAAACGTGAACGTTAAAAAATTATAAAAAGTTAAATTAGGCATCTCACGAAAATTGACGTCATAATCAATTTAAAGATTTTATACACATTGATAAAGTGCTAATGTAGTTCTATCATAGATATAGTAATATATATAGATCTCTCATCCCCATGTTATCGTACAAAGATTTTTGATGCCGAAAAAAAAAAATAATAAATAAAAGCTTTGGAAACAGCCATTAAGTGGTATTGAAAAAAAAAAAAAAAAAGAAAGAAAAGAAAGAAAGAAATATGAATTTGAAACTGTATCTGGAGTCTTCCATTCCCCTTTAGCAAATAAATTATTCATAAATTTTATTTGCTAAAATATTAGTATGTATTCCCGTGTGTATTCACTCGGGGAAAGACGGCCATATTTTGGTAAAAACGTCGTTTTTTCCCAAATGAAAAGGAATAACTTTTTTCTCCCCAATGATCACTCTATTCTATATATGCTATACTATATCTATGAGTTCTATACGCAAGCGAAGTGTGACTCACTGACCGTCTGTGCAGCCAAGAAAAAGATTTCCTATGTTAATTGCCCACTGGATTTTTTGTAAGAAACTATTAAAAATCGAGGAAATTTATTTCCCGATTTTAATCCTTATATTTGGGTATAGATATGTATTAGTTATCGCGGGTGTTAGATTGAATTATTTTGCTGTCAAATTGACAAAATTTTAATTTTAAATTTCAAAACTCTGTCGCCCTTGGCTTTTTATTATTATTATTATTATTATTATTATTTGGCGATCAAAAGCGTAACATGAAAATATACATGCCAGATGTATGCATTGTACGAAATGTAATATGTATTATTCATTGTACGTATGTATGACATGTAATATATATTGTACGAAAGATTGTTTCATATTATTCATTACTCTTTTAATATAAGTTGTTAAAATAACCATGATTTTTGAAAGGAATTAAATATTTTCGCCAGATAATTTGGCGATATTCTTTTTTTTTCGCCAAGGATGACAGAAATGAAATCTATTCCGCTGCAAAATATTAGTATCTTACATCGGATATTTTATTTAGACATTTGAAAACAAATTTGACTTCAAACTATGATAAAATATTTATCATTTTCCTTTTAATTAGTATATTATTAGTATATTAAAATTTAAAAGCATGGTATATAAAAAGTTTTTTTTTTTTTTTTTTTTTTTTTTTTTTTTTTTTATCTTATAATTATTCTTATCTTAATCCTAAATAATTCCATCTTTATTAACTTGAATTTACTATTAAAATTTTAACATACTCAAAAACTTCTCATCACTTCGTTAAAATACACTAAACATTTCCAAAATCTTTTTCTATTTAAAATGATACATGTATTTACTTTAAATGTCCAATATTTCATAAGATTTCCAATTTTAAAGTTTTAAAATATTTATCAAATTTACTTATTTTTCTGGTTTAGCCTTATTGTTTTCCTTTTTATAACTACAGCTGATGCCCTCTTTAAAGTATTTAAAATGATGAGGTCATTTTATAGTAAAATTATCCATTATAGCATATATTATATTTCACTCCTCCATAAAAATTGATTTTAAAATCGTCTGTTTCTTTTATACTTTTATTTTAATAGAATTTTAATAGAATTTAATTTATATATTAGTCATTTTAGAAATTTTATCCAAAGTAGCATTAGAAATAATATATATCACTTCTCCATTAAAATTTATAGGACCCTACAATAAAATTAATTTGTGCTTAATATCAACACTACGAAAATTTTTATCAACGCTTCCAAATTTTGACCTAAGTTTCAAATCTCAACCCTGTGGGTTTTTACATCGGCTACAACGTTTTCGTCTTTGTTCGTAAATAATAATTTGACTGTACTAAATAGTTTACAGCCGTATAATTCAACGTATAACTTAGTCACAGCAACGCGTGGCCGGGTCTGCTAGTAATTAATATTTTCTCTTAAAATAATGATTTAATATAATTAAAAATGTCAAAAATAAATGTTTCAGTTGAAAAAATCTGATGTGGGCACCACATGACTTCCTTATACACTTTTAGAAATATACATAATGTTAAAAAAAATTGTCACTGGAGCCGAAACATTTGGCTAAAAATATTTTTAAAAAATGCATGCATACGTAAAAAAAAAATAAAAAATAAAATTGTGCCTTGAGGTGACTCATGTCAAAGTTGTGCCTTGGGGGGGACTCATGTCAAAGTTGTACCTTGGGGAGGGGACTCATGTCAAAGTTGTGCCTTGGGGGGGACTCATGTCAAAGCTGTGCCTTGGGGGGACTCATGTCAAAGTTGTACCTTGGGGGGGACTCATGTCAAAGTCGTGCCTTGGGGAGGGGACTCATGTCAAAGTTGTGCCTTGGGGGGGACTCATGTCAAAGTTGTGCCTTGGGGGGGGGACTCATGTCAAAGTTGTACCTTGGGGGGGGGACTCATGTCAAAGTTGTACCTTGGGGGGGACTCATGTCAAAGTTGTGTCTTGGGGGGACTCATGTCAAAGTTGTACCTTGGGGGGGACTCATGTCAAAGTTGTGCCTTGGGGGGACTCATGTCACAGTTGTACCTTGGGGGGGGACTCATGTCAAAGTTGTGCCTTGAGGGGGACTCGTGTGCCTTGGGGGGGACTCGTCAAAGTTGTACCTTCGGGGGGGACTCATGTCAAAGTCGTGCCTTGGGGAGGGGACTCATGTCAAAGTTATGCCTTGGGGGGGACTCATGTCAAAGTTGTGCCTTGGGGGGGGGGACTCATGTCAACGTGTTCTGAACTTTTCTGAAAGTTTCAAATGTCTAGCTAGTCGAGAAGTCAGTTAAATTGCAAGATTTGTTCAAACCGTTTTTGAGCTATTACCGTTTTTGATACATTTTGCCCATTATGAACCTAATTTTTCTAAATATCTCCAAAACGGAAAATCATACAAAGTCCAAAAAGGGAGGTGCACAACTAGATGTTATAACAAACCTATGTACCAATTCGCAACTTTCTACGTCCAACCGTTTTTGAGTTATGCGACATACACCCACACACACACACACACACACACACACACAGACACACATACATACAGACGTCACGAAAATTCGTGTAAAGTCGCTTATATCTCTAAAACGAGAGCTCGTGTTAAGACGAAACTTGCAGGTGTGCAACTAGACATCATAACTGTCACACGTATAAATTGGCAACATTCAGCGATCATTCGTTTTCGAGCAATGTGAAATACAACATCCATTTCGCAAATCGGGATTACTATACTTCCTTATACTTTGTATAAGGAAGTAATAAAAAAATAAAATACAAAACGCCCTTGCGGGGACTCAATCCCACGACCTCCGTATTCGAAGTCAAGCCCGCTAGCACTGCATCATCCGTTCACACTACGCAGCGTATTTTGTTGGCTTTTATAGAAATAACTAAAACTAATAGAGGGCATATCTCACCCCCATGGGAGTTGTTGCAGCAAATTTGTACGGTATCCAATGTTTTCGACCATGCTCTATAATTTAAGCTTGGTTTGGTTCTAATAGCAATTTTACTGATTCATACTTCCCTTGTCAGGTATTTGACCAGCTTTGGCAGTTTTCAGATGGTGGAAAGTTTATTTAAAATTGAAAAATCTGAAATAATTTCATTTTCCAATTTAAAAGAGTTGGCCGATTTTGAAACTAGACGACACATGTAATATGTACATGCGTTGCTACATACAGTCGGCAACAAAAGTGTCCGAACACTAGCAAAAATTCCTGTGTAAAAAAAGTACACTTCATACAGTTTTGTTAAATAAATCCTTGTCGAATCCTGTTCTTAGTCAGTGTAAGAATTCGATAAGGATTTATTTAACAAAACCGTATGAAGTGTACTTTTTTTACATAGGAATTTTTGCTAGTGTTCGGACACTTTTGTTACCGACTGTACATATACACATATATAGTATACGATCGCTGTTACTTAACCTTACTTTTTTGATGATTTAACCTAAGTGTTATTACATCACTTGACGCCCAGACGGTGTAGTGGACCCTGACTTCTACACGGTTGGGCCTGGGTTCGAATCCCGGAGAAGGGATAGATGTATTGTCGTTGTTAATATGTGATCCGCGTTTGTAATGATCGATAGATAGCGCTTTCTCAACTGCAGTTGTTAGTAAATATTGCCACGTGTAATAATTGCCACGTGTATTTATTATTATGCTTTCTTGTTGTTCTATCATTGTTTCAGCGTGAAAGCTATCAGTGGTATGATAATTTCACCTTAGCCCACCAGAGGGCGAGCATTTCATTACAATCGCGGATCATGTATTAGTTCTTGTAATAAAACTTGTAAACCCTTGTGGTGTGAATTTTTCGAGATATAAGCGGCCCTAGAGGCAAGCAATAAATCTCATGTACTCATAAAACAAACAAATATCACTACATTAAATGCAAACATTATTTATAAAGGGCAATATACGGCAAAACAAATTAGAATATCTTTTAGAATTAAAGTTGGAACCTTTAAAATAATTTTTTAATATAAAATATTTACATTGCTAAACTGGCAATCAAAAGATCGAATTTGCACCTATAAGAATTATAAATGAGATTGAAATGAACGAATAATTTCTCTTGTAAAATACAAATGTTAAAATACGCTTATATGCGTCACGAAGAATTATTTTAAAGCATTAATGTATTGAAATGTAGCAGTATAAAATAATATTAAGACCTCTTTTATATTTCTGCTTATCTTTTAGTAATCCGTTTAAGTAAATCAGAATGTTACGTTTATCATCATGTGACGTAAGTTTGTAAGAAAGCGATTCACATGCCTGAGTAACATACATATGGAATTATGTAATATAGTAAAAATAATATACTACCGCTAAAATAAGGCATTGTTTGGCTTATCTTTTATCTGGTGGCAGTGTAATTTCTTCTTTATCCTTTTCAGACATTACCGGAAGGAAGAAAAATAAAGAAGATAATTTTGTTTAACATTTATAAAAAAGAACAATTACAAGAGTTCAAAGTCTTAAACCGTAAAAAACTCGTGCAATAAGACATTTTTCTAGAGAGAAAACCAGTTTTATTTTGAAAAGATTGAGTTTGAAGTATCTGATTAAAACTTTTTCAAGGTCATTCAAAAAGTAAAATTAGATGCAAATTACTAGTTAACATCAATTCTGAAGCTGGAACGGGATACGTACGTGATAGATTTACTAAGCGATATTATCAAAATCATACACAATAAATGCCCGAAAATCCACGGAATGGAAAGGCACAGGATCGGCAAATAATACAAATCGCGGACAAACCGCGAACAGGCTGAAAATGTGGTGTGTGTGTGTGTGTGTGTGTGTGTGTGGTGGTGGTGGTGGTGGGGGGGTTATAAGATAAAAAAATATTCTAGCTAAAACACTTGATTGTATTGCATATAAAATGTAATACAAACAGTGGAAATGTTACTTGTACTAGCAAACCCTTGCGACATTTTTAGAGTTTCTTTCTTTTTTCTTTTTCTTACTCTTATTTTTTTTTATTTAGATTTAAAATTTGAAACTTATAAGTCTTAACCAATTTCACCACCCAATATAAATTTTAATTCATCAGAAGCCAAATTATTATTATTTTATTTTATTTATTTATTAACTTATTATTTTTTTTTTTTCGGGGTGGGGGGGAGGGGGTGATGAAACGCTAAGATAGTTAACCCAAAATCATTCAAAGGAAAATTTCAAAATAAATTTCATGTTTGATTATCCAGTTTTCCTACTTCCCCAGTCAAGACAGTTTATCCCCTATGGCGACTTTTAAATTTTTGTCGCCATGTTGACGATGCTTTTTAATTAATTCATTTTGGCATAAATTTTGCTAAAAAAAAAAAAAAAAAAAAAAAAAAACTTAATACTTATCTATATATATAAGAGTACTTCCACTCACTCACTGACTCACTGACTCATCAACGCACAGCAAAATCTACTGGAGCCATCGACTCGAAACTGGGTCAGATTATAGAACATACAGTGTAACTACCCCCTAAGAAGCGATTTTACAAAATTTGCCCCCAAGGAGGGGGACAAGACTTGATTTCACAAAAACCTTTATATCTCAAAGAAGAAAAACAGATATCCGCAAAATTTTTGCTTTTAAATATAGCAAATACAGACGCCTAAAAACCAATTTCTGGAATTTTAGAAATTCGGCCCTAAAAGGGGGAGGGGGCAAAACGTGATTTCACATTACTCTTTATCTATACATATTAAAGAGTACAAAACCACTGAGTCAACATTGCTGTGACGATTTTGTGTTAGACTGGGTCACGAATTTTGGTGTGAAGCTTGGATCTAGATATATATTTTTTTTTTACAATAAGACGGGGTTTTGCGAAAGCCCCCCCCCCCTTTTCGCCTGAAGGCGGTCGGCAATAACACGTTTAAGAGCATAACACGGCTTAAAATTGCTTTACGGTAAAGATATTGAACGATTCCAATCGTAACTTCATTTAAAATTATCTCAGGAAAGCAATTTTTTGTTATGTGGGCGTACTAAGTTTACACTTCTACACGCACAATGAATTGATTTTGCGAAATATCCCTCGCACTTTGAGGGGAGGCAAAAACACGTTTCCAATTGTAACTCCGCTCTAAATTATCTCAGGAATGTGATTTTCTGATATGTGGGTCGGCTATACGTACATAACACACACTATAAGGGAATTTTGAAAATTCCCTCCCCTCTAATAGGGAGAAAGGGGGAGAAAAAGATCCTTTTTTTTTTAATGAGATTTTTTATGTTAAAAAGTTATATGTATTTTTGAGAATTAGTTTAAATATAGTGACCAGCAAAGCGGGCAACGCCTGCTAGTTTTGATTAAACTTCTTATTGTTGCGTTTTTTAGTCAATTTATGACACAAAAGTTTATATTTTGTAAATAGAGAAATACTATACATAGATTTTTTTGTACTAAAATAGGATTTAAAAACAAAAAACAAAACAATGTATGTACTTATGATAAAACCGAGGTGTGATATGTAAGCTAAATTTTACATTGAATTTAAAGAGTACTTACTGTACTGCACAAAAAATAAAACAAAAGCGACAAAATTCTTTATATTTATTTCTTTATATGTATATATATATATATATATATATAAATAATAGATAACGTAATAAAATTTAATCTTAAAATTTAGCAATTAATAGAACTAAAACAATAACAGAACACTAAAATATAGAACTGAATTTAACATAGAGGAAAGAATGACACAAAGAGTTGCGATATAGATAAGGAACCAGTGAGTTACCATATTAACTTAAAATACTTTCGCCGACCTGAAGGATAATAAAAAAGGACCATTATACTTGTGAAAGAGAAAAAAGATAATAAACCACATAATCAATTGGATATAAATGCTTAAAATTAGAAATATATTTATCAAGGGGCGCATACTTCATAAAGCAGAGAAAGCTGCAATGATTTCGTAAAACGATATTGCTAATCATAGCAATTTATATCATCTCACGCCCCGATCAATGCAGCAAAAGGACCATAAAGAATGAGAAAAAAGTGAAAAATTAAATTAAAACAAAGGATAAATACATATTAATTAAAATCTTAAAGGAAACCAAATTAATAACATGAAATAAACAGAGTAACCACATGGAAAACAGTTAACACAAACTGGAAAAATGGTTGATGCCAAAACCTAAATTGAAGTTAAAATAATAGTTCGACAGATATCGATTAATCGAAAATACTTCAGAACAATTACATTAAAGATAAAATACACAGAGTAAATATTAAATGATAATGTTAAAATTAATACTAGTAGAGTTAAATTAAATCGTACCAAAAATATTAAAAATTAAATCGTTTAAGATAAGGACTGAAGAATGAAGGTTAAAGACTATTAAGTACAAGCGCCATCTTTCGGTTAGCTATAATAACATTAAGTCAGTTATCTAAGATGTATTGACTGAAAGATTAAGATAATTTAGAAGTATTAACAGCAAGATTAAGATAATTTTTAAGATTTTTATTTAAGATGTATTGACTGAAAGATTAAGATAATTTTTAAGATTTTTATTTTGAAGTCAAATTATTAAGTGTTAAGTTTTAAGAAGACATAATTACAAGCAATAATGCCAAAGAGCACAACTATAAGGATAAGCATTATAATGCGGTCATCATAAATTAAAATTAAAAATTAAAATTTAAAAGATTTTTTTTTTTTTTAATTAATATTTATAAGATTTTATTTTTGTTATGCAAATAGATGAATTGTTCAAACTTAACAAGGGAAGCCTCAAGTAGCCAGAAGCACATTGTAAAATTTAATGATAAAAGAGTTCAAAATACATAGTATCAACCAGAAAAAATAAAAGAGTTCAAAATACATAGAATCAACCAGAAAAAATAAGAATGTAACTTACAGCTATCCCCCCACGTTTTTTTTTTTTTTTTTTTTTTTTTTTTTTTTTTTAATAAATTTTATTCAGCATCAAACCCTCCCAGCCAACCAGCCAAACACACCACCCTTCCTCCTTAATCAAACTTCTGCCCACCCATCCACCTGATTTTTTTTTTTTTTTAATTTTTAATTAAACCTTAGTTTTTTTTTTTTTTTTTTTTTTTTTTTTCCCTTGTGTGTTAGACAGAGACCCTTTTTGATAAACAAGTGAATAAATAAATTTTTTAGGATACCCCATTTTTGTAGCAACATTAATTATGTGAGAGATATTTTTGTTTTTAAACCTATCTGAACAAAGATTATGTATACGAAAGAGGTGATTGAGAATAATATTTCTGTAGACAGAGATATGAAGACAAGAGGTAAATTGTGTAAATAAATTTACTTTGAAACTAAAATCTTGTCTTTTGTCATACATATCGGTATAAATTTTACTACCATCAAGTTTAAGTTTTAAATCTAAGAAACTAATACAGTTATTGTTGAGATGATTATAAGTTAAGGTAAGGTGAAAAGGATATTCAAATTTAAATAAATTAGGCGAAAAATTATTGACATAAAAAATTATAATGTCATCAATGTATCGGTAAAAATAGACATTTTCAATACATAATCCCTGTTCATAATGGTAAAGGTATAAGTCAGCTAACATACTCGAGCTACATCCTCCTTGTGGAATACCGACCTTTTGAATATAGATCTTATTACAGTGTAGAATGTAATTGTTATGAATAATAAAATTTAAAAGTGTCTTAAATGAAGTTGCCGAAAAGCATTTTGGTAAAGAGATTTGACTTTTAAATTTTTCAAAAAGGTTAAAGATGATACGATGAAGATCTGTTAAATTAATATTATTAAATAGGTCAGCAAAATCATAAGTCATGATATCAGTCACATTATTCATAGATAAGACATTGGCTTTAAGTTAATAACTATTTTTAAGGCAAAAGAAATTTTTTGATTTACTAATTAAGTCATAGATTTGTTTGAGAATATCAAGGAGAATTTTGTTAGCATTGTTGTTGTAAGTATTACACCCTACAGTGACAGTTCTGAATTTAATAGGATTTTTGTGAAATTTAGGGATAAGTACAATATAAGGATATTTAAAATTATTAAATGGAAGCTTTAGCAATTTATAAAAGCAGTGAATTTTGCGGTTATTGATTTTAAGATCATTATTGGTAGTATGAAAGTTAGTACTATTAGATATAGATGAACTGAGTAAAGAAAGATAATAATGTTTACAGATTATTGCATAATTATTAGGAGATTTATCGACATAAGTAATAACAAAGTTTTGTTGCAATTCTTTGATAGATTTAAAGAGATTTGATTTATTGTAATGTGTGAGATTTGATCTATGTTGAATTAATTCAGCTTAAAGTTTTGAAATTACTAAAAATTTCCATTGATTGAAATATTCAATAGGTTTATTATAAGAGATGGAGAGTTTATAAATAAACAAATCAATATCATAAGAAAACTGTTGTATAATCTTTGAAATATTAGTTTTTGAAGGGAGTCGATATTTAGTACCATATTCCATAAATTTCTTTAAATTTGAGTCATTAATAATATTAAGATCACCAGTAATAATATGTGCATGATCTCTGTCAACATATTTTACATTTGAGGGATGAGCACAACTACAAGTCACATGAGAAGATAAATTAGACTTAGAGACTGAATTATAATTAAAAAGCAGGCGACCAAGTGTAATAGGATATTTAAAGGTACGAGAAATATGAATGTCTTTAATAGGAAACATGCATGATTTATCATTAAGAATAGATGAAATATTAATGCTATTAAATATTTGATTAGAATAATTTAGAATAAGCTGTGAATTTGATTGGATTTTGTGAGGTTTTTTAGAGATATTTAAATTGAAGAGTTTAAGTCTGTATAATATTAAATCATAGAAAATATCAGAAAAATGTTGATTATAGGATTGGTTTTTAAATACACTTAAGTAAGTGGACAAATACTTTTTTTTGATAGCAAATATAAACTTTCTAATGTAAATCCAATCATAATGGTTAAGATAATTTGACTGTAAGGCAAGAATATTTTTGATAATGAGATTTTTTGATATTAAACCATTAGTAGATTTATTGGATTTGTTACCTCTTTTTGAACGAGAAGTTTTCTGGTTGACACTATGATTCAGTACAGAGTAAACAGGGGAGTAATCATGAAGTGGATTAATGTTAGTATAAACCTTAACAACCCTATTAAAATATTCATGATTCAAGCCATATGGATAAATTGTATTAAAATATTTCATGTAGTTAGATTCAAAGAAAAGGCGCTCACTTTTATTTTTTTGAATCCTAAGAATTTCAATAGTACATGAGCAGAAATTGTGTAAATTAAAATGCCTTAACTCAATAGTTGATTTACTGTTAAGGACAGGTGATGATAACTTTTTTGAGTCTGAGCGATGTTGATTAATTCTAATATGTAAAGGGGTGGAAGTTTCCCCAATATACTGCATTTTACAGATACCACAACTTAATTTGTATATAACATTATAAACCTGACAGAAAGGAACCAATTTTGAATCATTATAAATTTGGGACTGTAAAGCATTAGGGCATGTTTTGCAACGAGAAGAATCACACTTTCTAAATTTAAGATTGGAAGGAGGACTGTATAGGTAGCTTGATGTCGATCCAGGAATATCCCTATAAATATTCCTGTACCGGGCACAATACTGAGGGAAACCAAAGCATTTCTTGCCAGGCACTACTAATTTACTGAGAACATTCATAATAAAAGAGTGATTTTATATAAAATAAGTAAATCAATTTGAATTTGCAAGTATTATATATTAAAACTATCATTGAGAAAATAAATAAATATAATTCTTGAATAAGTAGAGAGATAATAAAATTGAAAAATCATGAATAATAAAGCTTGAAACATAGACTTCAACCTATACATATCCACCAACATATTGAAAATCACAAATTTAATATTAAACATTCTTGATTAAAGTAGGCATACATAAATGAAAATTAATCATTTAATCTGGGATAATTACTTAATAAACTATACAAAATATTTACAAAAGTTCCAATCCAAAGTAAAATTCAACCCGAAGCAAAATGATTATAAACCAAACAATCATAATTAAATGACTAAAATTGAATAAATTAACTATTGAAAAACTATAATGGAATAAGTGAATAATAAATGCTCATGATGTCAAAATTTAACCACATGAAACTTAAGAAAATTATGCATAAGTTAACCATTGAAAAACTATAATGGAATAAGTGAATAATAAATGATCATTATGTCAATTTTCAACCACATGAAACTTTAAAAAATTATGCATAAATACTTTTATATTTAATAATAATTGTCAAACTCATTTATGCACAAACAAAATACTTTTAAATTTAATAATAATTGTCAAAACTCATTTATGCACAAACAAACTACTAAAGGAATATCCCAATTTTGAACTTAGATAAAACAGTTCTACATCAAAGAGCCATTAAATGCATAGATCCACAAAAAGCCAAACATTGTATATGAATAACAATTGAAATAATACACATCAGAAAAAGCGCAATTGCAGCTGTAATCAAAGTGCATGTAAACTTTTAGAATATTGATGGTAAGCCAAATTGGCAAACAAACGTATATATATATAATAATATATACATTAATATATAAACAAGATTTTAAATAAATGAAAAAACTGTTTATATTAAACAAAATACATTTAAATTTAATGCGCATAAGCAGCAGATAGAATTTAAATGCAAATATAAATAATAGATAACGTAATAAAATTTAATCTTAAAATTTAGCAATTAATAGAACTAAAACAATAACAGCACACTAAAATATAGAACTGAATTTAACATAGAGGAAAGAATGACACAAAAAGTTGCGATATAGATAAGGAACCAATGAGTTACCATATTAACTTAAAATACTTTCGCCGACCTGAAGGATAATAAAAAAGGACCATTATACTTGTGAAAGAGAAAAAAGATAATAAACCACATAATCAATTGGATATAAATGCTTAAAATTAGAAATATACTTATCAAGGGGCGCATACTTCATAAAGCAGAGAAAGCTGCAATGATTTCGTAAAACGATATTGCTAATCATAGCAATTTATATCATCTCACGCCCCGATCAATGCAGCAAAAGGACCATAAAGAATGAGAAAAAAGTGAAAAATTAAATTAAAACAAAGGATAAATACATATTAATTAAAATCTTAAAGGAAACCAAATTAATAACATGAAATAAACAGAGTAACCACATGGAAAACAGTTAACACAAACTGGAAAAATGGTTGATGCCAAAACCTAAATTGAAGTTAAAATAATAGCTCGACAGATATCGATTAATCGAAAATACTTCAGAACAATTACATTAAAGATAAAATACACAGAGTAAATATTAAATGATAATGTTAAAATTAATACTAGTAGAGTTAAATTAAATCGTACCAAAAATATTAAAAATTAAATCGTTTAAGATAAGGACTGAAGAATGAAGGTTAAAGACTACTAAGTACAAGCGCCATCTTTCGGTTAGCTATAATAACATTAAGTCAGTTATCTAAGATGTATTGACTGAAAGATTAAGATAATTTAGAAGTATTAACAGCAAGATTAAGATAATTTTTAAGATTTTTATTTAAGATGTATTGACTGAAAGATTAAGATAATTTTTAAGATTTTTATTTTGAAGTCAAATTATTAAGTGTTAAGTTTTAAGAAGACATAATTACAAGCAATAATGCCAAAGAGCACAACTATAAGGATAAGCATTATAATGCGGTCATCATAAATTAAAATTAAAAATTAAAATTTAAAAGATTTTTTTTTTTTTTAATTAATATTTATAAGATTTTATTTTTGTTATGCAAATAGATGAATTGTTCAAACTTAACAAGGGAAGCCTCAAGTAGTCAGAAGCACATTGTAAAATTTAATGATAAAAGAGTTCAAAATACATAGTATCAACCAGAAAAAATAAAAGAGTTCAAAATACATAGAATCAACCAGAAAAAATAAGAATGTAACTTACAGCAATCCCCCCACGGTTTTTTTTTTTTTTTTTTTAATAAATTTTATTCAGCATCAAACCCTCCCAGCCAACCAGCCAAACAACACCACCCTTCCTCCTTAATCAAACTTCTGCCCACCCATCCACCTGATTTTTTTTTTTTTTTTTTGTGTGTGTTAGACAGAGACCCTTTTTGATAAACAAGTGAATAAATAAATTTTTTAGGATACCCCATTTTTGTAGCAACATTAATTATGTGAGAGATATTTTTGTTTTTAAACCTATCTGAACAAAGATTATGTATACGAAAGAGGTGATTGAGAATTATATATATATATATTTTTTTTTTTTTTTGAGAAAATATTTCCTCTTAATTCTGTGCTTTCTTCATCACTTCTTTTTCTCATGCCCTCGAATATTTCGCAATTCGTGGAATTATCGGGAGTTTACTGTAATAGTGATATGTATTAAAAATACATAAATTTTGATTATTAAAAATACAGCTTGTTCCTTAGATAAATGAAAAGGTTTTGATTGATAACATGTAAACATCAAAACAGAAAAGAAAATCCAGTTGGACTATACATAAATTATAAACACTTTCCAACTGTAGTTAACCTTAGTAACATTAAAGCTAGTTACATTAAACATTGCTAAACCATTTATTTTTCAACATGTAGAGCGATAAAAAGATAAACTGCATAAATGACGCATAACATAGCGAACAATTTACTTCAGCAATTCACTATTATTTCCTATAATGAATCAGAATATTTTTTGTGTATTTGTGTAAATAAATCATTCATGCTAATCACATTATTTTTTTTTTTATAAGAAACATTCCTTTTTCTGTGTTAATTTTGTTATGTTTAGAGCATTATAAAAATCTTGAAATGAACTTAAAAAAAAAAAAAAAAAAAAAAAAAAACTCACACAGATCGTAACGTATCAGAGTTCTTTTATCCGTTCCTGTATTCAATATATAACAATTACGACTTTCAACAGAAAACATTCTGTACTAAATATCAAAACCCGAATAAAATGTATCAGTCTATAGAGATGCATTTTATAAAGTGTGAAGAACATGCGGAAAGGAAACAATCACTAGTTTGTTGTGCAGTGGCCATCGCAAAAACTTCTATATTTTCCGATACAAATTCAAGCAGCACAAAATATTCGTTAAATGTATATTATTTACTAAAATTATTTTCCATGACGGATGCAGACGATTTTCATCTCGGAGAAGTATAACATTAAATGTCGAAGTCAATTCCTTGCCCTGCAGATGACATCAGAGAAAGTGCATTTTTTCACAATTTTTTTGTGAAAAACGAAAAAAAAAAAAAAAAAAAAAAAAAAGGATAAATTTATTTAAAATTATTGCGGATTTATAAATCAACCAATCGTTTTAAATATATCGACGAGTTCTTTTGAAAGATACCCATACTGAAAATGTACACCCCGGGTTATTTCTCTCACTCCAGGAAGAAGCGATGCCCCTACATACACAAAAAATTTTAATGGTTGACTATTATTATTATAAATATATTTTTACATTAAAAAAATAAAAATAATTTTCATTATGAGCAATTTCGTGATTTTTTGGACCTATAATGCAATATTAAAAATTATGAAAAGATGGTATGGCAGCGTCACATGTTGAGCTTAATGTAATTAGCACCAATTTAAGGCAAAGTCCAAATAACTATCAAATTTGGTTAAAATGCACTCATTGGTTCATGAGGTATAGCGTCCACAAAATTTTGGCAACACACGCAAACAAAATATGTCTAAAATTGACCAAATCGTGTTTAAAATATCACAAAACTTGTAAATCTGTCGAAAACCACAAGTTAGAAGAAATAAGTCGTCGTTCCAAAGAGAAATTCTTTACTCTTAATGTACTATAAAAACATGTTTCTTCATTATAGGGTGGATTAGAAATGACTATTTACTCTTGGATCTGAATTTAGTGCTAACATTTTACTTTATATTGCGAGTAGTCAGTGAGTTGGATTTAATATACCATGTTTTACTACACATTTTATAGTTTTTTTTTTCAGCATCATTATAAAAGGGTTTAATACATTGATATTGCGATAATTAATATATCATATAATTTCGTGTTCATCATTTTTTAATTTTTCATTCCGATCGAAAATCATGATCTAGACATAAATTATCTCATTACAATAAAAAACTAGATCAAGGCAAAAATTATCATAATCTACTAAAAACTAGCATTATCTGACAGACAGAAAAATACTGAAGTAATCTTTCATTATTTATTAAATGTGGGCCACAAAATACTGAATTTACCTCTTCGAATTTATACATCTTTTCACGCTATCCTGTCATACAACATTTGATTTTTAGATCACATTACTAGAAAAATATGCATCTGTACAACACATAAATGGAAGTTTTATTAAAAATTAATGGCTTTGCGTGGTTATTTAGTAATTTCATTGACCTAAAACGGTCGAAGTACTTTTTTTTTTCCTATTTCGATAGACTCATCTTCATAAATGAGTGCTCTTCATTTCATGATAGCGTGATCAGCGAGTCATGTAGAAGTCTTAATTGTTTTTTTCGTTGCCCCGAGGTATTACAGATATTTAAATGTAGTTATGGCATATTTGTTTTTCATTAACTTTCAGAGATAATAAATATCTTCAAAAAATTATCAGTTTCATCTTCAGTTTTCTTTCTAACAGGTATATATATAAACAGCGTTCGGAAAAAACCTTGACTTTGACTTTAATTGCTTAAATTCCTTTTAAATTTAATTCCTGCGTTCAGTAATTTTTCCGCTGCTATCTAAGAAAAGAACCTAACCTCTTTTGTTCTGTGATAAAGAATAAAAAAAAATATCTGTCAGTTGAAATACTACTGCTACTACTACTGCTACTACTACTAATAATAGGAATAAGAAAAATAAGAATAAAAATAGGCAATACGAGTTTTATATTATAATGTTAGTTGATAGGCAACATTACTTACTGTATACATTCAGTTCTCTGAAAAGTTTACCTTATTAATTTTATTTTTTTACTATCGATATTTTTTTAAACAAAAAATTAATAATAATAAATAATAATAATAATAATAAAGAAAGAAAAAAAGAAAAGAATGAAATTACAAAATTAAACTACAACCCTAAACAAAATTTGACATTAAGCAAGCTTCCTTATTTTTATTTATTTATTTATTTATTTTAATTGTATGTTGCTGAACATCCTGCTTTATTCAAGAGGGTGTAGAAAAAAAAGTATTAAACAATAATTTATTTTCTGTCTGAAAGAACCTCTTCCTCCTAACAGAAATAACATGTTTTAAAATCGAGGAATTACGCGGGAAAAGTAATAACAGTTCGCCAATTTTGCTACTTTCTGTATATTCTTTATATTTTTATAAACTAAAAAAAGAAGAAACATTTATTATTAAGACACACATACCAAATTACCAGGCTGTGCAAAAGCTAATCTCTGACATCACAAAACTTTATTCTATATCATTCCATATAACCATTTTTCAGCTAAACTGCATAAATGTTAATTAACGTACAGTCGGTAACAAAAGTCTCTGAACACTAGCAAAAATTCCTATATAAAAAAAGTACACTTCATACAGTTTTGTTAAATAAATCCTTGTCGAATCCTGTTCTTAGTCAGTCTAAAAACAGAATTCGACAAGGATTTATTTAACAAAACTGTATTAGGTGTACTTTTTTTTATATAGGAATTTTTGCCAGTGTTCGGAGACTTTTGTTTCCGACTGTACCTTCTTTTAATAATCATTTTACACATGCCATTACGTGGAATTTTGATTAATAGATACTTGGATATCGTCATGAGGATAATCATAGAAAGCGAATAGTAACAGCATCACCTGTCATCCGATGTGCTCTCAAATTGAATAAGCATAGTTTCTTAAAATAGCCCTCACATTTATCAAATTTTGTGTATTTACACATTACAGAAGCTGGGATATAGTAAATTGTATCAAGGTCCAATCAAAAATAAATTTTCCTTGAAGTTACAGCTCCCACAAAATTTTGGTCAATTCGAGACATTTCCAAACCAGAGATCGAATATTTTCAGGAATCCAGTACCTTCTTCTTACACTGAGAGAATATATATATATATATACAGTCGGTAACAAAAGTGTCCGAACACTAGGAAAAATTCCTATGTAAAAAAAGTACACTTAATACAGTTTTGTTAAATAAATCCTTGTCGAATCCTGTTCTTAGTCAGTCTAAAAACAGGATTCGACAAGGATTTATTTAACAAAACTGTATTAAGTGTACTTTTTTATATAGGAATTTTTGCTAGTGTTCGGACACTTTTGTTACCGACTGTATATATATACCACTTTCATTTAGAACGAATAAACGGTCATTTCTAAATCCCTAAACTAGAAATATAGATTTCTGATCTATGCGTATAAGGCACGCCAATAAGCTGAATAGACGAAATGATCGATAATTTCTATTGTATACATTTCTAGATGGTGAAACAATATTCTAAATATTCTAAACATTCTGAATCCTTTGCACTGCGAGAAATTCTCGCTTGATTTTCTAGAATTGGGTCATAAACCAAGATTATAGTTGCTGAAACCCGCCTCTTGTAGTCTCATTTATTTGCAGAGATTTTTAATTAACTTTGCCCTCGTAATTCTAGGCAAACGCTCTAGAATTCTAATAGGAGTTTCTAAAACTCGCTTTCAAAGGGAACTAGAATTTATAAGGATAAATGGAACTATTTTTACTAGAGTCACAAACGAGATTCTAGATGTCAGTTACAGAATTTTTTCTCAGTGTATGTATACTAGCCTCCAAAACTTAAGGATCAACCTTTTTTTTTTTTTCTTCTTTCACACAAATAAATATATGGACATAAAACTCGACTGACATGTTTGTTGATAACCAATCGAGTTTTGTATAACTTTAATAAGTACTTTAATACCTTACAAATGAAGTTGAAAAACGAAAAATAACAAATGTGCAATTTATAAAATTTTTATAAGCTTCCTCACAGCATTAAACAGATAATTTGTATTGGTTTGTACTGTCATGTGAGAGATGAGTCATTTTCATAAAGAGTAAAATTTTCATGAAACATTGTAATTTTGATATTTACTTATATCTTAATTAGGCTCATATTTTTTGTCTTTTTGAATCTACAAATATCAACTGTTCGTTTCCGAAAAATTTATAATTAATTATAACAGTCCATTTCTATTTCATTTTCTCTGGCAATTCATCATTCATATCATTTTATATAAGTTAATTACCATTTTTTTTTCTAAGGTTATTCTAATTCACGCCTGGTATATACACTATGTATTGAAAATCTGTTGACATATTTGCACACCTTTTTTCTATAGTTTTAGTGTTGTAAAAGCTAGAGGTTGAACAGCTGCAGCTATAAACTGTTATTTGAAACTCATTCTGACATAGCAATTCATTGTTGTTTGACAAAAAAGAATTTGTCCCTGAATTTCAGTTACTTTCTAAATCTGCAATTTGCTATTATAAATAAATTATTAATAGCAATAATAATAATAATAATAATAAATCGAAGTCTAATTTTTTAAAGTTATATATATAAAACTCCGTACAAAACAAAATTAAATTTAATACTCAGAACTTTTTTTAAAACCCATTCTTCCATATAAAGGTATGCGGCAACTATGTTTCGGTACTTAGCAAGAGTTACTGCAATCATTTCTTAAAATTTCTTTGGTACATCTTTAGCACAGTACCCTCTTGGCGGCTTTTAAATTTTTATTTTTATTTTGGCTATGAATTAAAATGTCTATTACAGTTGCATAAGTAAAGCTCTTGGCGTTCAATCATCTTCGGTTTGCATAATATTAAATTTTCCAAAAGGGTCTTATATGAAAGTTATTCAGTTTTTTCCACATGATTTTTCTCAATTTTATTTTAAACATAATTTTTTTTTACATGATACGAGGTATGCTCCAGTAATAATAATAGTAAAAAAAGAACATACATTTTCTATATGCATAAAAGCATGTTTCGTGTAGAATATGGCATGAAAATCATTCACTATTCGTTTACAATGCTACCCAAGAGAACTAGAATCTGTTGGGATTATACTTGGAAATTGCTGGAAGTGCATGCCAGGTTGTGATTTGTGCTATTAGTGGAACACTAAATTTAAATACACAATGTGGTGTGTGTATAATTTAGAGAAACCATATCATGCACAGAATTATTTGGCAAATGAAACTACTCCTAAACCTAGTTTGAACTATTTTTGACATATATTTGTATAACAATACTCATTATCTCACCCTTTAATTTGCATTCTGTCTTTATATTGTATTACCTGTATTGTATTATCTATAATCTATATTTTGTTTTGAAACATTCTTTAAAAATGCGTTACTTTTATCTGCGAGATTAAAACTTATTTCATTATAAAATATAGTACTGTTTTTAAAATAAACAAATAAATTAAACCAGGGGGCAAAAATAGCTTTACTTTCAATAGTGTTTTCGCATTGTGTGCATACCTCGTTCGTGCTATGTAAAAAAAAAAAAAAAAAAAAAAGAAAAAGCTGAAAAACGAAATGGACTTTAAACAATCCTTTATTTTCTTTTTTATAAATAACTGAAATATTTTTGTTAAAAATGACAATTCTTTAAAAATAATTACATGGAAATATTATCCAAAGTTTTCTTCGTCATCGTTACAAAACATACATAAACGAGGTCATTTCCTTTGTGTGACAAAATATCCTCATCTTTTGAATTTTCTTCATCAGCATCTTCAATTCAAGGCCAAGCTTTTCACACACACACACACAAAAGGGAAAAACTAATTTTACTTATGATTATTTATGCTTGGAGAAAAAAATGTTTTGCAAATTTTTAATACAGGTTTTTGTAAGAATTGCTATATATTGAAATAAAAACCTCTTTCTGTGATTTAAAAAGAAAAAAAAATATATGTATATTTCCTTAATAAAGTCTTACACACGGAAAACGCCTATTTCAGTGCTTAAGCTTAATAAAAACTGGTTAAATGTACATACCATTTAATGAGATATGTTGTCCGAACTCACTGCAATTGACTTCTTTTTTCACAAACCCAGTCAAATACTACACAAATGACAAAAAAAAAAAAAAAAAAAAAAAAAAGAGAGAGAGAAAGAGAGAGAGAATGAATGAAAGAAGACGAAAAAAGGAAAAAAAAATTCTTTTTCTAAGAATAGGTAATATCTCTCTTAGGGAATTCAACTGTTGACCAATCATTTCATACAATACTCTTTATTATTATTACTATAAATGTGCGTTAGACTTTCCATTAAAAAAAAGAAAAAGAAAAAATCATTTTATGCAATTTCTAAACATTTTTTTTTCACTTCCCTTTTAATGATTTCTGCAATTCATCTAGTGATATCACAAAATTAAATTATGAACAGTTTTGAATTAAAGGGACAAAAACCGGAAATAAATCGTTTTACATTTTGAATACAAACAACACATAATAGCTTATTATAATTTCGTATTTCAAGTTTGTAATTAAGAAAATTATAAATTTAAGCTTAAGCTTAAAAATAAAATAAAATAAAATTACCAGGTGTGGCGCTAACACGACTTTCTCTTACCGTGAAATTTAATGCTATAAATACGGATTGGAGATTAAGGGTACTGTTATGGAAACCTACGTAAAAGTAATTCAAATTAGGCTTCAGAACAGCTTTATTTGACAGATAATTCTGCGTGAGGGGGAGGGGGGGGGAGTGGAATCTCTGCCTCCCTCAAACCCCCGTTTGATTATTGTACCTACACTTATATAGAATTAAAATCCGTTATTACATTTAAAAGTTCATTTAAAATTATTCAGGCAACTTTCACACGCACCATTCCTTGAAACTCATCAATCTTGGTCAACCTTTTCAAGTAACAAACTCATATTAACTTAAAAATACAAAATTTGAATTACTTGAAATTATTTGTTTTTAAGCTACTGTGATAAGAGACAGAGACAAAAATAAAATGTTGATAACTTGACTTCGGTTTAAAGAAACCTAAAAACGTGTAAATATACAAATATATATATAAAACAATATTTAGCTTTAAAAAATACTTTATGGGTTAGAGGAATTAATTTCAATTTCTGAGTAGTTTTCCTAGACATGGTGAAATACTATAATGAAGCACTTCCACTAATTACAGTTA
Source organism: Salticus scenicus (assembly GCA_963930645.1). NCBI lineage: Eukaryota > Metazoa > Arthropoda > Arachnida > Araneae > Salticidae > Salticus > Salticus scenicus. Next base: position 212,296,711 of record OZ005648.1, read on the forward strand.
ATAAAAAAGGATGTATTCGCTTAATTATTGACAGCCCTGTATATCTTTCAAAAATTATGTACGCATCACATGATGCACATTAATATAATCTTATATTATTAACACACAGCACAACCTGAAATGCACTTCCATCAATTTTCAAGTATTGTCCCACTATATTCTAATTCTTTTGTGTAGCCTTGCAAACAAACGGTGAATGATTTTCATACCATATTCTACATGAAACTTTTTTTTAGGCATATAAAAAATATATATTCATTTCATTTGGTTAGTGCAGCCTATAGATGTTAAACTCTACATTCCTGAAATTCGCCCTACAAATGTAATGTATTTCAGTTCTCTTGGACAGGGCTCCAAGAATTTGGAAAATTGTAGTGCCAAGGAAAAATTTTTGGTAGCCAGTAAAAAACAACAACCGACCTTTATTTATTTATTAATGTATTTTAATTTAATTTTTTTTTTTCAATTTTGAAATTTACTTGAATATATAAATTAAAATTCTATGTATAAAAATCAAATACTAACTAGAACTGGATTATACATCAGAAATCAACTGTTTAAATTTGACATTCTCAAATCGATTTCATTATTTTCTCTAAACCCATACACGGCTGGCATCGACACGTCATTACACCGGCGCAACGATTCAGCCCCGGGTCGCAAAGCGAACTAACGAGAGCAAGTGTAAACTGCTTTGATTAACACTGGGCTGTTAAACAGGCACAGTGGAACGCAGTGTAACTACCTGTTGGTATACCGATTCGACACTGTGTCGCAATTCAACACGACGGTGTGCGAAACACGCACAGATAACCATAAATCACTGTATTACTTCCATTTGTTTCTTAGGTCCGTCGTACACTGCACTGACGAGACATGAGACAAAGTTTGAAGCGACATGCGACACGCACATGCTCTAAATACAACTTCTCCTGAAAACTGTTTAGAGCATGCATGTGTCGCATGTCGCATCAAACTTTGTCTCATGTCTCTTCAGTGTGTGGTGGGACTTATACGAATTGATATGAACTACGCATTAGTTTAGCACAGGTTTCGGCATTCGACTTTGGGTCCAATTTTTTCACCAAAATATTAAAACATTTTTTTAAATGTTGAGTTCTCATTGGTCAATGGCGACCAGGTGACCGTATTTCACGAGCTCTGCTCTCGCCTGTTTCTGTACACGAACCGTTTGCTTGATCTCAACGAAAAGTTTAGTGTGGCTGTGATACGGATTTAGGATACCGAATTTGAACTTCTTGTTGTTATTTGTTCTTGATATATGCAGATAACTGGCACACAGGTACATAGAAACACACATAGAACAATCGCTAAAAAAATTAATTTCGGATTCAAGGTGACCTCAAAACGTGTAAATGTAACAAAAACTCAATTTCGAAAATTTCCCCCCAAAACAACAGTTTTTATACCATATATGTGGTCAAGAAAAATTAAATAGGATAAGCAGAAGATAATAGTGATAACTTTTAATTTTTTTAATTTTTAAAACTTTAAATTAAAACTTAAAATTTTAAACTTTTTTGTTCTAGCTTCTAGTTACTATTCTTTTCTACTACTGCAAACTTTGGAAAAAATTTAATTGATATCTGTCGCAATATTTTCATTATTTAAAAATGCATCATTGTGGTTTGAATCAGATTTTTATTTTTATTTATTTATTTTAATTACTTAAAAACAAATCAATTTTTTTTTTTATTTCTAAGAAGAATTTCAAGTTCCAATTATAAAAATTTGAAATTGAATTCAATAAGCTTCTTAAAAAAGAAAGAAAAAATAAATTAACGTTAATGCCGTGAATCTATATTAATAAAATCAGAGTTTTGTCTGTAAATTTGTCGGAATCGAAAAATTTTGCGATATCTTCACGTTTCACACCCCATGAAAGCCGAAAATGACTTCAGAAAATTTTGCCTGTGTGTGTGTGTGTGTGTGTCTGTGTGTATGTCATCGTGTCCGAATGTCGCTTTTTTTGTCCGGGCATCACTCGGGAACGGCTGGACGGAATTCAACGACGCTTGGCAGTAATTTAGGTCTTCACCCAACTTAAAATTATATCTATCAACTTTTCGGAAATTCCCCCCCGTTCCCCCCCTAGGGGGTAAAAGACTAAAACACGTTTGTCCGGGCATCACTCGAGAACGGCTGGACGGAATTCAACGACGCTTGGCAGGAATTTAGGTCTTCACCCAACTTAAAATTATATCTATCAACTTTTCGGAAATTCCCCCCCGTTCCCCCCTAGGGGGTAAAAGACTGAAACACGTTTGTCCGGGCATCACTCGAGAATGGCTGGACGGAATTCAACGGCGCTTGGCAGAAACTTAGGTCTTCACCCAACTTAAAATTATATATATAGAAATTTTCAAAATTATAATTAGTGTTTAAATTGTGGGTAAAAAACGCCTGCGCATGCGCCATAAATATCTTTTCACTAAAATGCTTTGAATGAAAAAATGAAATATAAAAATAAATTTTTAAGTTAAAGACTTTATATTCGCGTGATTTTCGTGTGAGTAGATTACGCTTTAGATTCGCGTGAGTATTCGCGTGATTTTCACTACAAATTATGAAAAGATTGAAATGAAGTTTTGCCATCTGAGTTTCATACTTTAGTTAATTTTAAAACATCTAATTGTCGTATCGAAAAACTGTTTACACCCCAGGATTCAGAAAAATCATCTCTTTAATTTGGTACTGAATTTGTAACGATAGGTCTGATACTTCTAATTTATTTTCCCCTTTTTCCGTTTTTCCGTTGCCACTTAAATTTCATACTTTAGTTATTTTTTTAATATCTAATTGTCGCATCGAAAAACTGTTTGCACCCCTGGATTCAGAAAAATCGCCTCTTTCATTTGGTACCAAATTTATAAATATAGGTCTGATATTTCTAATTTATTTTACCCTTTTTCCGTTTTCAACCTAGATTCGATATGGAACAGCTTTAGTATTGGATCCCTTTGGCAAAATTTGAAATTCGGAACTGAAGTAGCTCGGACGTTTTTCGGCAAGATCTTTGATTGCACAATTGAGATAGCCAATTCAGTTCATCGCAAAAATGGCTTAAAATATTTAAAGTCACCAAAGGGTTCCCATACTAAAGCTGTGCATTTTGTACTTATTTATTTATATTTTCTATTAAAGACTTCTGTGGTCACGAAATTTGGTGCGTAAATTGTTTGTTTGCATCCGGCACTTATTGTAACTGGATTTCACGAAATTCGAAATCTCCCCCCCCCCCTTCTCGGAGTCGGAGGGCAATAAACGGTATAACTTCTGTATAACCCCACAGCTGAATTTGGCGATTTTTCTTTGGCGTTGTTTTGAAGGATAACGATGTCGTTCTGGACTGTTTGCGATATAATATGGCAGCCTAATATTTTGTTTATTTTGGATTTATGATTTAGATTATGATTTTATCATTTATCATATATGATTTATGATTTTTAGATTTATGATTTAGCCATAATCGCCAACAAAAAAAATCGCCAAATATCGTTGTGGGTTTATACTGAAGTCGTTCCCAATAAACATGTGTAAAAACATGTTTTTCCGTTTGAATTCGCTTTGAATTATCTTAGAATGGCGAATTTTGGTGTGCGGATATTGATTAAGTGTACGCATTATGTACGTTAGTGGGATTTTGCAAAACTTCGAACTCACCCACTGAGGAAGGGGAAGTAACAAGTGGGTAAGTTGTGCCTAAGGCAGTGGGGACCCAGACTGTATATTGATTAAGTGTACGCATTATGTACATTAGTGTGATTTTGCAAAACTTCGAACTCACCCGCTGAGGAAGGGGAAGTAAGAAGTGGGTAAGTTGTGCCGAAGACAGTGGAGACCTAGACTCCTCACTTTGCGAGCGAGAAAACCTCTACCAATCACAGCGAGAACTTGGGTTATTAATAAAGACATGGGATTTTGATAACTCATTTAAGTTTAATGTCCAGCGAAGCGGGCAAAGCCTGCTAGTAATTTATAAAATCTCAAATATCAGCTATCCTTTTTATGGGCCCCAAATGAAAGAACACGAAAGTCAAGTACAACAGGACACCATTATTTCGTTTGTTAAAAATTTTCTTTTATCAATGTTTTCATCTAAATTAATTTCTTTTTGTCAAAATGAACCTGAAAGAACCAAAATGAATTTTAAAGAGAATCACATAAACTTTTAAGCTGTTCAAACAGTGTTTGCTTTTTAAGATCACTAGTGATAATATCAAACATCGTTTATAAATGAACGAACTATAAAGAAACGGAAGCCTATTTTTGTTTTCTAAGTATCAGATATAAAATTATGTACAGTGCAGAATTTAATTAGACAAGAGTTTATTTTATTCTTCCATATACAGTTCCCGCCGCTTATTAAAATCACATTCGTTCTGAGCCAAAGTGATTTTATTAAGCGGCTGATTTTTATATACGGCGAACGTTCCTGCACTTAAGGAAAAGGTATTACTTCCTGAATTTGGAAAGAAAGTTGAAAAGGTAACGAATAATGGAATTAGTAAAAAATATTAATTAATTTTTGGTAGATAATTAATTAATTGTTTCTTCGATATAAGTAAATTAAACGCATTCCAAGCTCCCATGCACTTTCGTTTGAGAAAAATCATGATTACTTTACCAAAAGTTCACGCTGTTCTTATAAATTTAAACTCTTTCCGTTTAAACTTCATGAATTATAGTAATTTTAAAATAAGAACTAGAAATTTCTTTTTAATAATTAGAAATTAATATATATATATATATATATATGTACCATTTCAAATCAAATTCGTAACTTATTACTGCGCTATGAAGAATACGTTCCTTGAAATTGTTACGGAGATAAGTTATGGGATGTGTTTAATTTGTAACTGTACTGCATGTGTGAATTCTTCGACAATGAGCGATAATGAAGGGCTTGTTGTACTTAATTTCTTTTTATATTTCAAAAAAAAAAAAAAAAAAAAAAAAAAAGAAAGAAAAGGCACTAATGCAAATAAAAATATTTTTGTGTGTGCATAAATGATATTTTTGACTGCTGGGGAAATATTTTTGAGTTTGTTAACCGGTGATGTTGATTTTATTAAGCGGCGGCTTTAAAAGTGGTTTGTATTGATTTGATTCCGGTCCTGGCAATTTGAACAGATTAAGCGGCTGATTTTATTGACCAATGAATTTATTAAGCGGCGGTTACTGTATATACTAACTGTGTTGCGTTCAGTCGCAAACATATCTATATTCATTTCTTAAAATTTCTTTCGTGCGTTTTCTCTCTCTCTTTTTTTTTAAAATAGTTTTTCAACTTGATGCGACAGAAAAAGAAAGAATTTTTTTCTGTTGGTATAAAGATGCAAAGGTGCAATAATAATAATAATAATAAAGATTATTTACCTTAAAATATGAAATTGCGTTTCTTAGGAAAGGTTACTATATTCATTTCTTAAAATTTCTTTTGCACTTTTTCGCTCAATTTTATTTTTAATAGTATATATATATTTTTTTCAACTTGTTGCTAAAGGAGTAAAAAAGAAAAAAAATAGAAGAAGAAGAAGAAGAAAAGAAATCATTTTTCAGTTGGTCTCTTTTGCCTAACAATTCTTTTGTCCTAAAAATTTACATAATATTTATAATGTTATACATTATTTATAAAAAAGTGTTTGCTCTGATTGCAATGTACCCTTAGTATAATAATGATAATGAAAATACCTTCATTTTATTATAATTTGAAGCTTTTTCTCTTTTTTTGTTTTTCGATAAATATAACGAGAGAAAACATTCTGTGTAACTTATATTATATTCATCAGCTACATTTGTTGGACTTTCATCTCGTTAAAAAAGACATTATTCTTACAATTAAGCGGTTTTACTGGATGACACAAATAGATATACATGTATTTTTCTGTAAAGATTTGGCAACAGCTATACAACTGTCATCTTTTTACCTTGAAGGTAAGATATCAGCATGATTTTGCATTTTATTTCCAAATTAAGAAAACTCATTGAATAGAAAATATTTTTTCCTTTTTCATAATATTTCGTGTTTATAATAATAACCTTAAGCCATAAAATATGATAGATGCATTTATTACTTGTATAGATAAAAGCAGGAAAGCATTATCTTAAAAGTAAAATAAACAATGCTAATCTGGTAACTAATGTTTGTGATACTAGGCACTAGACATACATTTTAAAGTAGTTTGTTTTGTTTAATGAAAAGAACAAGTTTTAGTAAATGCAGAACCGGATAAAAAAAAAAAAAAAAAAAAAAAAAAAAAAAAAATTGAACAGCATTTTAAAATTTATGTCATTCATTAATCTTTAACTGATTTCGAGAGAACGAGGTTAAACGGGCAGGATATTGGACGATATATTTTTTTCGTGTTATTTACTTACACTGAAAATAATAATAATAATAATAATAATAATTTTGCAACTGACATCTAGAAAATAAATTGTGACTGTAGTAGAAATAGTTCCATGTTATTCTTATAAATTCTAGCTCTCTTTGCTAACGAGTTCTAGACACACATGTTAAAATTCTAGAGCATTTTCCTATATTATCGTGGTCAAAACTATTTAAAAATAGATGCAAATAAATGCGAATACAAGAGGCGGGTTTTAATAATTCTAGTTTACGAATCAATTGTTGAAATCAATTCTAGAATTTCTAGCAATAGTAAGGATTCAAAATATTATGTATCGTTTCACCCCCTAGAAAAGTATTGATTATAGAAATTCTTGATCATTTTCTCCATTCAGTTTATTTGTTTACCTTATTTCTCATAATCCGTAAATCTATATTTCTAGTTTAGGGATTCAGAAAAGGACTGCTTATCCGTTCTAGATGAAGACGGTATATTTTTATTTTTTCAGTGTATAAACTTCTGAATAGAAATTTTTTATTCAAAATGAAGAAAATTTGTTTTGTCTACAATTAGTTTAATCAAAATCTATAACTGCTTGTCCATTTTTTTTACCTGCTTTTACATCTACATTTCTCTTGTGATTCAATTTAAATAAAAATATTCTGCTACAAATTTAATGTTTCTTTTCTTTCTTTCTTTCTTTCTTTTTTTTTTTTTTTCTTTTAACCAATATATGATCGAGAAAATAAGATTTTTCGGTTGAATTTTCGAAACTGATTTTCTTTTTCTTTTTTTCTTTCTTTTTTTTAATACATGCTTTAAGGTGAAATGGATAAGAAGATCGGACTTTAAGCGATTGGTTTGCTTACACTGAGAAAAAAAAATATACCGCTTTCATCTAGAACGAATAGGTGGTCCTTTTCTAAATCCCTAAACTAGAAATATAGATTTCCGAGCTATGAGTATAAGGCACGCCAATACACCGAGAAAAAATTCTATAACTGACATCTAGAATCTAAATTGTGGCTCTAGAAAAAATAGTTCCATGTCATCCTTATAAATTTCTCATAAAAAAATATTCTAGTCCCCTTCGAAAGCGAATTCTAGAGACTTCTATTAGAATTCTTGAGCGCTTGCCTATACTATCGACCTATTTGAAAATATCTCCAAATAAATGTGAATACAAGAGGCGGGTTTCAGCAGCTATAATCTTGGTTTATAACCCAATTCTAGAAAATCAAGCGAGAATTTTCGTAATATAAAAGATTCAGAATATTCAGAATTTTCAGAATATTGTTTCACCATCTAGAAATGTGTAGCTTAGAAATTCGCGACCGTTTCGTCTATTCGGTTTGTTGGCGCGCCTTATGCGCATAGCTCGGAAATCTATATTTCTAGTTTAAGGATTTAGAAAATAGCCATTTATTCATTCTGGATGAAGGCGGTATATTTTTTTTCTCAGTGTATCTGTCTATGTGTATCTATGTCTATTTGAATATTTACAGTATAACTCGAAAACAAATATTAGCAAGGATTCCAAATTCAGTATTATAAATCTGTAGTATAACGAGGATATTGCCAGATTTTTTTTTTTTAATATATATGTATGAGAAAAGTATGATTTTTGCGTCAAATTTTCTAAATTGATTTTTTTTTTTTTTTTTTTTACACGTTATAATTTTCCACGAACACAAAGATAAAATTTTTAGCAATTGGTTTGTGTAATTGTCTATGTATAACTATATCTGTCTGTGTGGCTATGTATCTTGCAGTTTGTGTATGTGAATATTACCAGTATAACTCGAAAACAAATATTAGCAAGAAGTCCAAATTCGGTATTCTAAATCTGTATTATATGGGGATATTTCTTTAAACCTTTTTTCACCAATATATGATCGAGAAAGTATTACTTTTGTCACATTTTCGAAACCTATTTTATTTTTATTTTTGTTTATTTTTATTTGTTTACACGTTTTAAGGTTTTATGAATAAAAAGATACTGTTTTTAACGGTTGGTTTATGTATCTATTTACGTGTTTGTTTGTCTGTGTATCTGTGTATTTATGGCTGTTTATCTGTGTGAATATTAACAGTATAATTCAGAAACGAATATTAGCTAGAAGTCTAAATTCAGTATTTTAAACTCGTATCATATAGGGATAATACTTAACTATATATATATATATATATATATATACATAAAGGTTTGACGAATGATTTGTATACAGATATATATATATATATATATATATATATATAAAGATTATTTTATAGATTATTTTTTTTTTTTTTAGCTCTTAAATTCGAACGTTCACTAATTAAAATTTTGCACCTTACAACTTCAAAATAAATTACAAAAAATAAAGCACAGCGATTTTCGCAAAACAAGAATTGGTTTAACGATGTTGAGTTTCTGGGCTATGAAAAGGGAATTTAAAATGTGTTATGTAATTAATAATAATATGGCATATTTAATTCCCTATTGGTTAATATAGGGCTTGTCTGCCCTATGTAATAATCTTGATTTTATAGACATGCACGGTAAGACAAAATAGTGTGCGTCTGTGAATGCAACACTAGATTATATTTTCTATTAAAACAAGAAAGAAAAATCATGCAGTACGCATTGTTTAGTAACACTTTCCAACTGTACGCAATTGTATCGAATAACTTTTAATATTCTTTGCCTACTTTATCACACAACAGACAGAACAACTGAAAAACATGCAGATAGACTAATTGATTTTAAAATTAATCTTAGGCATTTTGGAAAGAGTTAGAAAGGCTTAACGCAAAAGAAAATGCAGCCGTCAGATTATAATTACAGGTTTTAATCTCTCTGAATATTTTATTGTAGCCCTGTAAATCTGAAAGTTAATCATATCATGTTCTATACACAACATCATTTTAGAATATTAATAATGCATCTCAATGTTCCTATGATTTTTATAGCAGAAAGATTTTTAAATATAACTTTTAAAAAATTCTGTCCTAAAACGTAATACATTGTTTTTTTTTTATTGTTGTTGTTGTTGTCCCTGTAAACAAACTAGTTGTACAGGACCAATTAATGGCATTTTAAATAGGGAACATTCCATAGGGAACTTGGGTGTATCATTTTTTAAAAATTCTCAAAATATTCACGGATGATAGGAGCCGGAGACAAACAGATAGAAAGGTAGACAATCGGACAGACAGATGCACAAATTGAAATCATATTACCACTAGAATTATAAGAAATTTTTAAAACGCTCATGTAAACAAAAATGCAATTCCAGCAAATTTTTATTTATAGCTCTTAATGTAACTGATTATTTTTGTGTGGCCCTGTAAATCTAATGCTAACCATACTATATTACATAGAAGGCACTACTTTCTGCATACGAATAATGTATTTCAATTGCATTAAGATTTGTGGAGAATAAAATTATTATAATTTGGTTTTTAAAAATAACTCTCATACTACACAATGCTTTGGAGTACTTTCAAGTGGCCCTGTACACAAACCAGTTAGAAATGTACTCTACTTTACATAGGAAACATCCGATAGGGAATTGAATATCATGTTAAAATTTCATTGAAGTTTGTATACATTAAAGGTATTAAAAGATGGTTTATAGAAACTCCTCCCATAGAACACAATGCTTTCGAATACTTTTGGGTGTCCTTGTACACAAACCAGAAAAGGTATTCACTCCATTTTCAATAGAGAACATCTGATACTCAATTTGAATAAAATATATCGGTTTAAAGAAATTCCATGAATATTTACGGGAATTAGGGCGCAGTAAAACAGACAGAGAGACAGGCAGACGGAAAGAAGAACAGTCAGACAGATACAGACATTGAAATTATATTCACACTAAAAAACTGATAGAAAGTTTTAAAAACGCGTAAAGTAAACGAGAGTACAATTCTAGCAATTTTTTATTAATAGCTCTTAATATAACTGAATATTTTTGTGTCACCCTTTAAATCTAATGATAACCATGCTATGCAAAGCATTTTTTTGTGCATATAAATGACATATTTCAATTTCCTAAAACTTTGTAGAAAGTAAAGATATTAAAATTTGACTTATAGAAATAACTCTCATAGAACGCAACGCTTTGGAATACTTTTAAGTGTCCCTGTACATAAATCAGTAGTGATATTTCCTCCATTTTATACAGGAAACATCCAATAGGGAATCTGAATAACATATTTCAATTTAATTGAGATATGTCTACAGTAAAGGTAAGAAAATATGGTTTATCGAAATACCTCTCATAGGACATAATGCTTTGAAATACTTTCAGGTGTACCTGTACACAAACCAGTAGAGGTACAAACTCCATTTTCAATAGGGAACATCAGATCGTAAACTTGAATAACATATATCAGTTTCAAGAAATTCCATAAATATTTACGGGAGTTAGAGCTCGGACAGACAGACAGGCAGATACACAAAACTGAAATCATATTCACACTTAAAAAATGTTAGAAAGTGTTAAAAACGCTTAACGTGAACGAAAGTACAATTCTAGCAATTGTTTATTAATAGCTCTTAATGTAACTGGATATTTTTGTGCCACCTGTAAATCTAATGCTAATCATGCTCTATTCTGTGCAAAGCATTCTTCTGTGCATATAAATAACATATTTCAATTCCCAAAAACTTCGTGGAAAGTAAAGTTATTAAAATTTGATTTATAGAAATATCTGTCATAGAACGCAATGCTTTGGAATAATTTTGAGTATCCCTGTACATAAACCGATGGTGATAATTCCTCCATTTTAAACAGGAAACATCCAATAGTGAACTTGAATAACATATTTCAATTTCATTCAGATATGTCTACACTGAAGGTATGAAAATATGATTTGTAGAAATACCTCTCATAGAACACAATGCTTTGAAATACTTTCGGGTGTCTCTGTACACAAACTAGTAGAGGCATAAACTACATTTTCAATAGGGAACGTTCGATAGTGAACTTGAATAACATATAATTATTTAAGTTAGAGGAAATATATTAAGTATTATTATTTAAATTAGAGGAAATATAATGCTAAACATACTATATTGTATGCAAAGCATTCTTTTGTGCATATAAATAACATATTTCAATTCCTGAAAATTTGTGGAAACTAAAGTTATTAAAATTTGATTTATAGAAATATCTCTCATAGAACGCAATGCTTTGGGATACTTTTGAGTGTCCCTGTGTATAACCCGATGGTGGTATTCTCTCCATTTTATACGGGAAACATCCAATAGTGAACTTGAATAACATATTTCAATTTCATTCAGATATGTCTACACTAAAGGTATGAAAATATGGTTTGTAGAAATACCTCTCATGGAACACTATGTTTTGATTGAAATACCTTCGGGTGTCTCTGTACACAAACTAGTAGAGGCATAAACTCCATTTTTAATAGGGAACGTTCGATAGTGAACTTGAATAACATATATCAGTTTCAAGAAATTCCATAAATATTTACGGGAGTTAAGCGCGGACAGACAGACGGAAAGACAGACAGACAGAAAAACCGAAGTCATAAATACTTTTCAACCTTGTTGGAAAGTGTTAAAAATATTAGAAAGTGTTAAAACGCTTAACGTAAACGAAAGTACATATCTAGCAATTTTTTTATTAATAGCTCTTAATTTATCTGGATATTTTTGTGCCACCCTGTAAATATAATGCTAAACATGCTATATTGTATGCAAAGCATTCTTTTGTGCATATAAATAACATATTTCAATTCCTGAAAATTTGTGGAAACTAAAGTTATTAAAATTTGATTTATAGAAATATCTCTCATAGAACGCAATGCTTTGGAATACTTTTGAGTGTCCCTGTGTATAACCCGATGGTGGTATTCCCTCCATTTTATACGGGAAACATTCAATAGTGAACTTGAATAACATATTTCAATTTCATTAAGATATGTCTACAGTGAAGGTATTAAAATATGATTCATAGAAATACCTCTCATAGAACACAATGCTTTGAAATACTTTCGGGTATCCCTGTACACAAACCAGTAGAGGTACAAACTCCATTTTCAATAGGGAACGTGCGATAGTGAACTTGAATAACATATTTCACTTTCATTAAGATATGTCTAGAGTAAAGGTATGAAAATATGGTTTATAGAAATACCTCTCATAGAACACAATGCTTTGAAATATTTTCGGGTGTCCCTGTACACAAACCAGTAGAGGTATAAACTCCATTTTCAATAGGGAACGTGCGATAGTGAACTTGAGTAACATATTTCACTTTCATTAAGATATGTCTAGAGTAAAGGTATGAAAATATGGTTTATAGAAATACCTCTCATAGAACACAATGCTTTTTGAAATATTTTCCGGTGTCCCTGTACACAAACCAGTAGAGGTATAAACTCCATTTTCAATAGGGAACGTCCGATAGTGAACTTGAATAACATATTTCAATTTCACTAAGATATGTCTAGAGTAAAGGTATGAAAATATGGTTTATAGAAATACCTCTCATAGAACACAATGCTTTGAAATATTTTCGGGTGTCCCTGTTCACAAACCAGTAGAGGTATAAACTCCATTTTCAATAGGGTCCGTCCTATAGTGAACTTGAATAACATATATCAGTTTCAAGAAATTCCATAAATATTTACGGGAGTTAGAGCGCGGACAGACAGACAGACAGACAGACAGACAGACAGACAGACGGACGGACGGACAGACAGACAGACAGACGGACAGACAGACGGACAGACAGACAAACCGAAGTCATAAACACTTTTCAACCTTGTTGGAAAGTGTTAAAAATGTATATTTCCTTTTTTACATTGTTTTGTTGCAAGATAGAGACTTGCGTTGTATATTGCTTGAATTAGCTATACAGCGATCCGAAATCTTGCATAATGCTGACAGAGATGCAAGTTTCCTGATGGTAATCATTTCTAGTTTTCAGCATTTAAAATTATATTTTTCATTTCATAAATTCTCTTTTCTTTTAACAGATCCTTTTGGTTAATTTATCTCTTTTCATTTATACTATTTGATGAATGTTTCTATTGGCTTAATGGATTATGCAAATTATCTCATCGTTAGGCTTATGTGTTATATGTGTCATTTCTCTTCTGCGTAAGTACTTTAACATGTTTTTACTAATCAGTGAAATCAAATTAAATTATCATCGTGACAATAATTTTATTCGAAATACATCTCATTTAAAATTTTATATGTTGGTATTTTCATCTATCTTTCATTTGCTGAGTATTGTAAAGGAATTAAATTATTCAAATTATATATATATATATATCATATTCTGTTAATACAAGTTATTATATTTTTAACAGGTTGTGTTGGAAAATGCCTGAGTAATAGCGTATTAAATATTAAAATTGATTCTTTTCTTTTAAAAATAAGAGTTTATTTAAAGAACTCCAGTCATGTTTTAGAATTATGAATGCATGCTATTTCCAATTTGTATCACCCGTTATATATTATTTTATTCCATTTTGTAATATGAATATTTTATTTTTCCTTCTGAAAGGAAAACTTCTTTGAAAATTAGAGTAATCAATTGAAAAAGATCATCCATGGATTCATACATGGATCAGTAGGTAGAGATCGATTCTTCGTTTTTGTCAAGTTCACTTATAAACGCAGATCCCGCCAGAAATTGATCTAAGCAAAAAACTAGTACGTTGTGGCCACCAGAAATATCTTTTCCATATTTTTCTTCAAAAATTCACGCAATACAAATTACTTATTGAAGTTATTTATCAAAATTATTTTCCATCTTGAGTGTAGACGATTTTTATCTCAGAAAAGAATTATCCTAAATATCGATAAAAGTGATTTTTGTGCCCTACAGATAACATTTTAGAAAATACATTTTTCAGATTTTTTTTTAATTAAAAACGTAAACCGATATCTTTGTTCCAAAGCATTACAGATATATATTCAACAATTAATTTTGAAAATAATAATAATAATAATAATAATAATAATAGCGAGTTCTTTTGAAAAATTTTCATATTTCATATTCACACCTCCATGGAAGACACCTCCTTCAGGGAGAAAGAGATGCTCCTTCATATATAAAAATTTTATTTGCTAATACTATTATAAATATATATTTTTTTTTTTTTAATTTCGCAACGACAGGTTATAAATATTCTTCAATGAGTACATTTATACGAAATTTTGTTCTGTGCTCCGGCATTTAGAATTATGATAAAACGGGGTAATAGCGCCACCTGCTAAGCGATATGCACCAAAAGTTGATAGGCAGCAATCTATGTCAAAATGCAACTAAATATAACTTTCTATAAAATTATGTGAATTAGTTCTTGAGGTAGAGCTGGTAAAAAATTTTAGTCACACAAACACATACAGACGGATTGACAGACAGACATTCTTTTTTATAAAAATGTCCGAATCGAGTTCAGTACATCTAAAGATGTGTAAAGCCATCGAAAAACGGCAGTCAAAAATTTTTATGAGTTCAATACATTCTTCCAATGAATTCAGGAGAAAGTAATAAACAAACAAATATATATATATATATATATATATATATATATATATATATATAGATAGATAGATAGATAGATAGATTTACTTAATTTTTAAAAGTTTGAAAAAAATATCTTAAGCTGTTAAATAATACAATTTTCTAGAACATTGCCATTAAAATGTACAATTTCTATAAACTATTTTGTAAATTATCATCACATTCAAAGAAATGTTTTCTGATACATTATTTTCGAGTGTTTAAAATAAATAAATAAATAAAAAACATAACGTAACGCAAACATAAAGTATTTTTATGGCTCATTCATTTTCGCATCTTTCATATTATTTTACGAATTTGAAATTTCTGTGATCATTTACATCATTTTTTATAACGAATTCAGTTTCTTTATTTTCTTTAATTAGTCTCGTTTTTGTATTTTTCATACATTATTTTAATAAACTACTTTTATAAATGAAAACTAACTTTTACTGTTGATGAAATTTTATGAACTCTCAATTGATTTGTCTATTCCTGATTATGTAAGTCTTTTCTTTTATAACTTTTAATAAGTATTTGTGTATATTTAATCGATTAATTGTCTAAATTGTCTAAATCAATTGTCTAATTGTCTAATTAATTAACAAATAAAAAAAGAAAAAAACCTTTTATCCGGAAAATAAAAATAAATAATATTATTGAAACCACTTTTGGCATACATATTTGTGTAAGGTGAGACTATCTTTCTTCTCAACCCCATTTCAATTTAGCAGCGATATTCATAAAAAAAAAAAAAAAAGGATGTTATTAAATTTAAAGTTTATCCCAAATTATTCAGACAACTTTAATACACACTACTCTTTGAAACTTTCCAATCTTGGTCAAATTTTCCACTGGCGC
The DNA here is from genome assembly GCA_963930645.1 of Salticus scenicus. NCBI lineage: Eukaryota > Metazoa > Arthropoda > Arachnida > Araneae > Salticidae > Salticus > Salticus scenicus. The sequence continues at coordinate 212,312,483 of OZ005648.1, forward strand.
TCTCATTTGATTTTTAAATTACCAAATTTAAATTTCCTTTAAATATTTGATTTTTGGTTATGCTGATAACAGGCATATACACGGATCAATCATTAAAAACTTCATTTTCGTATTCAGATGAACTCAAAACACTTAATTATAACTAAAGGAGCGTTGAAAAATGTAGTTCAAACAATACGTTATCTGTCATGTGAGAAAGCAATAATCATTCCTAAGCCATTTTCTGGATTTGGTAAAATTTTATAAAGCACTTCCATCAATTACATTCAATAGAAAAGAAAGCTTTCGCTTAATTTTGGGGAGCCCTATATATTGTCTATAAATTATGTTCCCACCATATAATGTACTTAAAAATGTAGTCCAATCTGAAAAAACACATAACACAACTTAAAATGCACTTTCAGCAATTTCCAATTTCCAAGTAAGCCCTAATATATCCAAGTGAGCCCTAATGTATAATAATATTATAAACCCTAATTTTTTTTTATGTGGCCTATAAACTAATGGTAAACAATTTCCATACCATTTTCTATAAAAAACATGCTTTTATGCAATAAAAAAATAAATTTTTATTTCATTTTGCTTAGTGCAGTCTAAAGAAGTTAAACTGTACATATCAGAATTTTTGTCCATATTATACGTAATGTATTTGGACACTCTTGGATGTCCTTGCACACGAGCTATCTATTTGATTTTTAGAAAAAAAATCTGGAGTAACTCCACTCAACTTTCCGAACATTGAGTAATTAACAGTTTTGTAGATAAAGTAAAGAAAGAGGAGTTGTTAAACAAACAAAAGAGAGAAAACTATAATAGAGTGTTTGAGTATTTTTCTCCATATATTACACGATATTTTATTTAACGCTACTGAACTTTGAGACCATAGATCATAATGATAAAGAATTTTTCGTTTTGTCCCTGTAAAAACCTATAAACACTAGATTCACCAAAATGCTTACAGTTAGTGCAACAGTGATTTATAATATTCATATAAATTTTCAGCTCATGTGAATAAGGCGTTTAGATGCTATCGCACTTTTAAAAATTTGATCTCATAGGCCATAATGATAAAGGATTTTTCTTTGTGTCCCTGTTAAAAAACTGTAAGTGCTAAATTCACCAACATCTATGCAGTTGGTGCAACTATGACCTATAACATGTGTAAAAAATGTTTGCTCAGATTAATAAGGAGTTTAGACGCTATTACACTTTTAAAAATTTGGCCCCATAGGCCATAATGATAAAGAATTTTTCTTTGTGTCCCTGTAAAAAAACTATAAGTGCTAGATTCACCAAAATAAATAGGGTTCGTACTATGGTGACTTACAATGTACGTACCAACTTTCAGCTTATTCGAACAAAGCGTTTAGACGCTAGCGTGTTCACTCACACACATGCACAAACCCATACATACACACATACATACATCATCGTAAAAATAGTTAAAACGAACTCAGGGGACCTCGAAACGTATAGAAACTTCAAAATCTCAAATTCGGATTTTTGACATGATTACAATACTTTCCTCACTATAGTGTTCGGAAAGTAAAAATATAACAACATCTTCATATGATACAGATTTAGAACACCGAGTTTGAATTTTCAGATAATATTTGTTTCTGAATCATTCTGATAACTGACACAGAAACCAACCGTGCTAAAAATCTGATTTTCTGATTCAGGAGACAGCAAAACATATAAATATAGCAAAAGCTCGATTTCGAAAATTTAACCACATGAACAATACTTTACCTACTATAAATGGGTAAAAAGAAGTAAAAGTAAGACATTTTCTTAGCATTTAAATTTAGTAATTTGACTTGAATAGTTGATTTCCTTTTACCTTGCAGGTAAATTAGTACGATTTTGCATTTTGTTTTCGAATTAAAATTTACTATTTAGGAAGGCTTTTCCCTTTTAAAAATATTTCCTCTCATAACATTTCATGTTTATAATAATAACCTTTAGCTATAAATGTGATATACACGTTAGTTTCTTCTACAATAGAACACGAAAGAATTGTCAACAAAAAATGAATAAATTGTTCTAAACTAGTAAATTACGTTTACCCATTTTTTTCCTAGACATGCCATTTGAAAGTATTTTAATTTGTGGTAACCTTGAAGAAGGCATTTAATTGCAGTAAAAAAGCATCGCAATACTAGTTTTGAATTATGAAGTATATGAAACTTTATAAGCAAATATCAGAAATTGCAAAAATCACATGCAACAGTTGTTTCGGATCGATATAATTAAACACCATTCTTCAACAAGAGAAAAAGTAGGCACGAATGTAATATGAGAGTTCTCGACTTTCGTTGCTTTTAAATTTACACAACTTTTTTTTAAAATGTATTTTTGGGTTATATAGATTCGGATAAAAATTCGATAGTTTGTTTTGACTATTTTCTGTTTATACTATTGAATATTTTTTGTAGTTACACATTTTTTAAATATAAAACAAACACGAACTAAAACACATTTGTTATGTAATTCCTACTATCTTATGAATTGTCAATAATGTTGACTATAAATTTTATTCTATTTGATATTACAAGTACTGTACATTTTTGGAAGTTTACTAATTTGAATATAAATATTTTGCAGGTATCATTATAATATTCTAAAGATTATATATAAACAATATATTTTAGTAAAAATAATGATTTTCAAATATTTTTTTATTTTTTGAGAAAATGCGTCATATGCCTTCAGTTATATCCACGACTGTTCGTCGTTTAAAAAAGAAAGTATGAGTAAAACCACTTGGCGTTTACCGTTTTGCATGTTTTTGAAAGTACTCGAAAATCCCCTTTTTTGTTGACGATATCTTTCTGAGTTTTAACGATATTTGTTTTGGAATTTTTTATGTGTTAGATTATACATTTGGCTAATAAATTATGGAAAAAGAAGCTTTTCTAGCTCTTGCACATGCGCACTTAAAATTATTTAGTAAAAATACTCATATTTCATCAGATATTTGATATTTTTATATTCTGATTGCAGTATGCTGTGTCTAATGTAATAAGTCAAATTTTCTAACGATGACATTGCTTTAGTTTTAAAACCCTGCATGTTATAAACAAAAAACGAACGAAAAATAAGGAAACCTTTATTACTCTGTTAATATAAGTGTAATTCAATTTATATCTATATTTAAAAAAAGGCTTATAATCATATAAAATAGCTACAACTCATTTCAAGACTACTTATTTTTTACAGGGTAATTCCAAATATTATGTATATTTAGTTAATTTGTGACTGATCCCCTTTTAGCCTCCAGTTCTGGCAAAACTTTCACTAGAATATATGCGGTATAACATGTTCTTTTTACCTTTAAAGTTTTAAAAGAATCCATGAAGTATTTGTTCGAAAAGAAAACGTCTAGATTGCTAAGCAATTTTCAACATGTCAACTGTCCTTATGTTTTGTCCACTAGTGTATTATAACGTATAAATATATCATTAATTGTATCTTCTCACGATAGTGAAGAAAAAATTTACGTATGGAATTTAGTGCAATTTTAATTAAAAAAAAAATGTAGCCATATGAAAAACTGCAGAAGGTGGGTCATAACAGCGTTACCTGTTGTTTGTTATACACTGAAATTGAATTAGCACTTTTTTCATAATGGCCTTCTAACATATCAAGTTTGGTGTATTTATACGTTATAGAAGCTTGAATATAGCCTTCCCATATAGGAAAAATTATGCGTTCTAATTGAATCAGCGTAAGTGTTTCATGGTGGCCTTCGCACATATCAAGTTTTGTGCATTTATACTCAATAGAAGCTGATATATAGCCTGCCATTATATGGTAGAGTATGGGAGTTGTGAAATTTTGCACATTAGTTATTGAATTAAAAAGGACACTTTTTTTTTTCCCCACGGATAAACATATTTTTAAAAATGGTCAAATTGTGTTCGGTACATTTAAAAGCGTGTAAATCCTTTGAAAACTGAAAGTTTAAAATTTTTACGAATACAATATTCTATTTCTTTTTTGAATAGAGAATAAACTAAAATGAATATAAAAAGGTGGAATACGACAGTTTTATGAACACAAGTTCTTGGTTTACAAATTTCGATTATTATTCATTGTATTTTGTAGTCAAAAAACTTTATTGATTTATAATTATTTAGAAAAAAACTTCCACTTATATATATATTATTATTTAAAAAAAAAAAAAAAAAAAAAAAGCAAAATTGTTATGGTTTAAGTGCTATTTATCAATTGTCAATTGTTTGAAGCAAATTATTGTGCTAAAGAACATCTCAAGACTAAAATAACAATGATGTATTCAATATTCGTTCTATTTGTTCATTTTATTTTACGTGCGGAATAGATATATAATTGATGTTGGAATTATAACGAATAAATCTCGCATAATTTCTTGTCAGAGTTTATAAATATGCTTATCGTAAAAAAGATTGTCTTTGCTTTCTTACTGAATTGTATGAAATGACCATTATAATTCTTTCGTAAAAATATTAATACTAATACGTAATGCTAACAGCAACTCGTATTACATTATTTTTTTTACCGTTTATTTATCTTTAAAATACATCAAATGTTTAAGGTGATCCATAAACTTTAAACTTAAAAATGAGAAATTATGGATAAAACATCAACCTTCATTAAAAGAAAAGGATTTGTTTCTGCACTAAAAAGAGTTTGAAAAAGTTATTCAACCTTAACAGAAGTTTCCATGGATAATTTTGGAGAGTTTTTGTCGCCCTAGACAAATCATCTTTGGGCTTTGATTATCACCATTTTCTCTTATATAAACACTCTTTCCACAATAACTAAAAACCAACAACCAAAATGACCATAACAACTAAAGCGAACAAAACAAACTAAATTTAAGTATAAAAAGTTAGATTTACTCTTAAGGTTGTTATATAATATCAAAATATTGTAGATGTAAAAATGAAACTACACAGTACAGTTATTTAATTTTTTACATTTTATATTTTTGAAACCGCTGATATTAATAAGTCTAGGGCATAACTTTTTTTTTCTATCGGAAAAGGTTAATAACCATTCCTTTATAATTTTCAATGATTTTACAAAAAGGAAATTTTTATTACATTTTTCCGTTAGCCAAAAAGCATATAATGTTGGCAACTAGGGTCTAGAAGAATTTCATCTTTAAAAAAAAGAAAAGAAAAAATAAATAAATAAACGACTTTTGAAAAAAAAAAATAATATATATATATATATAAATATGTGTGTGTGTGTTTTGTACAACTATGAACATTTTTATGTCTTATTTATGACCATACGCTATGACCAAGATTATAACTGACGTCAAGGTGAAACTTTATTGCATTTCCAAACTTTGATATTTATTTTCTCAAAAGTGCTTCTATTTTTGCCACTGTCAGCAAGATAAAAAAAAAAAAAAAAGAAGAAGAAGAAGAAAGAAAGAAACTTCTTTACATATTGCTTTAAACACATTTATGCAAAATATATTTGAAAACACATTTATATAAAATATATCTATAAAATGAATTAATGTTTACAAAACAACTTCATTTAATTATTATTATTTTCTTTTTGAAAAGTTTCATTTATTTATTTTTAATTTTAATTATTTGTTTAAATAGCACACTTTGAAATATCTTTAAATCCTTAATGCATTTTATAAAATAAGTTTGTACAAGCATTTTAAGATCATACGGAAAGTAATAGGTTAATTTCACGATAAGGTATCTTGCGATTAGTGGCAAAAAAGCACTTTGGAAATGCAATAGGGTTCGGTCTTAATATAAATTACAATTTTACTCATAAATTTTTAACCAAAATACGTAGAATTACAAATGAAGCATCAAAATTATAATGTTTGAACATATATATATTTTTAAAGTCGTTTTTTTTACAGGTTAAAAATCCTAGACCCCTTAAAGTATATAATACTTCTTGGATGCAACATTGTATAGCACGGATTAAATGCTTAAGCGCTATTGTGCAAAAACTTTTTACTCGGAATTAAATAACAAAATACTTTTAACATTCAAAACAAGTATTTCTTATTAAATTTTATTTCGTTTTTAAAATTCGCCTTGGGCCTAAATGCCGTGTTTGATTTCCGACTGTTTATATGTTTTTAATTTCCTCTCCTTTCTATCTCTTTTTTCTTCTTCTCTTTATTTATTTATTTATTTTTTTTTTTTTTCACATTTTTAGCTCTTCGAATTATAATTGATATTTTCCTACTAATTGCACCAAACCTCTTGCCCTAGGCGTGCCCATAGAGAGCCTTGAGTACTTCAGAAAAACTCATTTTATTTTTATCATTAGACATATATGATTTAAAATTCGAAATTTTATCGCGATTATATTATGTATATTGTCGCCCACAGTGCTGTGGCGTTTAAAAATTAAATAAAATGTATTTGAGCAAACAATTTTCATGGTGAAAAATTATAAATTTTTCTTCCACTTTTCAAGCCCCACTAGTGATAAAGAGATTCTGCTCTCAAAACTGGTAGACGAGAGATTCTGTGCTGGGTTCGAACCCAAGGCGTGCTCGTTGGCTTAAACATTCGGAGTTTTCCGTGTTTTCTCACTCCACTGAAGACTAGGACCGTTGACTTGCACAGTCAACTGGCCTTGGCCCTAACACCAATACCGATTTCTCTTTTCTCCAGATATTTAATATGCAATATAATATTAAAACTAATTAATTTTTAAATTTACATTATACAAACAAAAAATACTTGGTTCTGTGAAAGAGTATCCGTAAAAAAATAATAATTAATAACAAAGGAATATTTGCGTTAGTCATATAACAACATACAGCTGCTACATAAATCTTCTTCGTTTTTTTCGGCCAAGGAGACTTCCTGTAGAGTAACGGTTGCTGAATCATGGTCGGAAATAATCCATTTTTTAAAGAGATAAACTTATGTTGGACAAATGACGCAAAATGCGTTAGTTGTAATAAAAACAAAAAACAAAAACAAAGAAAAAAAAAACCCAAGGAAAAAGGAGACGCTGACATATGATTGATTTATTTGCTTTAGAGTTTAATCCTACAAAGAAGATGACAGAAAGTATCAAAAATTTATTTTTAAAATATGATTATGGTATTTTTTTTCTTTGTTGAGAAGATTAAAAGATTAAATTATGAAACTATGTAAAGAGTCTCAGTTTTTTTATTTATTTATATAGTTTTTTTTTTTTTTTTTTTTTTTTTTTTAAGCGTCGAATGTCAACAAAGTGCAGACTTGAAGAAATATTGAAGAAGTAACTTAGAAATAACTAAAGTAAAAATAAGTACAGAATAAACAGTGTAAATTTAGAACTCGTCTGCTTTAAGATTTTAAAACTCTCCTTCAATCTGAAGTAAAGTACTTGGTGCTAATCCAAAAAACATGATATGCATGTTTCAAAAACATCAACGATTAATGTTAATAAACGAGTAATTTTGCATCTTACTGTTTATCAAATCTGTCGTGTCCCACGTCAGACTTTAACGATACAAATCAGCAGAAGCATACTTACATCCTATAATTAAAAATAATAAGCAAAGTAAAGAGAATAGTGTATTCATTTGTCACAAATCAAAAGAAACTATTGCGAGGAAAGAAAATCCTAATTTTATAATAAAAAGAAATAGCAATGGATTCATTCATTCTTTCTTTTTTTAAATATCTGTATTTGCGTACTTTTTCGTTTATTATGCTTTCATATTTAATAATACAGGTGAATTCAATAGTTTTTACTTTCTTCTATATGCAGAAGAGGGAAGTAATAAGATTTATGGAAATTACAAACTTCCAGTTTTCGATGGATTTGCACGTTTTGAGATGTCCGAAACTAGAGATCTGCACGGAAGACTGGACCGGGCATGGATGATACTTTTTCTGTGCCTACTTTGTACGGAAAATGTTATTATTTTTCCTCGTTAATTTAGTGAAGAAAACAAATGATAAAATGTTTCTTTTTTCATTTATTTAGACTTAACTTATAAACTTTTATGGCTGAAAGGCCTGCAGGGCCTACATAACTTTATTTAAAAATTCTACGCTTGTTAATTACATCATTGATTTATAAAAACAAATATATATTTTAAAAAATTTAACATGCATACAGAGATAAAAATAGAAACGTGCAGAATAAATTGTATTATGAGGCAGTACCTTAGAGCATACATATGACTAGAAGCGCATTCAATACTAAAGTTCCTATCCGAAGAGTAACCAGGAATAAAAATGATTTTCATCGGTCACGTGACGAGTGAAACGGTCAAATTTGTCCGCAAATGATGAAAAATATTTGACACCCCCTTATCCGAAAATGGGTTGAAGGGAGTGACAAGTGACCTTGAATGGTTGAAAACTTGAAAAGCACTCCTCACGTGATTTTATGTTGGTTACATCTTCGATGAAGGATGCGCTGTCTTGTCAAATATATGCTCTATAGGAGCAGTGCATTTTAAGTCTGGGATAGGTGGAAATAACACACAAAACACAAGTAAATCGCTCGTTCTTTCAAGAATTCCATTAAATATTTTGAATGGACACAATTAATGATTTAGAAGTACACTAATGTTACCATTTGGTTGGTGGTCACTCTGCGTCTAAAATAATAAAAAGGAGACAAGAAGGGACAGTGACATAGCGAACATAATTGGCACCCGGGCCACGATATTTTCTTGGCACCCCCTCCCCCCCCCAAAAGAAAAAACTATAATAAGAAAAGAAGATAATTGCATGACCGTTTATCTATATGTCCCCCCACGAAACGCAGATGTACAAAAATTGATATACGGGTGCATAGAAGTGTGCCAAAGAGGACAGTGAAAAATAAATAAATAAATAAATAAAATAAAAATTGTAGTTAGTTTTTGAAATATTATTTCAAATGTTAATTTTAAATGCCTCTTCTTTGCAATTCGAATGATACCTTTATTAAACAAAACACTTGCTTTCTCAACTATATACTTCCAAAGCGCACACGATCTGTCTCAAAAAATAAATAAAATAAAATAAAATAAATAAATAAACTTTTAAAATGCGTTAAAAGCTGCAAATAAATTAGAAATATCGCTCCGTCTTTTTTTTTTTTTTTCCTTTCAAAATAGGTATCAATAGCTGATCTTTTATTTCATTTTATTATGACTTTTTTTCTTAATCCAGGAGTGCAACTCGCTGATCTGTGCGACAATTAGAATTTTCTTTAATTAACTAAAACTAGTAATTTTGAATGTCAACAATTGATATCTGATTTCATGATGAAGGACACTATCTCAGACAATTACTTGGGAAGAAGTCCTTTATTGCTACATGATTCCGAAGCAAGGAAAGGAATAACAATTTTCGAATTTCTTCAATTTTTAACTGAATCCAACAGAAATTAATAATAAGTCACTATGACATTGGAATACCTCACAGTTTAATTTTCGTAAAAATCGGTTAAAAAACAAGGATTTTATAAATTAAAAGTGTGCATATCGGACGAGAGGTAGTGATACTACGCTGCGACATTTTCCGTTTACTGGAAATGTCGCAGACGCTTAAACATTTTAAGACTACATATCGAATTGTATGTTATATAATAGCACCAAACTTGGTAAGTGAGGTATATATTAAAAAAATTATGCTGATTCAATTTGGATGTATATCAGCCGAAAGTGGTGCTGCTTTTTCTCTTCTCCCTATTGACATTTTATATATGAAATTTAGGTCAATTTTTCTCAATAGATGCTGAGATATATCCATTTGGAAAGATTAAACTCCAGCATAGCACCGTCAACTTTCGTCCGATATGCACCTAAACTGAATCAGTATAGTTCTTCACAATACCCATTTCATGTATCAAATATTGCATATTTATTTATCATAGAAGTTGAGATATTGCCTTCTCATAAATAGAATTAAATTACAATAGAGCAGAGCCATCTATCAGCAAATATGCACCCAATGTGAAGCAACATAGCTTTTACTTAATATCCATCTAATATATTAAGTTCAATGCGGTTATACACTCCAGAAGTTGAGATACAATCTTTCTTTAAAAGAAGAAATCGCAGTATAACAGCACCACCTATTGGTCGATATATTTGAAAGCCAATCAACATTAATGTAAGTCAATTCAATTAACTTAATCAAGCTCTAACTAAGAATAAAAATTAGTTTTTGTCTATTAGTTTGTGAGATTCGAAATTTTACTGAGTTATCACACACACGCACACAGGCAGATAGACGTTTTTTTAAAAAATGGATGAATTGTATTCAAGACATCTCAAAATGAGTAATGTAAATTCATCGAAAACTGAAAGCCGAAAATTTTCTCTAATGTAATACAGTAGACTTCCAGATATCCAGACTCCTAAAATCGGCAAACTCCAGAAAACCGCACAGTAAAACCAATGTAAACAATGAAATTTATAGTAAAGTTTTCAAGGAAAAAATATCAAAACAACACTTATTTTAATGGCGATGTTGTAGAAACTAAATCTAAGGAAAAATAATTTTAATTGAAGTCTAGGTTTGGAGACAAGCATCTAAGTTTTTTAACACAACAATAATATTTGTAATAAAAATATTATAAATTACTAGTACACCCATGCGAACCTTTCTCAGTTTCTTTTCTTTCTTTCTTTTTTTTTTTTTTTTTTTTGTTTACCTTTAAAATTTGAACCTTATATATAAGTCTTATACCAATTTCCACATTCAATTAAAATTTTAATTCATCAGAAGCCAAATTATTATTAGTTTTTGTGGAATGTCATGCTAATGATAGCTAAACCAAATCATTCAAAGAAAAGTTTCAACATAAAATTCGTGTTTGACAACCCAGTTTTCATATTTCCCCATGCAAGACAGCTTTAATAAAGGACCCTTATGGTGACTTTTAAATTTTTGCCGCCATGTTGACGAGATCCCTTTTATTTTATTTTATTTTTTATTTTTTTATTTATTCATTTTGGTATAATTTTTTGTTAAAAGCACGAAGGGTAAGTGCACCAGTGATTGACACTTTTAGAGCAATCTCTGACGTTTTTACTGTTCTAATCATCAGAAAATATTTTTAGAAATCTTAAGTTAATACGTATGGCATGAAAGACATTCAGAACCACATAGATGTTAAAATATATACATTTGATAGAAATTAATTTTTTTAATGAATTTTTATTTGACACCCACTCAATGTTCCAGTAATTGACACTGCCAGTTTTTCCTTTTATTAGTAATTGGCACCCTATGTTCCAGTGTTTGACACTACTAGTTATTCATTTTACCAGTTATTAGCACCCTATGCTCCAGTGTTTGACATAAAATTTTAAAATTCTTATATGTAAAATACATGATTTTATTATTTTTCTTATTTATTAATTATTTCGGGAGATATGTCAATTACTGGAGCCCCCACCCTAGTACCTATTTTGATTATACTTTTTATTATCGTGTTTTTCAGTCAATTTATGACAATAGTTGATATTTTGTTTATATCTTTAAATATTGCTGGGTTTAAAATGACGCTTTCAATGTTTGTAAAAATGCAACTTTTAAAAATAAACTTTCTATAAAATAATCTAATCAGACAAATGTCGTCATTTTTTTTTTTTTTATTATTAAATCACTTAACTGAGTCCGAGTGCTTAAACATTACTTGTCTGTTATTTTTTTTTATCCTAACGTATTTTATTGTCACTATCGTATCGTTTCTACAAAATATAATCGTAACTGGTCCACGTTAGAGAAACATTATGTAGATATTATAATTAAAAATTATAATAAAAAATACACAGCAATAACAAAAATGTACTTTGAATAAAAAATAACTATTAAAAAAAAAAAAAAAATTCTTAGCCAAAAAAAAAAAAAAAGTGTTATATCTATATTTCTAAATTGTTATAAAAATACACAAATTTATACTGTATCAGGTGTTTATATGCTTAAATTTTGTATTTTACCTTATGGGGCAAATTTTAATTTGTTAATTGAAAAAAATATAAATATGAAACTTCTTATCTTTATCTGCATTTATTAGTCTTTAATTGCCTTATTATTATTATTATTATTTTAATATTTTACATACTTACTTTTATCATTATAAATCTTAATGGATTATATAATTAAAATTCTAGCTCAGAGATGTAAACAAACAGACAAAAAAAAAAAACAAAAAAAAAACAAAAACTTAAAATTGACAAAATTCTAAAATACGCACAGTCTTTCGACCCTAGTTGTGCGGATTTATGGGAGTGCACTGCACTTTCTTCTTGGGTATTTTATAGAAAGTAACTAGTACGGTGTGGCAATCACAAAACTTTCATCTATATCATTTTATGTAACAGAGCCACCTACCGGTTAACATGCACAAAAATTTAATTAACATAGCTTCTCACAATTAACATTTTATACATGCAAATTTTACCAAATAATTCTGGCATAGAGCCGTCCGAGAAATCTCAGAAAGCAACAATAGCGCAATTTATTAAGGGATATACACCAAAATTCAATAAACCTTATTTTTTATAATATATGTCACACAATAGGTTTAGTGGATTTTTATAACATAGAAGTTGAGATATAGCTTTCCCGTAAACAAAAAATACTGCTGAGTGCCTTTGAATAAATGATTTAAATTGAAGCATTCAAGCACCGGTTTTTGGTTGATATATCCCAAAAGTTAATCAGTACCAATTTAAGTCAAGATCAAACAAACAAACAACAACAACGAAAAAAAAAATGATTACATTCTACCCATTGGTTCGTGAGGTACAGCGACCACAAAGTTTTGTTGGTACATACAATTTCTAAAATCAGTTAATCCGCGTTTAAGACATCTTGAAACGTGTAGATTCCTGGAAAACTTTAAATCGAAAAATTTCACGAATCCTATAGTCTTACTTATGTTTATAAAAGAACTTAAGTTAACTAACATGCAATATGCTTTACATTAAAAAATGGCAATAAATTAGAGCTTATATAAATTACAAACTTAAAAAAAAAAAAAAAAAAAAAAAAAAAGATTAAAATTAAATAAGAAATGAACAAATGAGATCTTTTGTAAATCAAATTCTTTTTAAAATTACGTTTAACTTCAATTTAATACAAAATTTTAATCCACCGCTCATTCACTCAACAATCATTACACCACCCAGATGAAGGTTGCCAGATTATCCTATTGGAATCGAATATCTCTGGCCGAAAACATGGGGATAATAGATCTACATTAATTATTACATCTATGAAATTTTTAGGAGGGCAGATGGAGGCAAAACAATTAAAAATTTATAAAACTGAACTATGACCTTGAAAATTCGTGGTATAGGTTGACTGAGAATGAGGAATTGATTGTGCATATTGCCGAAGTTGTAAAATACTGATATACATTTAAAAAATTTAAAATAGCCCTACAGCCTTGAAAAAACTTATTTAAGATTTTTGGGGATAGCGAATCAAGAGTCATACTTTTGAAGGTGTAGAGTTAATAGGAAAATAGATGGAGAGGAAAATATTTCAAAATTATATTATAGAGCTAAGGTTTTCAAAATTCATGTTTCAAAGATTTTTGGGGAGAGGAATTGATTGCATATACTTTCAAAAGTGTAAAATTTATAGACGAAGATTTGGGAGGGGGGGGGGGCAAAAGACTTAAAATAATTAAAATAGAACTTTTTTTTTTCAAATTATAACATCGCTTTCAAATTATTCAATTATATTTTCGATAAATCTTCGATTTCGATAAATGTTCAACCATCGTAAAACTGGCGACAACGTTTTATCCGTAGATTGAGACTAATAGTCCTCCGTCCTATATATATATATATACATATACTAGTATAAATCCAAAGTAAGACGCGTTTTTTCAATCTATTTAAAACTTATCGAAGAAAACATAGTAAAAGTGGAATAAACGTGAGAAAAATCAGATGTCATAATAAAAACCTGCTTCTTTTAAGAAATTGGTCATTTCAAAGTAGCCCAAAAAGTTACTCAGATTTGGTAATGATGACCATATACCTGATAGAGGAAGGTCGCTTTTTATTCCTTTCAACTCTCATTATCTTGATTATTTTTCAGAATCATCATAGATCTTCCCAAGGCATTATAATATCGACTGGGTCGAAATAAAAGGCCGCGGTGATGTTATACTAGAGACAAGCTCGAAACAATTAGAAATTGACGGATAAGTATCTGATTAATTAGTGGCGTTCTTTAATCGAAGATACGATAACAACTGATCTTGCCGACTAATTCTATCGGCTATCTCTTTCCTTCGTAACTTTTAACGGACACAGTTGTGTATTATAACATAACATACTTGATCTATCACGTCTGTCATGCCAAGATTGAGTACAATACGACACGATTATAATTCCATAATACCAGTGGACTCAGATTTAATTTTTTTTTTAATCTCGTTGTGATTTGTCTATAATAAAAATCCTAATTTCCTCATAATTGCGATTTTCGATAAAATAAATATTGGGTTGTTCGATAAATAATGTCGTTTTTTTTTTTCATGTTTTTCAAAGGGAATTTATTTATATTAACAGCAAACATTAATCAATGATATATTGACCATTTTGTTGGATGACCTTTTGCCATCTTTCGGTAAGTTGAAAAAATCCACGTTCGAAGAAGCCTTGGTTTTTAGAAGCGAAGGTTTTAAAAAACGACATTATTTATCGAACAACCCAATAGTTCGATTTTGTATGAAATAAATAGTTTAAGATTAAAATTTTGAGCTAACTGTCAGTTAAAATGTTACATTATACAAATGTTTGCATAAAAATATTTATTTACATTTTTACTCGCATATATCATTATAATTTTTGTATTTTTAATTTCTCATTCTTTCATCAAGATATTAGAATATTTTAAATGCGGAGAAATAATTTGTTTTTATTTAAAATTGCAATATTTGATTGAGAATTGAATGTTATTCTAAATACAGAGCGGTCAGTATTTTTGGGGGGGAAAATACTAGATCGATTAATAATAATAAAACTAATAAAAAAATAAAAATATTTTACATTATTTATAAGTGGGGCAGTGCAGTTTTCATAGTTTATTAATGATTATGTGCACCATACAAACAAGTTCCTTTAGTTTAATAATATTACCACACTAATAATTAATAATTAATAATAACAATTATTATTAATGTGCTTATTACGAATCTTTTTTTTTTTTTTTTTTTTTTTTTTTTTTAAGAGAAGTAGTTAAATTATTTATTTAAAAATAAATAAGTAAATAAATAATTTTTTGCGGGACACATTTACTAATAAAGGAGTTATGAGAATAACCAGAAAAGTATGTCTAAAAAGAATATTTTATAAATATTTAAATTTCTATAATTTAATTATTTATATGCGTTTTATGTAAAATATATTTTACATATATTATATAATTTTGAAATATGTCTAAAAATATCTGTTCGTATAACGCTGCAAATTTGTCGTTGTATCAATCTGCCTTTTTAATTTGCTATACAAAGCTACAATATCCTACTGATCGCTACGAAAATTCTTATTAATCAGGAAAAAATCTAGTAAACGACGTATTTTTTAGTTCAGTTCGATAATTGGTTCAAAAGATATCAAATAAAGAGCCTATTTTAACTTTAAAATTATTATTAAGAAAAAACAAATTTATAAATAAATAATAAATAAATTACACATACATGTTTTTCTTCTTCCCGAGACACAATAGAAAATATATTTATTTATTACACGTGGGAAAAAAAAAAAAAAAAAGAGGAGGGGAAGGTTTTAATTTTAATATTTACGTGTAAATAAATATATTTCTTTTTGTGACGGGGAAAAAAAAAATGTGATTTTTTTTTTTTTTTAATCTGTGGTTTTAATCGTTTAAGTTCTCACGATGAGTTCAAATTGTTATAATTAGGATTTTATTCAGATAGTACATGTAGTACATTTTATTGCTATTTTCTTATTCTGTTAAATTTTTCTTTCAAATTTAGCGTTAAATAATTTTGATACTAAAACTCAACGATCATATAAATAATCAATTTCTGCTTATTCCTATGTTTATTTTCTATACCATTTTCAAATTCAAGGTAATGTTAGATGCCATACTGATACATTTCTCTCGTGGTCAATTATATGCAACATGCTGCTGTATAGGAACTTCGATTTTTATGTATATGCTCCTTCAGGAAAAAATTAAGATTATTGTTTACACAGACGTTCTATTGATCCGTTAGCATGTTTTATCGACGTCCTGGGTTTGGTTTGGAAATCCAAGGAATCCAAAGTTTGGAATCCAAGATTTTAGAAATCCAAGGTTTGGAAATCCAATTGAAAACGTTCAGTAGAGGTCTGTACGGGCCGAATTTTTCAATTTGCTCTCGGGCCGGGCCGGGCCGGGCCGGGCTCGGGCTCAATATTTTTTGTGTGTACTCGGGCCAGGCCGGGCCTGGAGGAAATTTTAAGCCCGAGCCCGGCCCGGCCCGAATCTTTTTCTAAATTCCTCGTTAATCAACGAAAAAGGAAAATGATAAAATACTTTTTCAGTCATTTATTTTACATAATTTTACAGTCTGGTATGTCACATAAAATTTTATTTTGTTAAAAGGTGTCTGTAACTACAATTTAATTGTCTATCAGCTTGACTGTTCGCGATCTGATTTTCCGCAAATATTTGAAACATGTCTCGAAATTAATATATTTTATTTAAAGTAATATTAGATGGTTTCTAATTCAAAATAATATGCATGTTACTACCAGTTTGCGTACATGTAACAAACGAAAGAAATCAGATACGTTACTGTATATAAGGCTTTGTTTTCTATGGTCTGTAGTGTTTATGTGCTATGAAGGCTATAAAAATCCTTCCGCTGTAACTTTTCCTCTAAGGCTTTTTTTTTTTTTCTTTTCTCCGGGGCACTGGATGAAAGTAGCATCAATTTTAGCATGTGCAAAAGCATCTTTTCTATTGAATATGGTTGGATTAGCATTAAAGGTTTGTTTACCGGATCACATGAAAGATTTGGATACATTACGGTATATAACTGGAAGTGGTTTAAAGTGTATTTTTAGTACTATTAACCTTTTTAAATATCTTCCTATATTGTTTGAGGAATGCTAATATTTTCGATTTGACTTTCTGTCTGTCTTTGTGCCTTCTGTACGTCTTCTGTAATGAAATACCGTTTATATATAAATATCTTGTAAACATTCAGCAGTTTTGTTAAAGAACATTATATTGCTTAGCTATATAAAACCTCTGCAAAACACATACTAAAAATCTTTTTCGTAGAAAGACTTTTTTTTTTTTTTTTTTTTTTTTGAATTTTACATATTTTTGAATCGGGCAGGGCCGGGTCGGGCCTGATTTTATCACTTTTTGTCCGGGCCGGGTCGGGCTGTACACTAGTAAAAAAGAAACGGGCCGGGCCTGGGCCGAATTTTTCGATTTTATACCGGGCCGGGCCGGGTAAGCAAAACTTTCCAACGGGCCGGGCCTGAAAATTTCGGCCCGTGAAGACCTCTAACGTTCAGTCTCAATATCATAAAGCTGAAAGATTTTTATTTTATTTTAATTTAAATTCTCATACTTTCTTCACTTTATTTTTTCTTTAATTTAAAAATTTTATAAGAACTATTTCCTTAAGTATGATATATAATTTTTCTGTGTGTTTTTACTTTTTTTTTTTTTTTTTTTTTTTTTGTTCATATATTTTTAAAAACTAAATATTTCCAAAAACTAATTAATAAAAAATAAATATAAAAACTACAGGAAAATATATCTACAAAGAATATCTTATGAATCTTTAAAATGTTGCATATTTAATTACACAGGTCTGCGATGGAATCCCCCCCCCCTGAAGTTCATGTATTTTTCTCATGTATTTTTAGATTAAGATTAAACGAAAAATATTCCACCACGTACTGTTTTGACAGAAAATAAGATTTTTTGACAGAAATGGGCTTAAAACTCCACTTTCTCAACTCTTATCTCAGTTACTTCCCTAAAAGTCTAGGTGATGTGAGTGAAGAATAAGGATGATGATATCACCAAGATATAAAAAAATTTGTAAAGGAGGTATCAGGATCTATGGACTGTTACCATGCTAGTAGATTATTGTTAGACGTTGCTTAGAGAGTGCCCTCAAGCCGACCAGAAGTTTTCAATGTAAAGAAACAGAGACATTAGAAAGATAATGTGGAAATAATGGTGTATTTTAATAAATTTTATACATAGTTTCGATTCTGAAAACCGTTTATGTGTGAATTTTCATAGCTTCATCCTTACTTTGTGCAAAAAACGTTATGTGACAGGCAGAAAAGGCAAGCATTCGTGAATTCAGCGTATCAAAAAACCTTAAAAACACTGAAAACAACGAGAAAAGGAAAAAGAAAAAGAAAAGTACGATTTCGCAGACTTGGGTTATTTAATTTTATAAAATATTTTTTAAATGTTTTACATATTTTTTCTTATTATTTTAGTATTTTAGAACTTTAGATTATTTATTTCAATCTAGTTATCTATAGCATGAGTCTTATATATGCATTTAGAAACATATAATACACTAGTTCGTATAAGCTAGTTCGGTACTCAGCTCCCCATTATATATTTGTTCTCATAAATTTCTGCTGCAAGACATACTATATTCATGTTAAGAGAAGTAAATCTGACTGATCGCTAGACACGGTCACAGGCTGAAGTGCTGCACCTAATAGGCTGCCTAACTTTCAGTTCGATACAGTTATCTTATCCCAATTTGTTGATTAATTTTATCGGGGTCAGTTTCATATTTTAATTTTCATGCAATTTCAAGCTGTTTCCAATGCTATGATCCCCATATGCAAGTTTATATGAAATATTGTTCTATTCTGCTATGTTAAGAAAAACCTTACACTTCGAATAACTTACGAAATTTTCAAATTATAATATTCGTATTCGTACTCAATAATGGTTAATCTAGTATCATAAATGTTATTTTTTAAAGTGAACTGACATCATTATAATAAAAAATATCCCTCAAAATGGACGTTTATGCGAAATTTTGCCCTATTCTGGCATATTAAGAAATTTATAAATTTCAAATAACTTACAAAGTTTTCAAAGCTGAATTTTCATTGTTGCTGATGTTCATACCAGCATTAACTGATTACTCATTAACTGATATTTTAAAGTTTATGTAATATCTACAGTAAAAATATTCCTTTTAATTCATGAATTTATTCCATTTAAGAGAAAATTTGCCCTATTCTTCCTTGTTAAGAATATCGTAAATAACTTGCGAAATTTTTAAATTAGAATGTTGCAAATCAATAGGGTTTCTCTATATATTAAAAAAAAAATTACTGTCACTGGTGTCATTTTTTTTTTTTTTTTTTTGTCTGCGACAGCATCTTCTAGCGGAGGGCAGGGTCCTTCGTGTCATGAGAGGTATCAATATGTTCCGAATGCTCCAAGGAAGACATTTCAGCTGCTTAGAAATTTCTATCATTTTAATTAAAGAAGTTATCAACTAAAAACGACAAGTTTATGAAGGTACTCTATTTGCCATTTTGAAAAAAGTTACTCCCATTGATGTTGTTCTTCGGTCATGAAGTCATTTTACTCGGGAAAATTAAAATATGATCCATGGTTGTATGTAGGTAGGTAGGCAGGTAGGTTGATTTTAACATCGCACCAGTACTACGCTACTGGTAATTGGCGACGGTCTGGGACGCACCCCTAGAGATGTTCCGGAGACATGTCATCACAATTTTGATCCTTCACGGAGGGGATGATCCCCCCCTTTGGTGATCCCCAGATGCATAGAGTATGGATGGGAACATGGAGGACTTTGCGGCCGCGACAGATTTTATGTGTACCAGCCACCATTAGTGAACACGACGGTCTTTGGCCGGCTCAAGTATCGAATCGGCAATCTTCCAATTACGTGCTCGGCGCTTTACCGACTAGGGTACCGCGGTCCGAAACCATAGATGTAAAAAAGAAAGAAAATAAATGCCAACTTTTTTTTCTCTACTTCTAGAAAATTTATTTTCTTACACGGGAAAATTAAAATACGGTCCCCGGTTGTAGGTAGGTAGATAATTAGGTAGATAATTAGGTAGGTTGTGTTTGACGTCGCACCATTACTGCGCTATGGTTAATTAACGTCGGTCTGCGATGCACCTCTACGGATGTTCCGGAGACATGCCACCACTGTTTTGGTCCTACACGAAGGGGATGGCTCCCCCGCTTTGGTGGCCCCCAGAAGTATAATTTTGATGGGAACATGGAGGATATTGTAGCCACGACATATTTTACGTGCACCAGCCACCATTAGTGTACACGACGGGCTTTGGCCGGTCGAGAACCGAACCCGCAATCTTCCAGTTACGGGCTCGGCGCTCTACCGACTGGGGTACCGTTCTCCGGATCTAAGGTTGCAAAAAAAGAAATAAAAAGGGTCATATACTAAAGCTGTAATGCAAAATGGTCTAGATATTATGAATTTCTTTCTATTAAAAAATATGTATAAATATTGTATATTTCAATTTGACATTGAATATGAGGATTTCCAAAATGTTTTTCTGCTTTTGTCTTGTAATATGCATATTAATATTCCTTTTAGGTGAAAAAAAGCAGCGAACAGGCGGGCAGAGCTCTGCATGTGTTAATAAGTAAAGTGAGTCAGGA
Organism: Salticus scenicus; assembly: GCA_963930645.1. Taxonomy (NCBI): domain Eukaryota; kingdom Metazoa; phylum Arthropoda; class Arachnida; order Araneae; family Salticidae; genus Salticus; species Salticus scenicus. The sequence goes on from OZ005648.1 coordinate 212,333,110, forward strand.
GGGAGGCGAAACCTACCTCGGGGGTTGGTGAGCGGAGCGAGCAGGTGGCAGAGCCCCCTAGTTTTCTCTTTTTATAAAAATAAGAAATTATATTTAAAACTTGTCCGAACACTTATCGATCATTTGTTCTTCAGATATCATGTACGTTGATTTGCAAACTGACACACTAACAGACACCCTACAGACGGACACCATACCGATTTTGTGATTTTCTAACTCCTCAAACCTCAAAACGTGATAAATAAATAAATAAATAAATAAATAAAAAACTGAGGTCGAAAATTTTCATGATTGCCAAGTTCCCGATACTTATAGTACGAGGGAAAACTAAAGCTATATCGGAAATAATGTACAGTATTGAATAAAAAAAAAAGATAATGATAATTCAGGTTAGTGGTTGTTTTATTTCACAATCGTCTGCTTCTATTATAAAATGGTCAAGGACAACAGAAATTGGAAAGAATGCCGAAATAGCTAATCTGGCCGGTGAAAGAAAAAAAAAATAAATAAATAAATAAATAAAATAAAAGAGCCAGAAAGAATGTTTGCAGCTTATCGCAGATTAAAATATAGGATTGTGCTTTTGAGGATTCCCAAGTATTAGAAAGCGAGTATGGAACAAACAACGAAAGGAGAAAAACGACAACTGTAATAAAAACGGACACAGCGATTGTTACTACAAAAGAAAAATAATAAAATTTATTTTAATCATAAACATGAAAATGAATGTTTATTTCACTGTTTTATTTTTGAAAATATAATCTAGAGCAGGAGTTCTCAAACTTTTTGAAGTCGGGACGTATTTACCCAAGCTCACTAAATTTAAATCAGTGTTACTCTGTAACATTCTACTCACACATTACGAATTAAAAACAAGTATATTTTTAAATGTCCTTCATTTATTTCAAACAAATGAGTATAGAGAAGTATTATAACATTTCAATTAAAAATCAGAAAGCTGGTAAAAATTAGCGTTTACCTTCTTGACAGATGAAATGAGCGTAACAGGATTATTTAGTATTCGCAAAACTGGCATGGGTAGGTAGTCTGCTAGATTAGACGAATGTTGTCTAATCTAATGTAATCTAGGTTTAATAACTAATTTTACAAATAAGTATAGGCTCACATAGCTCATGAATTTCTGAGAAATTTGGTATGATAATTAAGTTAAATATTTAAAAAGCAAACTGTCATTTCCCTAATAACGACAATACATAATTATTTATTTATTTATATTTATTTATTTATTTATTAATTATTATTATTATTATTATTATTATTATTTTAGTATTATTATTATTATTATTATTATTATATTATTATTATTATTATTTTATTATTATTATTATTATTATTATTATTTTAAATAGCAGACGCAGTCTTGTTTATCTATAGCGATTTCTGAAATAACGTATTTTCTATTCTTATTTTTGGTCAATCGTATTTAATCTGTGTTATTTTTTCATACATCATCATTTTTAATCCATTTTATATCATTACTTAGTTATCATGAGGGTAGAATAGCCTAATTTACAGAAATATAATGCAAAAATTGACTTTCTTATATTTTTTACAACTTGCATTTAACCTTTATTCACTTCTGAAATAGGATTTTTCAATATACCTCTTCTTTTTGAGAAATCAATGTATTTATTTGAAAAATAAGTAGTACGTACGTAACATGATAATACATCAAATCTTTCAATGTATGCATAAGAAGAACAAATTGCGTCTTTATGCAAGAAAAGCCATTGTTAACGAACATAATAATGATGTGTTGGCAAAAAGAGTGGTATATATCTGTGATGAATATGTAAAATAAAGTATATAAAGCAAATAAATAAATAAAAATAATTTATTTTTTATATCTCGACGCATATTTCTCTGGAATACTACAAAACGCAACAGGAAATCTTATTTGTTTTTCTTTTTTACTTTACTTTACTTTCTTTTTACCTTTATTTCTCTCTCACTATGCCCCCCCCCCCTCTCTCTCTCTCTCTTGTATTGGGAACAAATTTTTACAATTTTAATTTTCAAAGAATGATAAGTAAATAAATACATAAATAAGTATTATCTCCGTATTTATTACATACCTCCATATTTGCACATACCTTTATTTACGTATTTATGTAATACATAAATTGCATCGTAAAAGGTATTTACAGTACCATTTACAGTACCCATGGATACAAATAATGCATACAACAATGCTTTTCAAGCAGAGGAATGTAACAGAGATTTTTCTGTTAGTTTTGGAGAATTTTGATTTTTTTTTTTTTTTTTTTAAATGAAAATAATAGCTGTTATTAAATTTATAAGTTAAATAAAATTCATATTTAGATTTTTTCTTTTAAATTTAAAATTTTTATAGATCAGAGAGTTTAATTTTATTTGATACACCTACTGTACTTCTCCTTTTAAATAATTCGATTCATTAGTTTACATTTCTGTTCAAATTTACAGTAATGTGAATTGTATATACAATATTATATTTATATTATAAACAAAAGTAATTTTGAGTTTTAAATTGGCAACGTGAACGTACATTTTCTTTAACTATTGTTTTCTTTCATTAATTACAATTACCAGAAAAATTTATTCTATGCACCCTTCTAGCGCCAAGAAGCTAAAATAGTAAACATTAATATAATTAATTGAGAAACATAAATATGTTTGAAAAATAGTTAAAAATTAAATCGAAAATTTTATTGATTTTTCTGTTATGAATTGAAGGTCTTAATTAAAGTTTATAAAATGTAAATGAATGTATTCTTTTAATACGTGAGACAGGTAAAGGTAAGTAGAAACATGTTTCACCTTTTATATTTGGTAAAGCAGTCTTTGAAAGGATGACAATTCAGATTATTCTACTAATAACAATCGAATTTGTAGATAAACACTTCTAATCTGAATCTGAATTTATAAAAAAATATGTTAGAAAAATTTTGAATTAATACTTAATTATTCATTAATAAATTTGTGAAGGGGTAAATGATTAGATCCAGCTTTATTTGTAGCTTGATTAAAATATATTTAATTGTGTTTAATTCTGGAATAAATAGCATATTGAGAGAATATATGGACCCACATCTTGTAAAGAGAAATTACGTGATTAAAACTGAAAAAGAAATAAAATGCAGCGCAGTGCATTTACCTTGAAACTGCAAAGAGAAAATAGAAGAGTCAGCCTTTAGACTCGTACATCTGTCCTACTAACGATAAAGTTTTAAGAGTCAAGTAAAATGTATATAAGAAAATGTAAAAAGGGTTTTTGCAATAAAGATGTTTCTAGGTTTAATATACATCGATATTTTCACCCAATAAGGGATATTCACTTTCAGGGACTACCACGGAATTTTTGAAGGGGTGGTGGGTGGGGTGGGGCACCCACACTTGGGGTGTAAGAGTATGAATTACTGTAAAATGGCTTGGAATGCGACCAAAATGATAATAAATTTTATAATTTTCTATTTACCTGTATTTAATCAAGCCAAAAGTCAAGTGAAGTCAAACTCGTGAATAAACAACGGTACAAAACATGAAAAAGGTGATGAACCATTTGTCGGCTAAATCTTTACCCTAATAACATATTTTATATTTGTGACAGCCTGGACGTTTTAAAGTGGTTATTACCAAACAGCAAACCAATATACAAATAAATTATGCATATATATATATATACATACATATATACGTATGTGTGTATTATATTTACTTCCTCTTACACGTATAGAGACAGTATTGTCCTATTTAGACTGCACTAAACAAAATGAATTTGTCATATACTTTTTATAAACTTTGAAGTATGTTTCATATAAAGAATGGAATGGAAAATATTTATTCTTCGTTTACAGGAGCACACAAAAGAATTCGATATATTAGTGCTATGTTGTGTCAAGCTTTATTTAATTTTACTTTTATATATATATACATTGTTTGGTACGTGTAAAATTTATAGGGAATATACAGGGCTACACGCGCACACACTCATAATTAGTCCAGTAACTTGCAAAGAGTGGATTAGGCGGCAATTCTCTGAATAATTTCAAATAAATTTTAAAACTTCATAGAATCCATAAGTGTTTTGTAAGTGTAGCTACAAAGGATTGAGGAGTGCACCCCTATATATGCCAAATAAAACTGTTTTGCACTGTTGTTAAAAATGCACTAGAAATTTTCAGATACAGTATTTCGTATGTTGCACTTTAAACTGTAATTATTATATATGTCTATAATAATGTAAGAGAAAGCAGTGCGAGTGTTACATTATTTACATATGTTTTATTATTAGTAGTCAATTTTTTGCTTATAAAAATACTAACGGTACTAAATTTATTGTTAACTACGGCAGAGACTTTTTTCTATATACTTAATAATGAAAAGTTTCGCTTTGTTCAGCCAAAATGCATCATTTAGGGAGAAAAAGGTACTTGGGAAAAAACGAGTTTATATTTAGCTCAGTATTTAAACAGGAAAATAAACGATTTGTCGAATAACTGATTGTCTTTATTTTTTAAAAAATATGTTTTTGCTGCTAAATTTAGTAATATCTCATCAATGATCGTCAAGCTTGGCGATCATTTGAAGAATTTTGTTTTTATCTGAGTCTTTTTTAGAAGATATTAGGATAAGATAGACTACGAACTAAAATTATGTATTTTCCGTTTCAAGGTTTCTTTCTTTCTTTCTTTCTTTTTTCTCTTTTTTTTTTCATTTGTCAATTTAAAGCGTAAAATGCATTTTAATATTGATCTACCATAATTAATGAAGTATTCAACTCTTTTATCCCTAGGAAAGAATTTAAAATTCTATATACATAGAAGGAAACATACTATGGGGTATTCTAGTAGCATTAATTCCCTTTGTTAAATTTTAAAAGATGAAACTGTAATGGTTTTGTACACTCTGAACATTTACTTAGTGAACTAATATAAATTAAAATAGTTATAAACGGCATTATTACGTAGCACATACATTTATTAAGCAAATGAACAGCAACACAAAACAAAAGAACAGAGCACATTGAAACGTTGCCATTATGCATATACATATATCACAAACTACAGTGTAGCCACTATAAAATATTATGACAGTAATGTCATTAAAATTTGCCTTCTATATAATTGCTAACTTTAAATGGTAATGCATTCACGATATTCATGCACCTTTACCAAATTATCATAATCGCTTAAAAAAAAAAAAAAAAAAAAAAAAAAAAAAAAAAAAGAGGATTTAGGGACCTTTAAAGCATGCAAATTAGATGAAAACTAGCTATCGAAATTTTTTTAACCCAGTACAAAGTTCTTTTTGAGATAAATGGTAATTTATAGAAAATTTATAATTAGTATAACCTTAAAAAAGCATGTAAATTTAAAATAAATTTCCTAACAATGAAAAATATCCTTCTGAGAAGAGAATACATTTAGAAAGAAATTGTGAAGGGATTTTTCTAATTTCTATCTTTATTAAAGGGAACTACACAAAAACCAAATACCTAACACACATATTTCACATTGAACTGAAAATACGAACTTCGATTACCACCATTTAGAAACATCGATATATACATCTTGTTTATCGTGCAATCAGTGCAATTCAGTATCGAGAAATATTACGCACTGCACAAGTCTTGTGAAATATTTCTCCAATACAAACGTAAAATTAGAGTGACTGAAATAAAAGAAAAGTTCTGCATATCGTTGAATAAACATTAGAATGTGAAGAAGTCTTACAAAAGAAACAAAGAGAATCTTTTATCGCAAATTCATTACGGTGCATTTCCTTATTTTATTTATATAGATTTAATACTCCATGCAAGATTGTGTGAATTTGCCAGATAAATTTTGAAAATAAAAGAGGAAGAAAAAAGGGAAAGAATTATGTTTATTCATTGTGTTATGCTTCTGAACCTAATTATAGCATACCATAACAATGAATCCATGAAAGTGCGTGCATACCAGTGTAAAAAAAAAAAAAAAAAAAAAAAAAAAAAACAGAGAAATAATTCTTAGAAAAAATAGTAAGTAAAAGTTTCGCATTCTGCATTAATCACAATAAATTTTATCGTGTTACACAAGTGGATATATCGTTGAATATGTTAGCAGCGTAACTGAATTTCTTTAATAGTGCGTTTACAAGTGAATGTTTCAATAACGTAGTACAATCAGCCACATTAACTTAGCGAGTATAGTGTGTATACATATATTTCTTTATCACTAGTGAATTTTATTTTAATTTAAAAGAAAATTAAAACGCTACGCAAACTGAAAAAAATTCGCAACAATCATATTGGGTCGAAGTAATACTACGACCCTTCGTCAGGTGAACAAAGTAGGCACAAAGTGTATTAAAAAAAGCGGCAACTTTACTCGTGCGTTCCCGCTTTTTCTTTTTTCTTTCTTTTTTTTTTAACTGCATTCGTGTCTACTTTGTTCGTCTGAAGAAGGGTCGTACTATTATTTCGACCCGAAACAACTGTTATGACTTTTTTTGCAATTTATGGTGCGTACATGCAAACGTTTTATTTATTACTTTTCAACACAGTCCTCCGGTGCATTTTTTTTTTTTTTTTTTTTTTGTGAAATGCTACTTTGTTGGATAGTCTAATTAGAGTTCTAGCAACTCAGAGCCTTTTATTTTTCTTTACATACTTCCGTATAAATTATAAATTTAAAGTATTTGAACTGCTATTTTCAGATATTATGAAAAGGAGAACTTCGATTCGTAATTCTTATTTTACAAGTATTTTTTAAGTGAAGAATTTGCAATATTTTTTAATCAAGATACTATTTTTTATCAGCGAAAATTTCTACTTTTCTTATTAGCGCTCTATGTCATAAAAGACTTGTAAATGACATTACAATCACACATTAATAGTGAAATATTTCTAATTCATAAAGAAAAATGATGTCATATTGACACTAGAGTAATAAAATATTTCTAATTCATAAATGAAAATGTATTTTTTATCTCATAATTGGAGATATTACTGCTTATAAGTCTTCAGCTATTCACCATACATATATATATGATAAAGAATGACTTATGTACATAAAATAAACGATAAATTTATTATTACTTTCTTCTTAACGTAGATCTTTAATGTTCACACCTTCAACCGCCCCCCCCCCCCAAAAAAAAAAAAAAAAAAAAAAAAAAAAAAAATGTAGTGATAAAAATTATATTGATTTAACAATCATGGTGTTTTAGTTTTATCCATTTTCTTTTAATAAGTAGCATCAGTTTGCTGGAGAAGCCTTAAAAAATTCCAACATTGAAATAATAATAATATTTTTTTTTTTTTTTCGTCCAATGCAAAGAAATGTTGTGATATTAGTTTTCTACAAAATTAGGATACTGCATTCATAGGTCAATCGAGCTTTTTATTTTTAGGGTACATTTTTTTTTTTTTTTTTTTTTTTTTTTTAAGTAAATATATTTCTGAAAAATAAATAAATAAATAAAATGCCTCAATTTTTGCCTCGATCGACCCTTGGCATTTTAGTATACTGTAAGTTAAATATTAGATTTGAATATATTGTTGAAAATTAGAGAAAAATATTAAGCGTGTTGTCTTAAACATATCTTTTTTTTTTTTTTTTTTTTTTTTTTTAAATAAGAAATATTAAATAATTTAAATTGTAAGAAATATTTATAATTTTTTTTATGCACAAGTGTGCATTCTATGCATTTGCTATATGCATATCCTATAAAAGGATACTAATTGGACTTTCTCTTTTCAAGTCTAAAATAATTAAAATATCTTAGTAATAATCAATTATCTTGATAATCATTATGATAATTGTCAGTTTTATAGAGAATTAGTGATGTTTGATTTGTAAATTTTTTCAAACAGTGATAAATAATTTATTTTTTCTGTATTCTTGAAAAACCTGAAAAACCACCATATTCTTCACATAATTCAATTCTATCAGAATTCATTGCCCTATGAAAGCAATTTTAAGTGCGCATTCAAGAATTTTAAGTAGCGCAAAAAATACTTTTCACGTGAAAGACCATATTTTCAAAACTGGATTAGTCAAATTTTCCAAACCAGCCATTGTTTGTAGCAATAAAAATATTAATGAAAGATATAAATTTGCAAAATGGCAAAAACAGAAATCCGAAACGTTCGTGTTTACCAGCAATTCGTAATTGTCAAAATATTCATATGCATTAAGGAATTTTCTTGGCAGTGTAAATTCTGTTAACCTGTTGCAAAAGAAGGGAAATAAATAAATTAGACTAAGTTATGTACTGTTTTAATATTTTATAAAGCTTCATATGTTAAAATATTTAAAAAACAAAATAAAATAAAGATAAAAACATTTTACAGATAATCTTACACAAAATTGATTAAAGCATTATCAGTTCCCCATTATACAAGTATTATAGGTATTGGGTACTTGAGTATTCGAGAAAATTTTCGACCTCGATGGATATATTATCGAGTTGCACTTTTTGAAGTATGAAGAATCTGGAAATCACAAAATCGATCATGGTGTTCGCCCGTAGGGTGTCAGTTTGTTATTTTATTAGTGTGTTGATTTGTTAGTTTATGTATTCGATATCTCAAGAATAAAAGATCGTAAAGAGATAGAACTAGTTTTAAAATATAGTTATAATATTGGCAAGATACTCTATTTATTTTCCAAATTCTAATTTCTAAACTTCGTAAGTTGTTGGAAATTTACGATTTTCTAAACATGACTGAATAGGAAGAAACTTTGTGTTAACGGGCATTATAAGGATTATTTTCATCGTAAAAAATTTTAAAGAAATTTTAAAATATCATTTATAATACTAGCATGAACATCATTGACAGTGGACATTCAAATTTAAGAACTTGGTAAGTTATTTGAAATATGTCATTTTCATAACATTGCAGAATGAGGCAATATTTCCCATATATTTGCATTATGAGGATTATTGGATTGGAAATATTTTCGAGTGGCACAAAAACCAGAAATATGGAACTGACTCTAATAAAATTAAACAACAAAATTATTATAGGTAAATGTATCGAAGCGAAAAGAAGGTAGCCCGGTGAGACATTTCATTTCAAATCAAGTGATCGATAGACTTCATTTCATTTAATATAACTATAATATGACCTATATAGCAAATGTTTATGAAAGCACACATATGATGGAGAACTGAGCAGAGTCTACCTATGCCAAATAGTTATTGCGTATACGTAATTTACTCATTTATTTGTCATCAAAGTAAAATAAATAAGTAGAAACTTCGATGAAGTGAAGTCGAATTATAGCAAAAAGTAACTTTCCATAAGGCATCAAGTAGTTTTTAAATTTATGTCTTTAATCATATATATATATATATATATATATATATAAGTTCCCCCTTCTCTTAAAATAATAACAATAATAATAATAAAAAGATTATTATAATTTCACTTTTTTAATTTCTATTACCCATAGTAGAAAAAGTAATATATATATATATAATTGGGGAAGGGGTCAAATTTTAGAAATTGAGTTTTTTCTATATTTACTCGTTTTGTGGTTTTTCGAATCCAAAATTCATATTTTGATTTATATGCCTGTGTCTGCGTGTGTGTGGGGGGGGGGGGGGGGGGAGGTCTGTTATTAGTATATTTCAAAAAACAATATTAGCAAGAAATTCATACTCGGTATTTTAAATCTATATCATATAGGAATGCTATACTAAATTTTTCATTAAGATCAGGCAAATGATTTGTATACAGGGACCTCCAAGAGAATTTAAAAACATTACGAGTATGGGTGAAATTTCTGGTAAGTACAGTTTAACACCTTTAGACTGCTGTAAACAAAATGAAATGAACATATTTTTTATACATAAAATTATGTTTAGTATTGGATATATTTTGAAATTTTAAAATTGCATTTCAAGTTCCTTGTTCCTTGTCCCTTTGGTTTTTTGACTATAACTTCGCGTTTTTAGATCCCCTAAATACGAAAAGCAAATTTTTAACTGATTATTTGTATATATATTGTTAATCAACATTATGTGATAATAAATAATTGCAGAAAATTCAAATTTTAGTTATTTGAAGATCATACGAGATCATACATTAAAATAAAATAAAATAAATCATTCAGAATTTTTTAGAAAAGGTGTCTGTCTTCTGTAAAACCTAAAGAGAAAGAGATAATATTCAACAACTGACTATTCTAATCAATCTTATTATACAAAGAATACTATTATTTCGCATTAATCAAATATCTCTCTCTTCTTCTTCTTCTTTTTTTTTTTTTTTGAAATAAAAATTATATTGCTTAAAAGCTCGATTTGCTTTCATAACCCATTTAAATCTATCTTTTCTTACTTTCTATACTTCTTCTGTATATATGTAGCTATGATTTAACGTTTTAAAACCTTTTCTGCTCGTTATCTAATTTATAAGATACCAGTACTATCTTTAAATCAGAGTAAAAGTAACCTACATATGTTAGAGGCCACAGTTTTGTTTTCCGAAAACATCTTTTTTTTTTTCTTCTTCTTCTTCTTCTTTAATCTGTCCTTTCTATAAGCTTCTGTTTATTTTCTTATCACATTCAGTTAAATTCTTAAAAGATAAATTTTAGGTGAAAAATGCGGACGTAAATACCTGAGCAATACGATATTGCAACTTTAAAGAATGAATGCATCTTCATGAATGTACATTTTTCTTCTTTTTATTTCTATACAAATAGATGATAACAATAAGTAGAATAAAGAAAGAGGATGATAAGCCATGCATATCAAGAAAGCTTTTCATCTTCAATTATTAACAAACATATCTTTTGAAGTATATGGAGATATTTTTTTTTTCTTCTTTAATTGAAGCAATAAGTCTGTGGCAAATCACAGTTATCGGGATGTAAAAAATACATCTATGATCAGCCAATTTCAGCGGTTATTTTCCAAATTATGTTTTGTTGAAAGATTCAGATAAATTCAAATTTTAATTAAAAACTATATCATTATCTATCCTATTCCAATATATATATTATTGGTTTTTTGTTTGCTTACCAATGTACACAGTACATACTAATAGGAATACATAGTAATAAAATGACTGTAAGAAGCATTGCAGTTATAGAAATAAAACAGCCAAGATATCCTTACTTGATATGTAAATTACGTTGAGGGACGCAGACTGACAGGGACTGCTACCTTTCACCTCTCAAAAAATCGATGTTTTTACCTAACGCTTCAAAAGTGAAGCCCATTTCCTTTCTTTTATTAGAATTGTTGTTGCAGTGAAAATGTATGCACAAAGTGTATGTACACACAAAGAAAATAATAGCTGTAATAGTGACTTTGTTCACCAAATTTGGCGAAATGTAGTAGTTTAGGTTTGACAAAATTTGGAAAGGTGTTATCTAGTTTTCTTTGCAAATTTCTTTCCATTAAAATTCGCCAAAGGCTATGAGCGATCTGCTCTCGAGTTTGAGTATGTTCAGATCTTTGGGACTGTCTGTTTGTCATCGAGATATTATGCGACATGCTATTAATTACTGTTTCTGAACAAGCTATATTCGAGTTCAGCGGTGTATATAACATTATTTTCTTTACTTTAGTGGTACAAGTGACAATTACATTGGATTTTATTGGTATTATTCGTCCAATAAAGTGTGAGTGAATCATCGAGTAGAACTTGCCTTTTTATTTACGAACCACTTTCAACACACGAGAAAGTTACTGTTTTCGTAATACTGATTATGTGTACACAAGACCATCTTCATAGCCCTTACATAAAGATATCCTTCATGCCCACCCCCAAATTTTCAATGTATGTCTTTTAAATGATGTGTCTTTTCAATTAAGGGGTAACACCACTGTAACAGCCTAAAAAAGTTTATTTTTATTTTTATTTTATTTATTTATTTTTATTTATTTATTTATTTATTTATTTATTTTTTTTTTTTTGGGGGGGGGGGGGCAATTTTTTTGGGCGGAAGGAAAGGTGATAGAGAAATAATACTTAGGGTAGTTATTGAACATACATTTAAGCATATTACAAAAAATTTCTGTCGGAAAATATTACAAAATAACGATACTTCAAAAATCCTCCCGAGGCATATTGAATTTGAGGCAATCAGCGGCACGCCTATAACTGGTGCCAATTTGAATCTGGAAAAAAGAAAATAAAATCAATTTAATCTACATGAGTGTAACTAGTGAACCACGTAGGGGATTTTAGAAATTTGAACTTTTATGTAGTTGGCGAGTGTTTGAATAAAGTCGTTCAATTTTCACCCCCCCCCCCCCCCCCCACAAAAAAAAAAAAAAAAATTGCTAATAAATATTGTTTAAATTAACTAATCAGAAATCTCTTACGCGGTTCCCTTTAAAATGTTATTTGAAGGTTGTGGTTAAATTTTCAAATAAAAATATTTAAAATTGTTGGAGTTATGCTGCGTGCCATGTTGGAAAATCATATTTCGAGAAAAACGCGTTTAACGTTTTGAAATGTATTATAGACAGGAACAAATGAAAAAAATTTTACTTTATGAAATGCTTCTAACTATACCCAGACACTATACTATCGACATCTATGGAGGTTTTAAAGACGTTACAATTAAAAAAATAGGGACTTTTCAGCGGGTATCGAGTTGGCGCAGGTAGGCCGTTTCGGGACTTCCGAGGCGCTAAAAGTTCAACGCATCTTTTAAGGGGGAAATTTTTTTTTACAAATTTTACAGTGGTGTTATCCCTTAAATGTGATGCAGAAAGCGAATGAGTGTATGAATAGATGTAATTGCCAACATTGAATTTAATCCTGTTATATATTACATTCATAAAAGAATAAAAGGGGAAAAATTTTAATCTTTTAAGAGAATGTTAAAATTGTGCCAAGACAACTTCTTCCTTTCGTTTATTAATTAGTATTTATCGATTTTTTTTTTTTTTACTAGGGAGTAAGTTTGTAATAAATACACACACTAAAGTGATGCAACATATAATAAAGTGGAAAACACTTCTTTTGGCCTAAAGAACATGTGACGGATTCATGCAACATAAGTGCTCAACAAGGTATTATTGACTATAGAAGGAAATCTGCGTGTAAAAATTAATTAGGGAATGTTGATTACAAAATTATTAATGTTTCCAATACCTAAAGAAAATATAATAATGATTTTGATTAAATATAATCAAATTGATTATGAAGGCATCGGGTCTTTTTTTTCGCAAACGCGACTTAACTAGTCCAAGGGAATACGACAAAGGTTTATATATTTATAGGTTTAGCTTTTTTACCCTTATGAACACACGAGCAAAATTATTTACTTTTAAAGTTAGCCTGAGAAACTCAATTTAAAACTAGTATGTTTTGGCCAAAACAAAACTTTCTTCTATACTTTCCACCAATACGTATTCAAGCAATACAAATTATTTATTAAAATTATTTCGATGATGAATGCATACGATTTTCTTCTCAGAGAAGTATAATCCTAAATGCCGAAATAATGTCAATTTTATGCCCTACAGACGACATCTAAGAAGACATTTTTATCCTGAATTTATATATATGTATGTATATAATCAAAACTAATTAATAATAATAATAATAATAAAAGGAATCAATTAAAAAAAATATTTAGATCTGTAGTCTAACAATTCGTTTTTAAAGGTATTGACGAGTTCCTTTTAAAGATACCCATATTAAAAATTTATACCCCCATGGAAGGGGGAAAGTGATGTTTCTAAATATATAAAAATGTTTTTCTAATTGATTATTATAATTATAAATAACAATTTTTAATTTCACAATAATTCGTTGAAAATAATTCCCATTACGCACATTCATACGAAATTTTGTTCTATACTGATATATTAAAAATTATGAGAAAAAAGGATAGCAATATCACCTGTAGGGCGATTTTTGCCAAAAGTTAATTGGTATTATTTTTTGTCTTAATGCAACTGTGTATAAATTTTCTTGATTTTACAAATTTTTTGTTACACACACAGATATTTTTCAAAAATGGTAAAATCGAGTTTAGGACTCTCAAAATATATAAATCCATCGAAAGCACATGTCGGAAAATACTTACGAATCCAACACATTCTTTTATTGAATATAGATGAAAGAAAAAGATTTAATTATTAGTTTGTGGTTTTAGCACATACAATATTAAGGCCAAAACAGATAGAGGGTAATGGCAGTAAAAAATGTACTTACCAAGAACAGGAAATAATAGATTTTTATAGATTCATGCTTGTTTCTGACAACAAAAGTATTCAAGATGGCCTCGATCTGATGATACAACTGTCCGTCAGGTGGTAACGTGGACTAATAGAAAGAAATGTTGTCTGGTATAATTATAATGATTTTTCTTGATGACGAGGGAATGAATGACAAACGTGAATTTTTTATGTTTTCAATGGGAAAAAAAGTGAATCTTCAATTGTTAATTTTTGAGTTTTATATATATGATAGTTTTTAATAATTTATACACACTGTATAATCATAAATATTATTTTTTACTTCAGTTTCAGAAACTAGATTTGTTTGTGCTGAGTTAGGAGTATGAAAACATGGAGTAATACTTCTTAGACATAAAACGAATACTAAGTATTCCATATATATATATATGTGTGTGTGTGTGTGTGTGTGTGTGTGTGTGTGTGTATAAAGTATCTTTTAATTTATTATATAAACAAAAGAACACATGATTCCAAACTTCTAGGATTTGTTTAATTTGCCTCAAAGTTTATACGTGTTCTTTTAGGGGAGAACAAGAAAATCATTGTTTATATAAAAGGAAACATAATTCTATGAAATCTAAATGAAATCCATTTAAGCTTTTCTTTGGAACGTCTCATTCTATTCTAAAAGTGACAAATATTCATCATAAAGATTACAGAGTCAAATATAGGATTCTGCTTTGAGAATTTGAATGTGCTATATGTTTTAAATATCTCTGTACTTACATTTTAAATGACCAGAGCCCAGAGCTAAGATTTTAAACAACTAGACAGCCAATTCAAAGAGGAATGTATAAAGGAGCAATAGCTGGTTAACATGCATTGAGCCTAATGTATGGGTGTCAAAATGCTAAGAATTGTATAAGCAGAAAAATAGTAATTTAAAAAAGAAAATGGTAGAGAAACACAAATTTAAATTTTTAGTTTTAGAATAAAGAAATGAAGTACGCTTCGAATAATTGCCACCGAAAATAATAATAGTTCGTCTAATAATGGGACCTTAAATAAAGATAACTACTATTTTTGTATATATAGAGTATTTTTCCATGCATATTTTAAAAAGTTTTCGGTGAAAAAATTATAGCCAAATGAGATATATTATTTATATGTGCACTGAAACATATTCTCAAACTGTTCTATGTTCTCTGTAAAAAATAAAATAAATAAATAAAATGAAGAGAAAACGAAAAGAAAAACAGAAAACTAAGAAAGAAATGAAATGAAATGGAAAAGAAATTAAAATATGTTTGATGGAATCGTTTGCTTTCTTTTGCGACTATTTTCAGCACTGACGCCATTTACTAACTAGTCGTAAGCTTAACATACTTGAAGTTTTCTTGACAGCAACATTTCCACTGGTTTGTCAGTAAGTGACTGGTTATTTCTAACTTCTTAAAAAACTTCCTACTGTTTCCACTTATTTACAAGAAAGAATTCTTATTATTATGTTATTTAACATGTTTTCACTGAAGAATATCTAGTTTCATTGTAGAACTTTCTTAAATTGAAATTTTCTTTTAACATTGATGATGATACAATAAGTTCTTTTCCTGAAGGAAAACTAAAATCAATGATATTTAGAAAATTTTATTATTGAAGTGGGACATTTTTGTAAATTATAGAAAAGTTGTGAATTTTAATATTTAATTTTAATTTTAATTTTAATCTAACTGTTTTTACGAATTATGTAAAATAAAAAGGTCATGTAAAAATGTTTCATTATATTAAAAATTTTAAATATAATCTAAATATATCCATAAGCATAAAAACAAGCATATAAATATAGACACACACAAAGATGTTATGATAATTTAATAAGACGATTTTATTGAAATATGCAATTTAAGAATTATTTTCATTTTTTTACTAATGTAAATTTTCCTTTAAATTATTTATTTTACCATGTTTTTATTTACTCGAAATTTTCTTGTTTGTCCAGCACAAATCTTGCAATCGATTTTTAACTAATTTCATGACTAGCTAGACACTTGTAACTTTTAGAATATCTCAGAATACGATGACAATACATTCTTTTAATAATTTTATTCAATTAATAAATGTTTGAAAATTTCTTATAATTGCTCTCTTTATTACGCATTTGATAATTTTCTTTCAAGTTGATGGGATAATTCATCAAAAAATATTTTTTTAAGTATTTGTTAATACATAGAATTGTCAAGTGTATATGATTCAACAGAAAATTTAAAAACATGGTGTATAAAAATTCTTTTTATCTTGTATTTATTTAATTACTTTCTTATACTTATCTTTTAATTTGAATCCGTTATTTCTTATTCAAAATTAAAACTTTGACCATAAATTACATACTTCTCAACTGCACTCTTGTTATTATTATTTTTTGTTTATTTTATTTTATTTTATTTATTTATTTTTGCGCGTATGTGTGTTTGCATGTGACTTGCAAGTAATGGTATTTTTATTATCTTATTTTCCTTTTACTCGTATTTTTAAATCTACTATTTCAGTTTTTACAAGTTTTTCACATTATTTTTGATATTTAAGTTAGATTGTTTGGCGCTCTTAAAGAATTTTTGTGAAAATCTTTCGCTATCACAGAAATAACCCCCTTTTCACAACTATAAGTGTCCCTGTTAAAGTTACGGCTATTTTGGAATTATTCACAGTTATTATTTTATAAGTTCTTATTTTTTCATAAAATCTTAGTTTGGTTTTGCTTTATTCAATATGAATTTTTCAATATATTATGTAGTTGTTACTTACCCCCCCCCCTCTCTTTCTTGTTTTCGAAACATTATAATGATATATATGTTAAAATAATAGTTACTGTATTAATTTATTTGTTATATCATTAAATATTACTTGAGTACAGGTAAAAAAAGAGAAAAAGTAGTTGAAATATCGGCAGCCGACTTGAATGTTATCGCCTACTTGATCTATTACCCCCTCCGCACGCGCGCGCACACACACACACACACAAAAAGGGTAAATATTAGGGTGTGTAAGGTATTAAATATATTTCACTAAAATAAATTATAAAATCTTTATAACTTATAATATAATAACTTAAAATAATATAACTATTTAAAAATAATGTAGCTAATTTCAATTACTGTTTATTTTTAATACATAATGCATGAAATTCATTCTTTAGCTTCGAGTTTAACTATTTCGCCATCTTATATATACTGCACATTTGTTTAAAAAGTATGAACCATAGACTATAATGCATTTCGTATAATTTTAAAGTGAACTATACAAAGCATTGAGAGTTTGAAAAAGAGGCTATTGCACGTCACTTTCAATTCAATAAGGTATTCAAATTATTTTGTAAATTAGGATAGTTCGAAATTTCATGGGAGAAGCAAAGTCTATTCAAAGAGAGAGAGCGAAAATTATTCGAAATTTACGAATTTCTAAACATGGCAGAATACAGCAAAATTTCGCTGTATTTTGAGGAATATTTTCATCGTAAAGATGTCAGAAAACTTTTAAAATATCATTTAGGATACTGACATGAACATCCCTGACTATGAATTTTTTAATTTAAAAATTTCGTAAGTTATTTGGAATTTACGATTTACGTAACATGGCAGAATAGGGCAAAATTGAGCATAAACGTCCATTTTGAGGAACATAAATATATCAGACAACTTCAATGTAACATTTATGATACTTATTTGAACATGATTGACTACAAATATTCTAATAGGAAAATTTCGTAAGTTATTCGAAATTTAAGATTTTATCAACATAGCAAAATTGAGCGATAGTCTATATAAATATTTATTTTGGGGACTTTTGCATTAGAAATAGTAGCATGAAAATTAAACTACGAAATTGACCCAGATAAAATCAATTAATAGATTAGAATAAGATAAATATATCGAACTTAATGGTGGGTAGACTATTAGGCGGGGATTTCATTCTATTACGGTGTCAAGCATTTGATCAAATTCATTTCTTTTAACATGACTATAATATTTCTCGCACTAGAAATTTATGAGAACATACATATGATGTGGAACTGAGCAGAATCCACCTATGCCAACTAGTTTGTTTAGTAATCTTTTTACTTACATACGCTTAAGGAATCGGGAATTAACCATATTAAGCTTATTAAAAATAAGACATCTTACGAATGATTTTGTAATCCGAATGCGGGATAAAAGATTTCGAAACCGTACTAGCCATCTTAAAAATAGTTAGTAATTCTAGCACTATAGTAATAGAATCAGCATAATGTCTGACAACAGGCTTTATCATTTTTGTGAAATATATAATGTTTAAAGACAATTTAATTTCTAATAATGAGTTTTTTAATTATATTTATTTAGCAATGCATTTTAATAATTTTTTATTTAGCAATCTTTTTACAAAATCTGTATTAAAAAAAGTACTGCGAAAAATTCACAATAATAGAATATTATCTTTGTTTTACGACGGGATTGCTTCAGGGATTTCTTTTTCTCTTTCAATTTACAATACACTTTCGTTGAATACATTACACCAAGCTGTGAGACAGCAAAATGAGTTGAGGACACATTACAGGTTTTGTTGCTGTGATTACGATGGAAATAACGCAAGGCCGTATTGCAAGAGAACGAAGTGAATCTTTTATATCCATCAGTGTCGCAATGAGTTACGTGTTAGGAAGTTTCGCATTGGGCTTTTTTTGGGGGGGAAAAATACAGAAAAGATTTCTGGTATGCTGAAAAGTACCATTTTACATTCAAGTGAAAATTATATTGATTGTTTTAATGTGAAAATAATTTTCATGTCTGATATACGGAAAATACTTTCCTAAAAGAAATCTGAATTTTTCATTTGCTGTATTTTGGATAAACAGTCGAAACTCGTTAACGTGAACACGCTTAATGCGAATTACTTTTAACATGAACTGTTTCCTCAATCCCATCAAAATGAAGACTAGTGTCTGAGTTACTGATAACATGGACAAATTTCTTATTCCCCTTGAGATTCACGTTAACGAGGTTCGACTGTATTAGACAGTGAATTTAACATAAATAAATTTTAAGAAATGTAATTTAGTATTTCAAGTCTTAAAACCCGAAAATTCGAGCAAAAACTTAATTGAAGTAACATTTTAAATTTGTTAAAAAATAGGAAACAATAAATAAATAATATGTTATTAGGGGCTAAAATACCAGAATATGTTACAAAAATTATATAATAAAAATATTTCCTTTTGTCATACTTGGGAGAAAAAAAAAAAGTAGTTTTTTTTTTTTAATGAAAAAATACTGTGTTTTTGTGTAAAATGAAAATTTAATTTCCAAGAAAATAATTATTTTTAGCGGAATATTTTTTAACAGAATTTTCTGTTAGATTTACTTGTTCATTTCTTTATTGCTGCGTTGTACTCGCTCCTACTTCTTTTCCGCTTGATGAAGGGTCGTGCTTAATTATTTCGACTCGAAATAATTGTTGCGTGATTTTGTAGTTTATTGTGCTAACAATTTTTGCACTCTTGATGATTTCGCATCTGTTTATAATTTTTATATTTTACGCAACAATGTTTATTAACCTTAACCTAGAATTGAGATTTCGCCACTTATTCAGTACAGCTATTCACACAAATGACATTTTACTATATAAAATCTGCATTTGTCGTGAATTTAACTAAGAAATTGTTCTATTTTTTAAATAAATAAATTAATAAATAAGACTTTTATTTTGGGAGAAGAAATTTTATAATCTGGAACGGAACAACAGTAAAAAATATTTTGTTGTACTGAAAAAACGACATTTCCCCCCCCCCCCCTTGGTAGACGAGTAGTAATTCTTCTTGAAGGAAAAAGGTTTCTTTAGGAAAATAAATATTTTTGCTGGAAATTCAGCTAAGAGAATATTAAATTTGATTTAATTGTTTATTCGTATAATATTAAAGTAAATCAAATGAAAAAATTAGTATAAAACCTTAATTTTAAAATTAATTTAAATACAAGATTATGCGCGTTGTGCATTTTCAAAATTGTGATAAAAACTGACACAAAGAGCTAGTATATGCATATTAAATTATACAATTGCTCACAATATTTACTGCATAGGGAAAAATTTTTCTTATTCTTTAAAATTCTAGAAGGAAAAAAAAAATAGAAAGAAAGAAAGAAAGAAAAAGAAAGAAAGGAAAAGAAAAAAGGAACTAAATAAACGTCATAGAAGTAATTTCAATACACACATGTACGCATCTCTACATATCTTTTATTGTTATTTTATTTTGAGGTTTTATTAAAGGGAAATTTAAACTTGTTATAAAGAGTTCACACTTATCATTCATTAGCAGGTTTACTCAGCGCTGTTCGGGTTAAAGTAGTACTGATATATATATATTTTTTAATTAAAGAAAAAACAAAACAAATAAAGTAAGAGATGGAATTAAAATTAAATTAAAATAAAATAAAAATCTTCCAACTTTATATTATTACGATTGAACGTTTTGAATAAATGGATTCTAAACCCTACCCAGGAGGTCGATAAAACGTGTTGTCGAACCTATAAAACTTCTGTGTAAACAATGAACCTTTACATTATAAAGACGCATTTTTGGTGACATTTTTGGTGGCATTTTTTTTTTTTTTTTTTTTTATTTATGTACAAATACTAAGCACAGGAAAAAACAGAAGTTCGTTATTTTTTGACCGTTAAGTTTTAGTACCAAAATTATTTAAACGTTAAAATTGAGAGAAAAAAATTTAACGGAATAATAATAATAATAATAATAATAATAATAATAATAATGAACGAGTAAAATGAATCGTTACAGGTATTATATCAATAAAATCCTATTTATAACAATACTAGCAGGCTACGCCCGCTTCGCTGGCCACTATATTTAAATGAATCTCCAAAAGAATTGGATAATTATTTATTTTTCACATCACATTATAAATAAAAACTAAAATAATTACATTGGAATTGCTCTAGACCTCGCATCGGGTACTCGCTGACTACGTCAACTCTTTCTCTACCCGCACAGTATCGGGAGCAGGTTCCCACTGCCTGCAGAAATCTCTTTCCTATGTATTTCAATATGGGTATTTATTGACGATAGGTGGGTCTGCCATTATTTAAGAACTACGATTTTAAAGATAACTGTACCTCAGCGTCTATTAAATATTTTAGTTTTTGAACCAAGTATTTTATTTCTCATGCTATTTACACTGTATTACAATTTGATTCCGACCAATATAATGAAATAAAATAAAAAGTAGATTTTCTTTTGGAAGGAATTAAATACATAAAAAACAAATAAATTCCAATCAGTTTAATCCTTTCTACTATGTACTACCATTATTTCCTGACAAATATTATAAATTAGAAAAAAAAACTTTTAAAGAAATTAAATTAACAAATTAAAAATAATTGTTGTTATACTACAAAAATTATACATAAACATAACTGTTATAAATACGTTTTTAAATTTTAAATTTAATATATTTAATTTTTTTTACTGCATTACCATTTTATTTTCAATAAATATAATAAATTAAAAAGAGAAAAAAGATTCGCCCTCAAATAAATGTATTAAAAAAAAAATATATTGCATAATATAGCCGTTGCTAAGATACTCAGACGATTACAATCGAAGAATAAATTCATGAAAAATGAAACATAAAATCCAATGTTTAAAATCGAAAAAACATTAATTTAAAAATTTCAAATTCGAAATTCGAAAAAATCTCGATGAGGTGCACACCTGAAGGGTCCCAGGTACCTATATGTCAAATTTGGAAGCTCTGCGATCAGTAGTGTGTAGTATGGTTCATGTTTAGATAAATGTATATTATTTTCCTGTTGGAAAAAAAAATAAACTCGCATTTTTTTTTTTTTTTTTTTTTTTTGGCAACAATTAAATTATGGATTCAATTTAAATGGCTAATTTTTTGCTAGTATTAGCTTATTATTTTCATATTTTTATTAATTTAAAAAAAACTGAACAGAAATTCGAAATTCTGACTTCGATGTGCACAATGATCCTTCGGGGGCACCTTTGTGTTAAATCTCGTGACTGTCCGAGCTACCGTTTTCGAGAACAGTGAAATATATATACAAATATTGCTCACTTAATAGTATAAGATAAACTCATTGTGAGAACTTAAACGAATAAAAACCCAAACAAACAATAAATGTTAAAAAAAAAAATAAAAAAAGTTTGCACGTTCATTTTTTCCCCGACATAAAAAGGAACATATTTATTTATAACAAATAAAAAAATTGGAGATTTTTTTTTATGAATGTTTAATTAACTAATTAATTTATTAATTTATTTATTTTTAGCATCAACCTTTTTTTTACATTTTTAAAATTAAAATGGGGGTTTTATTTAATATCCTTTGAACCAATTACCAAATTGAGCTAAAAAATACGGTGTTAGCTAGATTTTGTCCTGATTAATGAGTGCACCAATTTTCGTCGCGATCGGTTAAATTGTGTAGCTTTACATAGCGAACTAAAAATCCGGACAGATACAATGACAAATATTCAGCTTTATACATATAGATTTATAAAAGAAAGAAAAAAAAAAAAAAAAAAAAAAAGCTCCCTTCTGGAACTTTTAATAATAGACTTCAGCAAAAATGTTTATACAGTTAGATTGTAAATATGTATGCATATTGTATATTTATCTTTTATGTATGTTCATTTATAACCTGCACACAAACGCTAATCTTGATATTTTTTTTATGCTTATTTTTGATGTTGGTATCATATAAATTTCGTTAAATTTTTAAATGGTGTGCTTATTCTTTTGTCAATGTTTTGTTTGTTTAGACTCTACTTATCTTAAAAATAGGTCTGTCGACATGAAATCAGAATTATTTGTCGATATTACTTTCCGTTTAAAACATTGTCATCATACATACATCATACATTGGGTTAATTTACTTCTTTAGATGTATCGATTTTAAGAGTTAAATTTATGCCAAAGATCAGGTGAAGTTTTGCAAGACTGTCGGTTTGAAATAAAATGAGATTCTAATTGCATAATTGTAAAGTGAGAAACCTATTAAACTACTAACTTAAATAACTTTTACTAAAACACATATCGTGTGTGTGTGTATGTATATATATATATATATATATATATATATATATACATACATATTTCTTAAAATAAGTGGAAAACTATTTATAACTGTGCACTGACTGTTCATCTTAAACGTGTTATGTCAAAAATTTATGCAATAACTGAATACTATATCCGTATCTGACTTGACCGAAACAGTGAATTTTGTAATTGTATGTCATTTGACTAAAACTTTACGCAGATTTCAAATAGATATATATAGTCTAATAATAATAATAATAATAATAATAATAATACTAATAACGTATGTCATAAAATATCGGAGAGTACCTTAAAGGTCATTTTTCACGAAAAAAGAAACAATAATAATAAAACAACTGGTAAATATAATAATACATAATCATTCATTCTTCAATTATTTCGGCTTCAATATAATGTACAGTCGGCTGCAAAATTATTCGAGCACTAGCAATAATCCCTGTCTAAAAAAAGTACACTTAATACTGCTTTGTTAAATAAATCCTTATCGAGTCATGTTCTTAGTCAGTCTAAGAACATGATTCGACAAGGATTTATTTAACAAAACAGTCTTAAATGTACTTTTTTAATATAGGAATTATTGGCTAGTGCTCGAATAATTTTGCAGCCGACTGTATTTTAAAGGATTAAGTTTTGTTTTAACACTTTAATTCTCATAGCATTCCAAAAAATGGAAAATAGTATTTAACTTCTTGGTAAATTTTTTTATTTAAACTATCAAAGAAACGTTGACTGGTTTTTAATTTATATGTAATTTTTCCTTCGTTATTATGTGATAAAGAGTAAAATATATTATTGGCATTGACTAGAGATAGAAAATTTATATACAGGGTGATTACAATTAAAGTTACGATTTCAAAACGCTATAATTTTAAAACTACCCATCAGAGCGATTTGATATTTTACCAGAGCAATCGTGAGGCAATGAAATTTTGTTTTGGGGAGGATAATTGTAGTTCCTACATGTTCCTATAAATGGCGCTGTCAGGGTAATGTAGGGGAAGCGCCTAAATAGACTCATTAAACACAGGAATGTTGTTAGCAACACATTAGAATAAGAGGAAACAATAGACTTCAAGGGTTTACTACAATTTTTGTAGTAAAAAGACAAGAATACATGTTTACAGCAGAAATAGTCATAGTGAAAAGAGAAAAAGAGGAGCTTCATGAAACAAATAATTTACGGATAATTAGCGGCACATTTTGGAACTTTTTGGTTTCTTTTTCCAAACAAAATTTCATTGCCGCCTCATGCTTGCTCTGGTAAAATATCAAACCGCTCTGATGAGTAGTTTTAAAATTATATAACGTTTTGAAATCGTAACTTTAATTACAATCACCCTGTATTCTTGAGAATACAAATTTTTGTTTGGTTTCGATTTTCGATTTTCGATTATCTTCTATAAATGTAATCAATTTTTTTGTTCAAAACATTTTTCTTAGTTCTTTTTTTTTTTTTTTTTTTTTTTTTTTTTAATCCTATAATTATCAAAGCCATTTATTTAAACCTTTTATTTTAATTTTAAATTTCATCGTATAGTGAATTAGTAGGTAAAACAAATTGTACTTTTTCTGATAGAGTTATAAGGATAGAAATTCGCTTGAAGTTTTATGAAATATATTAAATTCAAAAGATTTTCAATAAAGAAAGGAAGGTTGTTATCTTATACAGATGTTTTTGTATCATATCTAGAATATTTACTTCTACCTGATAAATGTATATTTCATTCCATCAGGCAAAATGAAAGTCAATAATTTTCTTGAATCGTGTATTTGTTTTCTAAAAATTCAAATTTTTAGCAAACCATTTGCTTTACTTCTACTACATTTTTGGCTTTTCTCTAAAACATAATATTTTTAAACCATGAAATTCTGTAATTAAATAAACAAAATATATTTTTCAATTTATAATATTTTCCCGTCGGTATCTTCTTAAAAAATAATAATTAACATTCCAAGGTTTAATCTTTTTTACTGGGACGCATTCCATGAATACTTTTAAATTAGATTATTGCAGAAATAATCGAAGAATTTTTATGGATATATGTACTGCTGTTTTTCAGTGACAATGCATTGTAATTTTCTTTAACATACTATGTTCAGTAATTTTTTAGAATGCGTTGAATATAATACGCGTCACTTATATTAAATATAGTATATTTCATATTGAAACTGGTATAAATAATACTACTGTTTGATCTTCAGGGTTTTTCAAATTAATTCGGATATAGTACTGTCTATCAGAGGATTTTCTTTAAAAGCTCATTTTTATAATCTGTATACCATAACGAAATAACTTTCATTATTCAGAAGCACAAAAGCTTATTTTCAGTAAAATCTCTTATGATTAGCGTTAACGATTCGTCTACAGAATGACCCAAAAATAATCAGATGCATTATGGGATATAAGTGAAAACTGCTCGAAATGCATTACTAAGTTACCAAAAATAAAATATATTTTAAACTCTCCCGATGTAACGATAAGTGCACTTTGAAAATGTTTTATAAACTATACAAACTGCAATATATATATATATATATATATTTCTCGTACCGTGCATGATTTTATTAAAAAAGTTTTTCGCCTTAAAAGGAAAAGGAAATTGATAGTGAAAAGGGTTCAGATCATTCGCGTTAGTCAATCAAATCTTGAATGACATTTAAATATCTACATTACGCAATATGTGTATTTACATTTATAATGCTATTCAGAAAACATTGAAATAGATAAACAAATAAATAAATAAAAGTGGATTAAATCCAGCACACCCAAACAAATGCTAAACAATCAATACAAATAAAATGTTGTCAGGTATCTTACGACCGCAAAACCGACCGCACATGTGGTTTCTTTTTGCAAAACCCGCATCACAGAAGATTGATGCCATGCAGTCGTTTGCATGTATATCTGTGCGTGCGGTGGCCTTTCCTCGTAGCATCAATTGGTGTCGGCCGACTCGGGATGACACAGATTTTTCCGAACGAGGGTGGAGGGAAAATAAATAAAAATGAAGTAAATACAGTTTATTAAAAAGCTATGCTAGCAGCTGAAACACTGAAAACGGAGGATTGGAAGCGTGATAAAACAAAGATGTGTCTATAATGTAGGATGCGGTAAAATAATTTTCATGGAAGGAATGTGATGAGTTAGGTGATTTATTGTGAGAGGAAATTTCATGGAACATATTTTTCTATTTTTCAAAAAAGGTTTTCTGAAAAGTTAATCTCATTACTTTTACATCAAATATTTGAGATAGTTTTTATCTCAAAGCCAAAAATGAAGGGTGTTATAAAGTTTAAGCCTGTGTCTATCTGTCTATGTGATAGCGTGTCTGTCTGTATGTGTCACTGAAGTTGTCAAACAAGTGGACCGATTTTAATGTTTTTATTTATTTATTTATTTTGAACACTGATTTAATCGGGATAGTTCTTAACTATGCTTGATGAGTTTGGTTGTTGAGATTAAGGCCGATTGACTACACTAGGGTTCTAGGCCTGAGTGGGAGTACCCTCCGTTGAAGGGGGGGGGGGGTCGTCTTCCTAAGGCTATACTTAATGGAATTCTGTTTGCTATATTCTTTAAAACTAATTAAAATGTGACCTTTTTAAAGGCCAATTTGCATTGATATTTTAAAATTTGTGAGCTGTCAATCTTTCAACTTCCAACTCATGTTAGATAAGGCAAGTGGTTTTTGTATTTGAGTATTAAAAAAACTTATTTAAAAAAAAAATGCAAATTCTCATAACCAATTTTTGTCAAAAATTAAAAGTTGGCTATAAATGGCAACTACGAGTTCATAGAGCAAAAATATTTACTAGAGTTTTTAATAGAAATCTTTTGTAATTAATTACAATGTAATTTTTATTTTATTTCATTTTTTTTTAGACCGCTCAGACTTTTGATTGCACAGACATTTTAAAACTTGCGAGCTGTCAATATTCTAATTTCCATTGACGTTATGTGATAAGTCACGTGTATTTATTTTATTTTGTTTTATTTTTAAATCGTGAATTTTCAAGCGATTTTGACAAAAAATGAAAATTAGCTATATGCAAAGATTGTGTGTTCAAAAATCTCTAAAGTCGGTTGAAAATTAGAGAGTTCATAGAAAATCCTATTTAAATAAATTCAAGGACCGCCTTGCGTTCATTTTTTATAATTTGCGAGCTAGCGTACTTCCAACTGAAACTTATAGATTTTTAGAAAATTAAAGATGAATTAAATAGGGGGGGGGGGGGGGGGGTAAGGTTTCTATAAAGTTAACTTTAAACTCTTGCTCCCATAATATGGAATTTTATATTTAGCACATAGTGAGAAAATTTATAAAATTAGTTATTACCAGAAATGTACTTGAGTGACATTATATTTTTTTCCAAAATAGTACTGACAATAATAATATTAATAATAACATCCTTTGTAATATAGCATACTTTCTACAGGAGGAAGCCGTATATTGGTTACATTATTGTCTATGGACAGTTATGGCACAAGATGCCTTTTAATATTATACATTTTTCATTTAAAAGAAATGTAACTATGCTACGTAGCATATGATCCGATTTTAATACTTTACACAAAAATAAAGAGGGATTGGTTTCGTATATAAAATGCAGTTTTTTAAAAATTTATTTATTTATTTATTTATTTATTTATTGTCATGCTAGAAATAATTTGGAGTTTTTAGGTAGTCAGTTTTAATTATTCTTTGTTCTATGATAAATTTAGAATATGTATGGTTACTTTTAACATTCTTTATATAATTTACTTTTTTCTTTACTCGATTTTTTCCTCTTTTAATAGAATTAATGGTGAAAACACAAAAAACTAAATAAAATTTGTAAAAAGCGGCCCTCAGATGTAACTAAAACTAGTGGTTTGGATATACAATGTAAAGGTGGAATGTAAGGATGTATTTTAACTCTTTAGATACTGATGATATTGCATTGGAACAAGGAAATTAAATTATATATCCAAAGAACATCGATTAATTCGCTAAGTTTTTTTCTGAGGGAATGCGACGTCAAATTTCAGCAAGTCTTTAAAAATCCACCAAAAGTTTCAGAAAGATTTTAAGAATGGACAAATAATCTTTGTGTTTTTTGTCTCCGATGAATTTCTTATATCTCACAAGGTTATAAGTTTTTGATAATAGAAAAGAGAATTTTTATCAATCAGATTAGAAATATATTTGCTTATACATGCAAGTGTTAGTCGTAAAATACAGAAAACAAGTAATGTAAAAGAAAAATTTTAAAGTCAATTCCTACTTACAAACACTATCGAAAAAGATTTTTAAAATAATTTTGAATTAGGAAATAAAAAGCGCGCGTGCAAAGTGAAAGAAAAATAATTTTAAGATAAAAAAAATTTTTATATACCATGTTTTAAACTTTCTGATGAATCATAGAGCTCTTATCAATGTGCATAAAATTTTTAAAGTGACAATGATGCCAATTTTTGTGAGATTCTTAATTTAACTTTTCATAGTTTTTTTAATATTCACGTTTAATTTAATGTATTTATTTTTATGCCGAAAGAAAATGAACTCGTAATATATATATATATATATTGGCAACAATTAAATTATAACTAATATTTTAATGGCTATGTTAACGATATTAGGATGTTATTATTTTCATATTTTAATTAATTATAAGAAAACTAATCAAAAATTCGAAAATCGGACTTCGAAGTATTGTGTTGTCACCGTGTTCTGAGCAATCCTGAAAGTTTCAAATTTCTAGCTAGTCGGGAAGTTAGTTAAAAATCCATTGCAAGATTTGTACAAGATATATATAGGGAGAGTGTGAACTAATAGTAGGAATTAAAAAAGGAAAAGGTTTATAGTTTTTTTTTTTTTTTTTTTTTTTTTTTGTAACTTTTTTTATGGTTAAATCACTCTACCTGATAATAAGTACATATAAAAAATATTTATTGTTCGAAAACCTACAATTTTAGTAATATGATTTATTACGTGGCAGTGAGTATATTTTTGTATATTATGAATTTAAGAAAGAAAAATATTTTCTGAAATATTACACGTACAAATAGAATAAAATGCAACCTAAATTTCGTATTTGCTTGGATGAAATATACAAATTTTCAGATGAATTTGTTTAGCCTTTTTTTTTTCTTTTTTTTTTTTTTTAATTAATTAATGAAAGAAAATAACAGTTTTTTCTTTAATATGGTGTTAGTTCTGTTGACAGAGTTTTGTCATTATAAGAATAAGATAATAATCTTTCTAAAGTTATTTTCATAATGCTCATACTCATTTAATTTATCACTTTCTTTAGTTCCGATATTTACCCTCAATCACTGAAATATAAGTATTTTCAGTTGATCAGATTCATTTTATTTCTGTTGCAATTGAACAGTTTTAAAAATATTTTCATAAATGCTCTGATTTTTTTTTTCTTTGTTTATTTGGTAAATGCACAAAAGTTAATAAACATAGAGTTTTCTACATGCAGTGCACAAATTTATTGTAATATATAGTTTCCTGAATTATTTCATATATTTTTTAATACAGCCTCATTTCCTTTATTTATTACTTCCATTACCCTACTCTACTGCCGTAGGTAATGGAAGCATTGTATTCGGTCTGAAAATTCGATATCGAGATTTCATCTGATTTACGCTTTTTAAGGTCCCCTGAGTCCAAAAATGTGGTTTTTGGCAGTTGGTCAGTGTGTGTATATGTATGTATGCATGTGTGTATGTATGGGGGAATTTTCTGGCTATCATATCTCCGAAATTACTAAAGATGGAACTACGAAATTTCAGAATTGAGACAGAACTGGTGTATGTGTGTGTGTGCGCGTGCATGCGTGTGTGTGTGTGTGTGTGTGTGTGTGTGTATGTGGAGAAATTTCTGGCTATTATATCACGGAAACTAATAAAGATAGAACTACGAAACTTTAGAATTCAAACAAGTCTGGTGTACAGATGAATTTTCCAAATTTTGGTGAAAATGAAAAAACTGGAAGTGGGACATCGGAAACTGGAAGTGGGACCATAAGTCCTTATCTCAAAAACAGCTCTAACGATTTTTTTCAAACTTGCTGTATAAATACTCTATTAGATGTCCTTTCGAATAATATAGTTGGTTAGTTCAGGAAATTCGATAGGCGTCCTGTATAAATAGCTCAATTTCAGGTCTCGCAAGGGCGATCCTTTAAAAACGGCAGTACGGATTTTTTTCAAACTCGCCATATTAACTCACTTTTAAATATGCTTTTGGATGTAATTATTGTTTTCCTGTCAATAATTGAGTTTTGGTAAAAGTTGGTATCTCAAAAACGGCTCTAACGAGTTTCTTGAAAATTGTTATATAAATCCATTTCTTTCTTATGTATCACGTAGTTATTAGAGGAAAATTAATAGTTACCCTGTTTAGATAGGTCAGAAGTTTAGGTAGATCTCGAAAATTGGTGTTTCAAAAAATAACTCCACCATTTTTTTTTTCTTATTTTTTTACCTCGCTATATGTAAGCTTCGTTTTATATGTCTTTACATCTTCTGATCACATTATCTCCAAAAAATGCATATAATATGTATAATAGTGGGTAATGGAAGTCGTGTGGTTGTTTCACACCAGATTTTTTTAATAGAACTGTTGTCTTAAAAATAACTAAAACGAAAAAATATATTTTATATATTACTTAATATATTTTTCCTACAAGAAATCCATAATATTACAAATGTGCGATCTTGCAACATAACTACGTAATGTTTTTACTGTAAATGAATATTTATAGCATAACAATGTGAATAAATGCGATGATAAAATCAACATGGGATTGTTTAAGATTTGTTTAACTTCAAAATTTAAGGGTCAATTTCAAAGGATGTCAAATATCCGTACTATTCAATTCTGAGATATCTTTTTATTTGAATTAAATTTTTCATTTTGAAAATTTTTAAATAAAAATATGAATTTCATCTTTAACATTTCATTAAAATTTATCTAATGATACATTATTTATTAAATAAATTAACAACAACACGATTTTCATTTGAAATGTATTAACATAGAATTTAAATCTTATTTTCTAAAGAAAACAACGCTGAAAACAAACGTTTTTGTCGTTACAAGACGAATTTTCTTCGGTGCAAACATTTTTATATTAAATATAAAATATATAAAACAAAACCAGATAAAAAATTAACATTATTTTTTAATTTATTGATTAAACACTTCCGTGTTGTATAGTACAATAGTTCTTCAATACATTGCTCCTGAGGATATACTTTGCTTTTGGAACTTTTATGTCATTGTTCTATCTAGTGTTATCGAAATAGTTAGATTAGTTGTTTTTTTTTTTTTCTTTTTTCTTTTAACCTCTTATATAAGGCAGATTATAATGAAAGTTATAGTAAAATAAAGCCTTTTGGTATTCTATTGTGTAAGTTTTATAACTCACTTTTTAAAAAAAAAGCAAGAAAACATTTATATCATTAAAAGCCTAAAATGTGAAAAAAAAAAATATATATATATATATATATATATATGCATTGTACGAATGACTGAACATCTAACGTACATGCATGGTGTTACAATGATTTCGAGGGCCTCCCTGACTCCGCTTTGCCCAGGGTCCCAATTTGTCATAATCAGGAACTGGGTAAGAGAGAGCGTTCATTTATTAATCTATCTGTGAATGACTATTTAAGTTCAGAGTTTATTAACGATTCTGCTGGATCATTTTCATTCTTTGATAAGATTAAAGGATTACCTGTTACAAATAATTTCTGAAATTATTAAAAAGTTTTGAGAGATCACCATAAACATATATAAAAGGTAACAAACCACTTTAAAACACGTAGATACAATATTTTTATTAAAAACTACACAAAGCTTTTCGCCATTATAATAATAGCATCATCAGGTGTAATTGCGTTACATAGAACCAGCAATATATAAATAAAGAAGTTCAAACGGTTTAAAGTTCACTGTAACACTGTGTAGAGGGCCTACAACAAAGTGTAAAGTCTAATGAACTGCTTCTATAGCTGTGTCGGAGAAAGTTGTCCACAGAGATCCACACCATCAGAAGATCGTTATTTGATGTTATACTTGAAAAGGAGTTGCCAGAGTATTGATGTATTATGAGCTGTGTATTACTACTGGTATACACATATAACGCAAACTTATGATACCTTTCTTTGTGCATGTATGTGTATGTGCTTTATTACAGTTTTCAAAAAATAAAACCTATTTTTGCTAATACAATATTTAAAATTTTATTTGCAGAATTAAAAAGTAATAATAATAATAATAACAACTTGGCTTAAATTTTAGTTTATCTGTATTAAATAATGTCAATTACTATATTTTATGACACAATATAAGTAAAAAATAATAATTGAAATATTTCATGAAACTCAGCTCATTCAATTTTATTTATTTATTTATTTAGTGGCCGAACCCGAACTTCATCGTCATGAATCTTTAAGCCATTGACATATCATTTTGCACAGATCCTGAAGAACAAGAAAAGTGATGTAAATTGTTTTAAATATTAACACTGTGCAGTGTTGCCAGATTGGGGACTTTTTTAATTCAATATCCACCACTGAATTTTAATAGTAACGGTAGCCTGATCACTCCGAAGATTAATCGTCTATTACGTATATTAAACATTACTTCTCAAAA
Source organism: Salticus scenicus (assembly GCA_963930645.1). Classification (NCBI taxonomy): domain Eukaryota; kingdom Metazoa; phylum Arthropoda; class Arachnida; order Araneae; family Salticidae; genus Salticus; species Salticus scenicus. The sequence goes on from OZ005648.1 coordinate 212,366,038, forward strand.
TTATTGGTGAGAGTTGAACAAAAAAGTCCCCAATCTGGTAACACTGACACTAGGATTGATTTTTATATTTGTGTTTCCTATCTGTAAGAAATTAGTGTAAATAAATGATTTAAAAAGTTAAAGGAGATTTCTTGCTTTTAAATTATAATCATTTTTAAAACTGATCCAATATAATATTAGACGAGGAAACAATACACAAATCCATTTTTATAGATTTTTTGTTTCAATCTGCCAATGAGTCATATCAACAATTGGTAATTATATAAACAAAGACACCATAAGACAATTAAAAACTGCGAAGAACATTCTAAAAATAAAGAACATTTGCTTCTCTAAATATTTTTATTCAAGAAAATGACACAAAGCTTATTTTACAATAATTATTTTCTTATGTAGTCGCCATATAAAATTAAACATTTATCACAAGCTATCACACCAGTTTTTCTACGACTTCTACATACTCATGTCAGATAACGCCAAATTTCTAACTCAGATCACTACTAACAATTTTATCAAAAAAGGAAACTGCTTTGAAATTTCAGGAAAGAACAAACTGTGTTCATTTATATTAATGGGTTAATTCTGTTGAATTTTACTCAACCCTTGATTTGAATTTGTAAGTCACTATTGAAGATCTGCCCAAAAGTTCTTCATCAAGAATATTCCATCACCCGCCATTGAATATGATAAACCATTTTCGAGTCATTTTAAATCATTATTTTTATTTATTTATTTTACCATTTTTAATTTTAAACCATTTTTTATTCGTCACATTACCATAAACCTCGGTAATCTGTTGGTAAATTTGGATAGAGTAGATTTTTTTTTGCATTCAAAAAGTGTATTACACTACGAGCCTCACACTTTTCGGTATCTTTAATTCCGTCACATATTTCATAGTCAGATATATAAACAGTAAATGACCTTTGCGACTCAATGTTAGCATCAGATTGGTGCGAAGGAATGGAAAAATGTAAAGAAATGGGGGTGGTGGAAGAACTATACAGCTCATTAGATCAAAACGTTCTTTACTTTTAGAATGACCCTCGTATGTCAGTCATAATACAATTTGAGATTTTTTCAGTCTTCACTCCGTATTTAAAGCATCCGCTAATTGTTTTGGGCATATCAATTCAAATAGGTTGGCGAAAATTCATCCTTGTGAAAACAGCATAAATGAAAACTATTACATTTGCATTATTTTTTAAATTTTAACTTAAACACCATTTATCATCTGCAAAGTCGAACACAGGTTCATCTTAGAGTCAACAATCTTCTCAGTGGAGATTAAAAAATTTTGATGACATGTTTCCGGACAACCCTTGCGAGTTCAAAACACGGTGAAAATGCATTTTTAAAATACTTTTAGCCAACCGTTTCGGGTTCCTGATGCCTTCGGTATCGTTACCAGTACGAAGCTTGCAATCGATTTTTCATTAACTTCCTGACTAACTAGACATTTGAAACTTTCAGGATAGCTCAGAACACGGTGACAATACATTTTTTTAATACTTTTAGTCAACTTTTTCAGGCTCCTACTTTATTCGGCTGCGTTTATATGATTCTAAAGAAAATTTATTTAATTAACTTCCCGACTAGCTAGACATTTGAAACTTTCAGTATAGTTCGAAACACGGTGAAAATGTATTTTTTAAATATTTTTAACCAACTGCTTCGGAACCCTGCTGCCTTTGGCAGCGTTACCAGCACAAAGCTTGCAATCGATTTTTCACTGACTTCTCGATTAGCTAGACATTTGAAACTTTCAGGATAGCTCAGAACACGGTGACAACACATTTTTTAAAAGATTTTTAATTAACTGTTTCAGGTCCCTACTGTATTCGGCAGCGTTTATATGATTCAACTAAAAATTTATTTAACTAACTTCCCGACAGTCAACATTTGAAACTTTCAGAAAAGTTCAGAATACGGTGAAAATGCATTTTTAAAGTATTTTTAATCAATTGCTTCGGGACCCTGCTGCCTTCGGTAGCGTTACAAGTACAAAGCTTGCAATAAATTTTTAATTAACTTCCCGGCTAGATAGCCATTTGAAACTTTTATAATAGTTCAAAACACGATAGCCATGAATTTTTTTAATACTTTTATCCAATTGCTCCGGGTTCCCGCTGCCTTCGGTAGCTTTTATATGATTCAACAGCATTTTTAAAAACATGGTATATAAAAAGTTCTTTTTATCTTGTAATTATTTATAGATTTTCTGAAAACATACTTCTACATCATTATCCGACGATCGAAATTTTTCGATATGTTCGTGGTAGAAGCTGTGAGTAAAGAATGGGAAATGAAAGAAGTAATATCATTATAGAGGATTTAGAAGATTTTCACTAGAGGACGAATTCAAATCATCCACTGCCCATCAGAAATTTCTACTCGTATTTTCTCTTTGTAGAGTTTTTTTGTTACACTGAGCACCAGAACCACAGTTCTCCAGTCACGAATCTGATGCTTGTACCAACCCAGATCAAGATATCTTGGTCTTCTAGAAACAGAGAAAGAACGTTCTGGAATTGAGAAGACATCTTTCGTTTAGTTTATGTGTATTATATATCACACGCAAATAAACATCAGATATATAAATTTCGAAAAATTTTGAAATGATCAATACTGAATTTCTTTCAAAAATATCCTTTTAATCTCAAAAGTATAAATCAAGAAATTTCCATCAAGGAAAAAGAGGAAGTTCTTATTTAAATCTGTTTTGAAAGTACTTGACGAAAAAATGAAAGAAGAAACTGAAATTAAGCCTTTCCATTTACCCACTTAGAGCTTAGAACTCCCACCCTTTAACATTCATGTTCTCACGCTGTGTTTCCATTGCATGTGACTGGCACTTGTTTTAATGCATGGAAAGAATTTAAACCAAATTCAACAAGTGCTTTTAAAAAAAATCTGGAGTGACTCCACTCGACTTTCCGAACATTGAGTAATTAACAGTTTTGTAGATAAAGTAAAGAAAGAGGAGTTGTTAAACAAACAAAAGAGAGAAAACCATAATAGAGTGTTTGAGTATTTTTCTCCATCTATTACACGATGTTTTATTTAACGCTACTGAACTTTGAGCCCATAGATCATAATGATAAAGAATTTTTCGTTGTGTCCCTGTAAAAACCTATAAATGCTAGATTCACCAAAATGCTTATAGTTAGTACAACAGTGATTTATAATACTCATATAAATTTTCAGCTCAATTCAATAAGGCGTTTAGATGCTATCGTACTTTTAAAAATTTAGTCCCATAGGCCATAATGATAAAGAATTTTTCTTTGTGTCACTGTAAAAAAACTGTAAGTGCTAGATTCACCAAAATCTATACAGTTAGTTCAACTGTGATCTATAACATGTGTACAATTTTTTTGCTCAGATTAATAAGGCGTTTAGACGCTATCACACTTTTAAAAATTTGGCCCCATAGGCATAATGATAAAGAATTTTTCTTTGTGTCCCAGTAAAAAAACTATAAGTGCTAGATTCTCCAAAATCTATACAGATTGAGTATTTGTGACCTATAATATGTGTATAAATTTTTTGCTCAATTGAATAAGGCGTTTAGATGCTATCGCACTTTTAAGATTTTGCTCCCATAGGCCATAATGATAAAGAATTTTTCTTTGTGTCCCTGTAAAAAAACTATAAGTGCTAGATTCACCGAAATCTATAGGGTTCGTACTATGGTGACTTACAATATGCGTACCAACGTTCAGGTTAATCGAACAAAGCGTTTAGACGCTAGCGTGTTCACTCACAGACATACACACATGCATACACACATACACACATACACACACACATACATACATCATCGTAAAAATAGCGAAAACGGACTCAGGGGACCTCAAAACGTATAGAAACATCAAAATCTCGAATTCGGATTTTTGACATGATTACAATACTTTCCTCACTATAGTGTTCGGAAAGTAATATGAGAAGTTGAGAAAACTAAGAAAGTTCCTGCACTTACATTTGTCAGTTACATGTAAAATATAAGAAGTTCAACTAAAACCTTCGTTTGGAAAGAGTTTTAAGTCAACATTGTTTTTAAAATTACTGAAACAAGCAAATTAACAAATTTATAATAATAAATAAATAAATTTCTAACGGATAAATGTGGTATAAAAAGTTTAAAATTTTTTTTTATGATATAGTCTGTAGGAATTCTAGAAATTCTTAGTTTCATATGGGATACCTCGTATATTATTCACAACACGAAATATCATAAAACTTTATTCAAAATGCTGTTTTTATGATTACTGATTTCGCATTACGAAGAATGATAGTTAAGCTAATGGTATTATGATGAATTGATAAAAATTTATAATGTAAATAGGTAGTTACAAAATAGTTGGGGAAATAGCGTTAAGAGGGATTCTTTCTATTGAGCTTTTAAACCAGTTGTATATGTAGGAATGGGTTGATAGTGAATATTTATATTGTATAAAAGCATTTTTTTTCTTTTTTTAAGTTTATTCAAACAATAATGCTGGAATATTTAGAACATTTATGTATTTTTTAATTTTTTTTTTTCTAACACGATGAAAAAGTTGAAAAATGTTTATCACTTCAGTTTGTTTGTCTACCTGTCTATGTACGTGAGAATAACTTCCGTGAATGTGTTTCGAAAGGACGAAATTTATGACTGTTACTGGAGTTCATCATAGAATACTTCTTACTGAAAATGAAATATGTAGAACTTTCAATTCATTTACAGGAACACACAAAATATTTCTTATACATTACGGTGTATGGGGGAAAAAATAATATCAATTTTAATAAGGAAGTCTATTTTAATGGTATTACATTGCTCAAACTCTACGAATTAAAAAGTTTCAGATACTCAACTATCAGATAGCATCGAAACATTGTCGCTCTTTCAAAACATTTCAAAACGCTTCAATTTGCTTTCTGATTAATTTCAAAAAGCTTAAAAATGTCCACAATCGGCACAAAAAAAAAAAAAAAAAAAAAAAAAAAGGAAGAAAGAAACGTAACTATGTGTTTCATTAAAAGTCCTTTATAACAAAGCAACATTTCTGAAACATTTCAGAGACGCAACTGCACAAACATTGGTATCCATATAGGTATTCATATAGGTATCTGAAAAATGTTTGCGGTTGCAGTCGTTAAAAAAAAAAAAAAAAAAATTAAAATAAATAAATAAAAAAGCACAAACAAAACAAACACACTTTGATAAAAAAAATTTTGTAATAAATATTTTTGGAATGTAACAGAAATGCGTAATTTCATCTTTTTAAAATAACAGTATACCTCAGAAAATTTCCTAAAAGGTGCTTTGAATAGCTTTTTTTTTAAGGCTTTTTGGAAGTATTCTTGAAATGTCTTACGATAATGAAAGATTGTAAAGTTTTTGTTACGTAACTGAAACGTTTAGTGCTGTGTGGGTATTAGAGTTTGCCGAAGTATATTACGTGCGGAAAATATTGTGTGTAACAATTATTGATTTATATTTCGTAGTGCAGAAACATGTCGGTTTATCTTTCTGAATTAATCTATTTACTAAACTAATTTTTGTTAAGATTGAAAACAAAACAAAACATCAATTTATGTCTACTAGAACATTGATAGATGTCCCTCAAGATTTTTCTTTTACACTTTCAGTATCGAACACAGAATCTATCTATATATATATACTGGTATACAGAAAGATAAATATTCATACATACACACCTTTGTAAATATTGGAAAATAAATAAAGATATGTTATAACCCTTCGTCCCTTTTAAATTTTCTGTGTACGCTGCTGATTTAAATGACTATATGTCAATGCAAATGCCAGTTGCTTAACATTTTCTTCGTTTTTTAATGGTTCTGTTCTGTTCAACAGCTTACTAAGATTTTCATATTTAGTTAATTAATTCGATATTGGCCGATAGAGATTTAATCTTCTATTTTTTTGTTTGAAACTGCTTGTTTTAAAAGAAATGTTAAGACAGAAAAATTCTTGGATATTTTTTCAAAATTCTACAATGCGATATTTTTTTCCTTTAACGTTTCTTTCCTTTTTACTTTCTCTTACCCATAGGGACGAGAAAGTATTGTTTTAGGGTCAAATTTTCGAACGCGAGTTTTTGTGATATTTACATGTTCTGAGGTCCCCAGAATACGAAAATCATGTTTTTAGCGAATGGTCTGTGTGTCTTTCTGTCTGTTATCAGCATATCTGAAGAACAAATAGTAGCAGAAATTCCAAACTCGGTATTCTATATGTGTATCATATAGGGATGCTACAGTAAGCTTTTCGTTGAGATGAAGCAAATGGTTCGTGTACAGGGACACACAAAAGTATTCAAATACATAACGTCTATGGGGAAAATTGCAGGTGAGTAGAATTTAACATCTAGTATAGACTGCACTAAACCAAATGAAACGAATATATATTTTTTTGTAATAGAGATAGTCAATTGGGGAAAAAAATTGTGTATGTACGAGCCTCGCCTCCCCCCCTGGGGGGGGGGAAGTCCCCCCTCGAGGGAAGTAAATTTTCATGATTAGTATCTTTCAAAAGAGCTCGCCAATACCTTTAAAACGAATGGTTGAACCATCGATCTGCGATAATTTAAAATAAAGTTATCGAATTTTTTCCTTTTTAACAACATTTTTTTTATGTAATATTGAATATTGAGAATAAATTCAACTTTTTTTTTTTTTTGGATATTTAGTGTTTTATTACTTCTCTAATATGGAAATCGTCTGCATTATCATAAAAGGTAATTTGTTTAAATAATAATTTAAATAAATTATTTTTTAATAACCGAATTAAATTCTATATAAATGTGGGTGCATTAATAAAACGGGTTTACATTATCGTTATCTTACCTCTTAATCTCCAACCTGTATTTATAGTATTAAATTTCAGGGTAAGAGAAAGTCGTGTGAGTGACAGACCAGATTATTTTATTTCTTAAAGCAATCAAAAAATTATTTAAACAAAATTTATATATATATATATATATTACATACATATGTAAGAATCAGTCCATGTAAGTTTTAATTATAAAATTGAAATTTGCATTTGAAGGATATAATGCTTTGTTTCAGCAGCGAAAGTTCAAAAGTGAGAAACAAATTTGTTATTTAGATTCTGTTTTATACCATAAGTTTTATACCACACATACTGTCTACAGAAAATGACACGTTATTTATATAACTGTTAAAATATTATAAATCTGTTTCATACCATGCAGACACACTATTTATATGATTATTAAACTATGATAAATCCATTATTCCTATAATCCATTATTCTTCTACACGTGTTAATTATGTGTGTATGTGTATAGATTCTCAAAACTTATTAGGAAAAATTCCTTAATAAAATTTAAAATTGAAGCTCAAAAATACAAAAATTTCAAAAGGAAAGTGAATTTCTTCCTATAAAAATTGATCAAAGATTATCCGAACAGTCTCAATTCACTTACGATATCTTAAAGAGTGAAACCTTACTTCTACTTTCACTTCGTCAGAATTTTTTCTTGCCTCTTTAAAAAAAAAAGTGAAAATAACTAATCTTTTAAAAAGGAATACTTACTTTGTCAAATAGATTACATGGTCATAGAGTTCAATCCCTAGCAATCGACAAAGCAAATTGGTATATTAATGTAAACGCGCAACTAATCTTACTTTATTTTCCGTCTCTAAAGCTATTCATTCATAAAATCTTTAGCTAGATGGAAATGTTTAAGATTTCACGCTCAAAGAATTGTTCACGCTTTTGAGTTTCTTTCGTTGTAAACATTATGATTTTTGGTGATACGTTATGAGTAATGCATTTGCTATAGAATCACTTTTAAGCTGTACACCTTGGCACTGATCTTGGTATTACTCAGGTGTAGTTTGATCATCCAGTTGAATGATTTCAGTTTCCATTGTATTCTGCTCAATGCTTTTATGCTCGTCAATGAACATGATGTCATAGACGTTAAAAGGAAAACTGCATTGTAGAAAGAATTTGAAAAAATACAAATAATAAAATAATACTTTTAAAAAATTAAAGAACACGCTTTTATAGAAATGTGAACTAAAAAGAACAAAATATTTATCTTTATAATATTAAAATGCAGGGTAAGAGAAAATCGTGTGAGTGATACACCATAATATTTACATACTTTTAAATCTTTAATTAAAAAATTTAATTGATTAATTGTTGCCACTCGACGTTATACAAATAAGGTCAAATCCTGTGTCACATACGATAGAGTTTTATACATAGAGATTTTTTGTTTACCCCTAGAACCTGCCCCTGATGGTATAGGAGCCTGTAAACACTTGTATATTGTATTGTCATTGGCTATGAAGTCATGTGCAAAATTTCAGGTCAATCGAACGACCAGAAGTGGCCGAAAATTGAATTGCAAGATTCCGTTACATATACATTAATAGTTACATCATGTCAAGTTAATAAAAACATGTTAAAAATAATTTAGAATTAAACAAAAACTATTTTTAAAAAATCTCCCCTGACTGGGCTCAAACGTTAGACCTTTAGGTTCGTAGACCGGAGCTTTACCTCACAGCCACAGCGTTCACGTAGGGAAAGTCTTTTTTTACAATATAGATTTTTTGTTTGCTCCCAGAGCGGCTACAAACATACATACAAACATACATACAGGTGAAGCTAATAAAAGCGTGTTAAAAATGAATAAAGGCATAAAACAAATAAACAATTATCAATCGAATAATTTTAAATTCAATTTTTTAATAATTTATTTTAAAATAATTTTTCAGAGAAACTAGAATAAAAAAAAACAAATTATTGAAATAGAAAAGTTAAACATATCTTTTCCCTCTGCAATTCAAAATAAAAACAAAACAGTGCATCTCTAAAGGTATTAGAGTTCTTCCTGATCAGGAGTGAAAAATGAACTATAAGCAAGTAAGGTAATACTTTTTATAATAAACAGGTTAAAACATATTTGTTTCGTGTCTATATAGTTAAACATGACCTTTCATCAACAATAGCAGCATCGTATTATTTGTGTTTATTTTTTACCTGATAAAGAGTCTTGTTTAATATTTCCATCGAAAAATTTGTTACAAATTTATGCATTTTATGGTGTCTGTTTACAGTTCTCTTATTTTCCAACTTCTTAATTGAAAATTCATTTCATTTATGATGCTTTTTAAACCATTATCATGAATTCAAATTACGATGCATTCAAGGGGATGTTAGGCAATGTAAACCTTTATTGTAAGTTACTGTTTATTACAATATATGCATTTTTTGGAGGTAATGTGATCAGAAGACATAAAATTGACCTAATGAAGTAGACACCTAACAAATTTTCCGGTAAGAGAAACTTGATACACGTGTTAAGACATATGGAATAAATTTTACATAGCAAGTTAAAAAATATGGGGGGGGGGAATTGTAGAGTTATTTTTTGTAACACCAATTTTCGAAATCTAGAACTGACCTACCTTGTCAGGATGACTGTTAATTTACCTGTAATAACCTCGTAATACATGAGAAAGGATATCTAAAATGGATTTACGCAACAATTTTCAAGAAAATCGTTCGAGACGTATTTGAGATACCAATTTTTTACCAAAACTTGGCATACTCAATTTTTGACCGTAAAACAATAATTATATACAAAAGGATATTTAAAAGGGAGTTAATATGGCGAGTTTGAAAAAAATCCTTACAGCTGTTTTTAAAAAAAACGCACTTGCGAGACCTGAAATTGAGCTATTTATACAAGACGCCTATTAATTTTCCTGAACTAATCAACTATATTACTCGAAAGTACATCTAATAGAGTGTTTATACGGCAATTTTGAAGAAAATCGCTTGAGCCGGTTTTGAGATACGGACTTACGGTCCCACTTCCGGTTTTCCAATTTTCACCAAAATTCGGAAAATTCATCTGTACACCAGACTTGTCTCAATTCTGAAGTTTCGTAGTTATATGTTTATTAGTTTCGGAGCTATGATAGCCAGAAGACTCCCCACATACATACATACACACACACTTTCTCACCAGTTGCCAAAAACTACTTTTCTGGACTCAGGAGACCTTAAAACGTGTAAATCAGGTGAAATCTCAATATCGAATTTTTGAACCGAATATAATACTTCATTACCTACGGTAGTCGCGTAATGGAATAAAAAAAATTGAATAATAGGTTACGGTCAGTGATCGGTAAAAAGTGTTCCAGTCACTAATCATACAAATCGAATTACGCTTTTAAAGCTGTCATGACTTTTTTCTCGAAGATTTTCGGAAGTGACTTTAAATAAACGTCTAACACTAAAAATTTACAACACTTCGTTTCAAATATAGGTGTTGGACTTTTTTGGGACAGGAAGAAGGAAGTTGGCCATATACTTTAACGGTCAACTCTCCGAATTTTACAAAAATTATTCTTTTAGAATGTAGGCCAAACTTGACGTTTGAGCTTAATAGTAAGTAAAACTATGCTGATTCAATATCAGTGCATATCGGAGGGTATGTGTTGCTGCTATGCTGCAATATTTTCTGTTTACCGGAAGGCTATATCTCAACTTCTATGTCATAGAAGGGCTACAAAATTGGCATGTGAGATGTATATTATGAAAATTTTGTTGCTTCAATTTGAGTCGTTTAGGCTTGCTAGTGAGACTGGACTGCTGTTACTTTCAGCGATTTTCCAGATGACTATGTCTCAGAATCTATTGGTGAAAATTGCACCAAACTTCATATATAAAATGGTTAATGTCAGAAGCTATATTGATCAAATATTTAAGCATGTTAACTAATAAATGACGCTGTTATATACAATGATATACATAAAAAAAAAGGTTTCGTAATGACCACAGCATTCTAGTTTTTTTCGCGCAAATTTAGAATGAGGGCAAATGATACCGCAGAAAATTATTCTTTATTCGGCCATTTTTGAACAGGGGAAAATAATTTACTATGTGGACACATCTATCTTATGTATTTATTCAAATTTTATAAATATCCCTAAATGTTATTAAAGTAACCCTTTTTTAATTTTAATTTTAATCATTACGGTGCGCTGTATGAAAATGTTATGATTTTAATGATTTATGTTACATTTTTACAGTCCCAGTTTTTTTTTAGAAATTAAAGAGTGTAAGAATAATGGAATTTTTTTTTTAAATATGTCATATAGTATGACACAAAATCTTACGATACACTCGACTGACTTATCATAAAACTATATTTAGTTTAATATTATTCAAAAGGCCGAAGAACAACATCAAAACAAAGATGTTAAAAAGACGTTCTATCGTTTTACCATGATAGATTTCTCTTTTATCTCGCTTTAAAAATACATTAAGAAGGATAAAGAGACTTATCGCCAGAAGCAGCTTTTTTTTTTTTTTCCCCCTTTGTCATGGCTGTTTTATTTTAATCATGGAAGTCTTTTTAAAATGAAGACACACAAGATTTCGTTTTGTGTTAGTAAAATCTTAAAATATTTATAAATACAACCGTTCTTGAAATTAGCCACACAAGAACTAAAAACGTCAATGCTGTTTTATTATTATTATTATTGTTGTTGTTGTTGTTATTATCCGCGATTGTAATGAAACGCTCGCCCTCTGGTGGGCTAAGGTGAAATTACAATTAACATGCGTTAATTCGGCTTTCATCAAGCCGCCATTGCTTGCCGATGTTTAGTTTCACATATATTTATTGAATAAAAATGAATAAATCCGGTAAAAAAGATAACACATACTGTTGTGTGCTACAGTGTAACTCCAAAGAATCAAGAAATCCAGAATTAAGCTTCCATTTATTTCCAAATAACAAATTTAAAATTTCAGTTGCTTCGGCTAATGGAAGTAAAGAATTAATCAGATGATTTGAAACTAATATAATATTTGTTCAACTTCAGCTAAAAATCTACTTCCGATCGAACTTTGAATAATCTGAAATATTTTTTTCCAAAAGCAATCAATTTTCCATAATGTAATTGCGGAGAAATTATAGCACGAATATTAAGTAGAATAACAAAAAGAACAATAATGAATACACGTGGTTATTATATTTACTAACAACAAAAGCTGAAAAAGCGCCATCTATCGATCATTACAAACGCGGATAGCCTTCAATTAACGAATGGAATAAGTAGTTATTTAGTGAACAAATAAATAAAGACTTTTTTGTTTATGCTCATCGAAGAAGTAGTGATGTATTTTAAATAGTCACGAAAATTAAAGAATGAAATTGATTTACACGTTGCATTCTTTTGTATCCTATAAGCAAAAAAATTATTAAAAATTTTATTTCTTTATTTCTTTTATTTTTTTAAACTCTTATTACAGAAAAAAGAAGGAGAAATAGAAAGAATATTTTATTATCTGCTTTAAAAGAATTTCTTTTACACACAGTTATGAAAATTTCTGTTTATTAATCGAAAAAAAAGAAAAGAAAGAAAGAATATAGCTATTTATCCTTAAAAAAACTGAGGTTTTTTAATAGCAAAAATATGCAATATTTGAGAATGTTTATAAGATGATTCAAGTATGGAAGTAAAACTCGTTTGAATGTAATCAATAAATGAAATCAATCAGTTAAAAAAAAAAAAATACCAGAGAATTACCATAAAATCAATTATACTTTTTTCATTAAAAAAAAAAAAAAAAAATATTATTATAATCAGAAATCCTGAAGACAAATTGAAGAAAATTATACAGGCACGACATTATTTCATTATTTAAAACATGAAAATCTGACATTGACATATTTTAATTTAGTGCCAGAGGCCTACTGCTAAACTTGTTAATATCGACAAATTCTTCTTTAGTTAATTCGTGACGATCTAAATTCCATGATAAAGTTTTCATTAAATCAAACCAATGTGTTTCAGCTGCAGATATTGTAACAAATAACGTTGGAAGTCCAAACTGTCTTATAGCCGCAAAACAACGTTTTTTCTCTTTTTCCCAATGAGGGGGAGGTGTGCCTTGGGGGGGACTCATGTCAAAGGTGTGCCTTGGAGGGGGACTCATGTCAAAGTTGTACCTTGGGGGGACTCATGTCAAAGTTGGGCCTGGGGGGGACTCATGTCAAAATTGGGCCTTGGGGGGACTCATGTCAAAGTTGTACCTTGGGGGGGACTCATGTCAAAGTTGGGCCTGGGGGGGACTCATGTCAAAGTTGTGCCTTGGGGGGACTTCATTCAATAAATCCCCATTCAATAAACCGACTGAAATAGGCCCTTAGCACTATTAAGAGTGTATTATAAAAATTCGACAACGCTGTACCGACTGAAATAGGGGTACCTTGGGGGGAACTCATGTCAAAGTTGGGCCTGGGGGGGGACTCATGTCAAAGTTGTGCCTTGGGGGGACTTCATTCAATAAATCCCCATTCAATAAACCAACTGAAATAGGCCCTTAGCACTATTAAGAGTGACGTATAAAAATTCGACAACGCTGTACCGACTGAAATAGGGGTACCTTGGGGGGGACTCATGTCAAAGTTGGGCCTGGGGGGACTCATGTCAAAGGTGTGCCTTGGGGGGCCTTCATTCAATAAATCCCCATTCAATGAACCGACCTCTAGCACTAAGTAAGAGTGTATTATAAAAATTCGACAACTGTACCGACTGAAATAGGCCTCTAGCACTAAAAAAAAGTCAAATTGATAAAGTAAGATTGTGTTATGCTAATAAACTCTTACTGTGATGTACATCATTATATATTATACGTAAAATTTGTTACTTTCTTCTATATGTAATATAGAGAAAGTATTGGATTCACGAAAATTTTCGACCTCCGTTTTTTGACGGATCTGAACGTTTTGGGATGTCCTGAACACGAATTGATAGTTTTTTAAAAATGTCTGTCTGTATGTGTGTGTGTGTATGTGTCTGTCTGTGGTTTCTTGTTTTCACCGTATCTCACGAACCAATGAATGAAATTAAATCAAACTTGGTATATAGTTGGACCCTGGCGGGACATTGTGCTGATTAGATTTGGGGATCAATCGCCCAGCAGGTGGCGCTGTGATCGCATTTTATGTAAACTTTTAACATGGCAGTATAGGACAAAATTTCGTATTTTTCACCGTATCTCACGAACCAATGAATGAAATTCAACCAAACGTACATAGTTGGAACCTGACGGGGCATGGTGCTGATTAGATTTGGGGATCAATCGCCCAGCAGGTGGCGCTGTGATCGCAAAATTTCATATTTTTCACCGTATCTCACGAACCAATGAATGAAATTGAACTAAACTTGGTATATAGTTGGACCCTGACAAGGAATGGTGCTGATTAGATTTTGGGATCAATCGCCCAGCAGATGGCGCTGTGATCGCATTTTATGTAAACTTTTAACATGGCAGTATAGGACAAAATTTCGTATAAATGTACATAATGAGCGTTATTTTAAACTTGTGATTGTAAAATTAATATGAATTATTGATAATAGTAATAGTTAACTAGGAAAAAAAATTGTGCATGTGGGGGCAACGGTTCCCCCCCCCCTAGGGGGAAGTACCCCCCCCCCCCCCCCCGGGAAGTAAATTTTCAAGATGGGTATCTTTCGAAAGGTCTCGTTGATAATAGTAATAGTTAACTAGGAAAAAAATTTTGTGCATGTGGGGGCATCGGTTCACCCCCAACTGGAGGGGGGGGGCAAAGTTTCAAGATGGGTATCTTTCGGAAGGTCTTGTCAATACCTTTAAAACGAATGGTTGAACTATAAATCTGTGATAATTTAAAACAAAGTTATCGATTTTTTTTACTTTTAACAAAAAAAAAACCTTAGAATTTTTTTTTTTTTTTTTTTTTTTTTTAAACGAAATTTAACCAAACTTGGTATTTAGTTGTCCCTGACATAAACTGGTGCTGATTACATTTGGAGATCAATCGCTCAACAGGTGGCGCTGTGATCTCAAGTTTTCTAAATTTTTAACATGGCAGTATAGATTAAAATTTCGTATAAATGTACATAATGAGAGTTATTTTTAACTTGTGATTGTAAAATTAATATGAGTTATTGATAATAGTAATAGTTAACTAGGACGCAACCCCTTCTTATTGGTCTGAATCTGGTGAATGCTGTATATTTTATTTTATTTTACATTTGATACAGAGGCTGTTCGCACATTTTTTAGACGATTTTGATGGAGTGTACTGAAGCAATTTCACTCATATTTTGAGTTTTATTTGTTCAGTTTGATAGCCCTTGTTCTTAACTAACATTCTACATCATAATTTCTATGATAATAATGCTTTTTATAATATCGGAAGAGTTATATTTTTCTACTCCTCTTGAACGGCTTTCCAGAGTCCACAAAGCGTTGTAGGTCGGTGTTTGGATAATGTTGATTTTAAGAGTCGAAAAACACAAAAATCCAACAGAGATACATCAGAAGATTTAGCAGGAATGTCAGTAAAGGGTATGGTTTTAATTCCCGTTTTTTGTTCCCTTTTTTTCTAGAAAAGCAATTGCGGATTGTGATGTGTGGCTGCTTGTTTTGTCTTGATACAGTTCAACGGATTGATGGCATTGTGGATAAAGATCTGGATTTTCATTTTTAAAAATTGGAATTAAAATATGTTCTTGAGAGTATTTAGAGTTGATTTTGACATTTTTGTCACATTTTTTTGCTTTTATCTTGCGCTTGTATGAAAAACCAGTGGCAATCATAAATCCTTTAGAAAAACTTTCTTTTGATGCTTTGAGCCATGTAGCAAATTTTTTTTCTCCACTTTTGTGATAATAAATTGACCTTTTTTTTATTGCAACCACTTAAATAGACCCAAGATTCATCTGTTGTTGCAACATTTTTCCATTTTTCTCCTGATAAATGCTTTTCATAAAGATTTCACTAAAAACTATCTTTGGAAAGAGCGGAAACCTATCCTTCCATCCACTGCCATTTTAAAAGCGCATTTTTGCATGTACAGTAGAGTCTCGGTAATTCGAGGTGGACGGGACCGGACGTAGCTCGAATTATTGAAAACTCGAATTATCAAAAATGACAAAATTAATAAAATAGAAATAATATGTAAACACAATTTTTAAATTTAAGTGTATATTTCAATTAAAAAAAAATGTACTTACATAATGCTATTACATTAATTTCTGAAGATAAGTTAATTACATCTTAAAGTAATTGTCAATTGTTTTCTGTTTAAATACATTGTTCCTTTTACGTGCGGCAATATCACGCCATCTTCTGAGCATCACATTGTCGACTGGAGTCGCTTCAGGCTGTTGTTCTACGTATCTCATAGCAGCCTCTAGCGCAGCAAGACCCTCGCTGTGACTCATACGTGGTGTGGAATCATTTGTTACGTCCTCCTCCTCACTATCATCCTGCTCTACTAAATTAATCATATCAACTATAGCTGCATCCGTAAATTCTAGTTGGTCGTCATTATTTTGCCATTCTTCCACCACAGAAATACTATCTGTGTTTTCGCACCCTGGGATTTTTTTAATAAAATTAAACAACGGCATATCATCTTCACTAATGTCCTGATTAGTATTGTTTTCTGCCCCCTCGTTCTTCAAAATTTTATTCCAAGATTTCTGAAGAGTCTCTGAGGTTATTTCATCCCATGCCCCAGCCACCCAATACACAACGTCTTTCACGGTAATTTTTTTCAAAACATCTACAATGGTTTCTTCACCTTCTATGGATTCTAGAAGAGATTGCAGCAATCTACGGCGATACTTTTTTTTTAAGCATTGTAGAATCCCTTGATCCATGGGCTGAATTAAACTAGTTACATTTGGGGGTAAAAACATGGCACGAATTCCATCGCAATTTAATTCATCTTCATTTGGATGGGAACCCGCGTTATCAAGTGTCAAGATGGCTTTACAAGGTAGATTTCTTTCTTTCAAGAATTTTTTAACTTCTGGAACAAAATCGGAGTAAAACCAGTCTTTAAATATCTTTTGCGTCATCCAAGCACTTTTTTGGCTCTTATACGTAACCGGTAGAGACGATACACAAATATGTTTAAAGGCTCTTGGCTTAGTCGATTTTCCGACAACAACAAGTTTCATCTTATGATTTCCTGAAGCATTTGATGTCGCGAGAACTGTCAATCTCTCTTTGCTCTTTTTGTGACCTGGAGCACTTTTCTCTTCACGTGACGCGAGTGTCTTAGAAGGTAACATTTTAAAATTAAGGCCAGTTTCATCGCAATTATAAAGCTGGTCATTTGTAAGTTTTTCATTTTTTACTATCTCCTGTAATTTCTTGCAGAATTTTACGACGGCTTCAGAATCAGCAGATAATTTCTCTCCACACATCTCTAGTTGCCGAATGCCGTATCTTTTTTTCCACTTGTCAAACCAGCCTACACTAGCAGTGAAATTTTGATCTCCCTCTTCAAATTCTTTTTGAAACAGCAAAGCTTTTTCTTTTAGAATGGGACCTGAAAGAGGGCATCCTTTTTGCCTTTGTTGGGTAAACCACATAAAAAGTGCCTCGCCTGTTTTTTCATAGTCAGATTTTTTCAAAGATTTTCTATCCAATGATACGTCTGAGCACTTGTTACCGGAAAACGCTTCTAATTTGCTTCTGTTTCTACGCCAATCACCAACTGTGACTTCACCTACGCCATATTCGACTGCAAGTTTTTTAAGAGTTTCCCCCTTATCCAGTCTTTTTAATGCTTCTAATTTCACTTTTAATGGAACGAATTTCCTTTTCCTTTTTGTAGAATCCATTATGGAAAAACAATTACGTTTCTGTAAACAGAATTAAAAAATCTTTCAAAAGTGACTTAAATTCCGCGAGCTAGTACCGAACTAATCGAACTGCACTATTTTTAGAATATGGAAAGATACATTTGGAGAAGTGGAAACAGGTGATTGGCTGAAATCGGATTGCACAACTTTCTCTCCAAATTGAAATAGCACGATTCCCTCCCCCCTCCTCCAAAACGCGCACCTGCAAAGAATACAAAATGCGTTTTCTTTGAGTGGAAGGATTTCTTCTCATAGCATGAGACCGGTGAAATAACAATAAAAGATAGAAGTAATTTTTTCATGTGTTGGTCTTTTTTTTTTTTTTTTTTGGTGAGTCGAATTTAACTCGGATTTATGGGAAACTCGAACAATCGAGACTCGAATTATAGAGACTCTACTGTAAACAAAAATTCTAAATATCATAAGATAAATAAAACTTCCAAAAATATAACTGTTGTGAAAATAAAATTCTCCATGCAAACGATTTTTTCTTACTGCGAAATAAAATCGTCTAAACAATGTGCGAACAGCCTCTGTATATGAAACACTTCATAATACATACAGATAATACGACTTCAAAAATTTCATAGCACACGTGTTTGTAATGTAAATTAAATAATAATAATAAATAAAATTTAAACAAAGTTTTTGTTTATTTATTTGTTTTGGATAACTTACACTTTCTACGATCATTTATTTTCGGATACCACTTACAAATAGTCACGTAGATTTATAGGAAAATGGGAATCAACCATGCGGCTCAAACTGTCAAAGAACTAAAACTGTGCTCTCTGATGTAAGAAGAGGAAGGTATTGTTTACTACTAACGACTTTTGTTGCATAGCAGCGGATATAACTATTGTGAATTAATTCATTACACGGGAACTACTATTTCAAGAAAAAAGCTTTTAACACTGACTACTAAATTATTATATCCTTGCGTTAAAATAAAATACCTATTCGATTAAAAATAAATATATAAATAAATAAAAGGATTTATCATACAACTCACGAATGTTTTTTAAATATGCGATTTCAAATTAAATTTTATTACATAAAACAATCTGGTATGTTACTCACCCTACTTTCTTTTACCCTACATTATTACAGATATGTTATTGCAGATTAACGGGTAACATATATATGGTACTGTATCTAAACGTTTCTATCGCATTTTAAAGAGAAGTTTGAAACAATTTTCGAAACAATATTATTTGACAATAACGTTTGCATGAGGGGGGCTATTGCCCCCTCAACCCCCCTCCCCTCCATCGGTATGCTATAGCTACATTCACTTCACATTTAATTCTGTTGTTGAATTTTAAAATTCAGAGAAATGTCGCCCACACCACTCTCTGAAACTTATTGGACTAATTTTGGGAAGTCCTGTATATTATTTATAAATTACATGGGGTAAGTGCATCAGTGATTGACACTTTTAGAGCAATCTCTGATGTTTTTAATGTTCTAGTCATCAGAAAATATTTTTAGAAATCTTAAGTTAGTACACATGGCATGAAAGACATTCAGAACCGCATATATGTTAAAATATATACATTTGATAACAATTATATATTTTATGAATTTTTATTTGACACCCACTCAATGTTCCAGTAATTGACACTGCCAGTTTTTAATTTTATCAGTAATTGCCCCCCTATGCTTCAGTGTTTGACATAAAATGTTAAAATTCTTATATGTAAAATATATGATTTTATTATTTTTATTATTTATTAATTATTTCGGGATAGATGTCAATTACTGGAGCCTGCCAATCACTGGAGCCCCTACCCTACATATCAAATAACGTGATTAAATTTAGCATAGTACAAAAAATGAATCACGCAACTTGAAATGCAATTCGAGCCGCTTTCAGATGTAGAATATAATATATCGGAATGATTTTGCGTAGCTCTGTAAACGAAAATTATTTACAAGCCCCCCTCCTCCCCCCCCCCCTCCCCCCCAAAAAAAAATCTTCTATAGAATATGGTATGTTTAGCTTTAAACTTTTCAATGCTACAATGAAATATTCTGATGCATTAAAGGACACAATTGGAAATGGCTCTAATTGTATTACCGTTTCTGTTAAATATTTTAATAATTTTTCAGCAATGTTTAAGAGAGATTATGAATTCAATTAGTCTATCTGTCTGTCTTTCTCTTTTCTATTTGTCCGTCGATGATCACATAGGTTAAACTTACATTGAAAATACGTTGAAGATTAAACGATGCAACGAGTGCGTATTGTTGGAAAGTATTAATAATCTACCGAACTGCATAAATTTCCGTTCTTGATTTTTTACCCCACTCGATAGACCGACTGATTTATTTTTCTACATCATTGGGTGGGTTCAGAGTCAATCTTCTCCCTTTCCTCCTGCTCACTGCTTCCCTAAATTTATTTTTTTCTTTTTCTTCCTTTTTTTTTTTTTTTTTTTTACAATTTTACCCATTCTAAGAGAATACGAAAAACTAACAGCGCACAGAGCACAAAAATTTGTTAGTCGGTCCCTGAAAAAAATTATTTTCATGATGAAAAATATATTGCGTTATAACGTGAGATGGTAAATGTAAAAATCGAGAAAGGAATTTTCATTTTGACAGTGACTGTCCTGTTCCTGTTTTAATATTTGCGGTATTTCGAGAAAAATATATTTCTTTCTCGTAAACTTATCGATAATTTCTTAATTCCATTTCTTCTTATTTTTGTTTGGCATTATTTTTTAACATATAGATGCAAGCATATAGGAAATTTGTAAATGAAAAGGAATTATATTCAAATACTTGTTAAGTAAAACTTAATACCACTTCTGAGAGTGCTACAGCAAAAATGTTCATCATAAAGTTATGCATAAACTATTACAAGGAGAAAGGTGAAAAACAAATTTCGAGCAAAATAATAATAATAATGTACTAAAAAGACACCAAAAGACATTTTTGAACACGTACAAATTTTCACTTTTTTTTTTTTTTTTTTTTTTTTTTAATATGCTATATTTATAATCAATTAAATGACTTTGTACGTGCTTAAAAGTGCCTTTTGGTGCCTTCGTAGTACATAATTTATCACACGTGTTTTAACATTTTCTTCTTTTATAAGCGAAAAAGTTTCGAATAATAATAATAATAATAATACATTTCCAATAATTATCTATTGAGTGCATATACATTCACACAATATACACAGGATGTGCGTAATAAAACGAACAGAACAGACAAATATTTCCAGAAATACACCTCGGATCGAAAAGTGGAAAAATACATATTTAATACACACACATATACAGGGTGATCAGTTTAAAAGAGTACCCGTGGGTTTTTCTTATAACCCTTAAATATGACGGATATGGCAACTATTCTAACATTGAAGTATGATTGTTTGAATCTTGTTTAAGTTTGTGAGGCAATTTCTAACACTGTTGGACTGTTACAACTTTATTTGTGAGGTAAAACAGAAATGGAGACGCACAATTTTTTAAATCCTGTAATAATTTTATTTTTGAAAAACATAATTTAATTCAATTTTTTTACATTATCATTCCTTACAGAAAATGTTGAAAATGTTCGCCACCATTTTGAATGCAAACATGAACACGTCGAACCAGGTTTTTGACACACTGCACAGCATTGTTGGTGTTATTGACGAGATTTCTTCAGTTATGATCTGTTTTAATTCATCGATGTTTGCAGGACTTCTCTGGAAAAGCCTACAAAATGATAATGTAAAATTGATAATGATAATGTAATTGTAATGTAGGAATGATAATGCAAAAATTTTAATTACATTTGGTTTTCCATAAATAAAATTATTACAGGATTTTAAAAGAATTGTGCGTCTCCATTTCTGTTTAACCTCACAAATAAAGTTGTAATAATCCAACAGTGTTGGAAATTGTCTCCCCCACTTAAACAAGGTTCAAACAATTATAGTTCAGTGTTAGAATAGTTGCCACATCCGTCATATTTAAGGTAATAAGAAAAACCAACGAGTACTCTTTTAAATTGATCACCCTGTATATAAGCCCATAAAAATATGCCAAAATAAATGACCTACCATCCAACGGGGAGAGGGTAATGAAATTTCAAATCGGAACTTTGAGAACCACTGCTTTTTATTGAAGACTTGGGTTCTCCAGAAAAAAAATCACATCACAAGTATTCTTCTTGTCACACATGGTGCTACAGTTACAAATAAAAATGAAACAGAAGTGCGAATATTTGAAAACAACAATAGCTGAATAAATACTCTTCAGTTAAAAAAAAAAAAAAAAGTTTAATATTTTTCAAAAAACTGTTTAGTGACATAGTAAACTTGACTTTTCCTTTCTGAATCGTTCTGAAATGGTGCAGGGGTAATTTAGAAATCAACCAAAAATTAATTTTTTTTTTTTTTTTTTTTTTTTTCATAAAAGGAACTTTTTGAATTCATGAAAATTTTTTAACCTTCGCTTTTCGATCGATTCCACATTCTGAAAATGATTCTACCACTTTTATTACATCTCAGTGTGTCCGTCTGTGTGCATGTATGTTAGCAAAATTTTGTTGAAGTTCTATCTCACGAATCGAGGAAAGAAATTTAACTAAACTTCATATTTAGTTTGGCCTTTCCTTAAATTAATCCTGGATACATTTTGGAATACTTCGCTAAGCCACTGGAGCTGTCATCACGTTACTTCATAATTTTTTACATTGTAGCATAGGAAAAAATTTTATATAAATATATACAATCAGAATTATTTTTAACCAATAATTGTGAAACTAGTTAGTCGTAGGGCGATTAAGGCGTCCGTTGAAAAATGATCATTTAATTTTATTTATTTCTCACTTTAAATAAAGCAAGCCTGTTCGATATTTTCGCACTTTATTTATCTCTTAGTTACCTTTAAAATTTAAAATTATTATTACTATTTTATAGACGTCATTTTTTCATATGCAGGAGCAAATGGTGTATATATATATATATATACACACACTCCTTCTCATATTTATAAGGACACTTTATGTTTTGAAATAACTAATGTAAAAGTAATTGTGAACAAGATTATACTGAGTGCACTTAATATATCTAATATTCTAAGAACCATAACTTTTTAAATTTTTTTAATGTGAAACAAAATTAATAAAAATAATCTGGTGTGTCACTCACACGACTTTCTTTTACCCTGAAATTTAATACTATAAATACTGGTTGCAGATTAAGAGGTAAGATCAGGAGTACTGTTATGTAAACCTGTGTTAAACAATTCAAATTAGGCTTCGGAAGAGTTTTATATAATAATTAATTCTGTGTGAGGGGGGCTTCCGCTCCCCCCCCCCCCCTCAACCCACCCGTTTCATTAATGCACCAACATTTATATACAATTTAATTAGGTTATTAAAAAATAATTCTGTTTTTAAAAACAATTTATTAAAATTATTACTTAAAATATTATCTTTTATCATAATGCAGACGATTTCCATATTAGAGAAGTAGTTTAACACTAAATAATAATAATAATAATAATAATAATAATAATAATAATAAAGTTGAATTTATTCTCAATATTACATTAAAAAAAAAAAAAAAATTCTGAAAAAAATTGATAACTTTATTTTAAATTATAGCAGATCGATGGTTCAACCATTCGTTTTAAAGGTATTGGCGAGCTCTTTTGAAAGATACCCATCATGAAAATTTACTTCCTCGAGGGAGAACTTGCCCTAAAGAGGGGGGAGGCGAGGCTCCTACATACACAAAACTTTTTTCCCAGTTGACTATCTCTATTACAAAAAATATATATTCGTTTCATTTGGTTTAGTGTAGTCTATAGATGTTAAACTATACTTACCTGCAATTTCCCCCATAGACGTTATGTATTTGAATACTTTTGAGTGTCCCTGTACACGAACTACTTGCATCATTTCAACGAAAAGCTTACTGTAGCATCCCTATATGATACATATTTAGAATACCGAGTTTGTAATTTCTGCTACTATTTGTTCTTGAGATATGCTGATAACAGGCACACAGACATCCATCCACAGAGACAGACAGGCACACAGACCATTCTCTAAAAACATGATTTTCGTATTCAGGGGACCTCAGAACATGTAAATAGAACAAAAACTCACGTTCGAAAATTTGCCCCTAAAACAATACTTTCTCGACCCTATGGGTAAGAGAAAGTAAATAGTGCAAAATATTTTTTTCTCCGCGTTTTTAGATGTTCATAATTATAGGGACAATCAAGATTTTTTCGTTTTATTTAACTTACTAGCGGATAAATTACAGCTGACATGCGAATGTGTTAACTACTGGGCTAGATTAATTCATATATAAGCCTTCAATTTTTCTTGGACAGACATTACTGATAATTCCTCGAAAAAAAAAAAAAAAAAAAAAAAAAACATTCATGTAGTGAAGTACAGTCGGTAACAAAAGTGTCCGAACACTAGCAAAAATTCCTATATAAAAAATGTACACTTAATATTGTTTTGTTAAATAAATCCTTGTCGAATCCTGTTTTTAGTCAGTCTAAGACAGGATTCGACAAGGATTTATTTAACAAAGGTGTATTAAGAGTACTTTTTTTACATAGGAATGTTTGCTAGTGCTCGGACACTTTTGTTACCGACTGTATGATAAATGTGTTTTTTAAGTGGAGGGATAATTTCAATCCGTCGTATGAATCAATCCGTCTAATGAAATTCGAAGATCTAAAATTGCTGAAGGAAATGTGATCAAACGTTGAACTGCTGGTTCAATAGGAGAGAGATCTGATGCAAAATTAGAGTTGTTTTACAGAGATTGAAGACTCATAATTCCTCTTACTGTTCTACTCAAAATGACTGCTGCTGAATTTGCTCGTAATTTTTAACAAAAGGTTGGGATCTACATTTATGGATGTTTAAAATAATTAATAATATGTTAAAATGAATAAAAAACCTGTAATAATCAATCAGCATTTAATGGGGGAAAGAACGTCTGTGTTAAAGTTGAATAAAGACAATATTAAATGGTAAAATGTTGCATTTTCGGATGAAAAACATTTTATTCTTGATTAACCAAATGGTTTTATCAGTTACTGGCACGATCTGAAGATAGCGAAAGACAGAGTAGATTTTTTGAAGGCAGACATGAATCGGGCTTTTTAAAGGTGAATCTATGGTGCTCTGGGGAGCTGTTTCTACTGAAGGCTGAATGAATTTAGTAATTTTTTCTATTATTATGAACATCAAGAGAATATCCGCAAATTTTAAACGTGGAATTCTCAGATTTTTGTTAAATTTTAGAGAGGGTGGGGTGTGTGTGTGTGTGTGTGTGCGTGGGGGGGGGGGGGGGTAATATATTTTTTTTTTTCAACAAGACTTACGTTTTTGTTCTACTTCTAGAGCAATAGAAAATAGTTTGAAGAAAGAAACTTGTGTATTATTGCCTTTCCCGTGGCCTAAAAGTTGAAAAAACCTTAACTTATCATATTAAAAAAGTGCATGCAAGTGGAAAGCAATTTTAAATAGTTTAACTGTATTCAGAATATTATCTATGCTGTATGAAATGGTGTTGAAACTGAATATTTATATATATATATATATATATATATATATATATACCAGAGAGAATGTCTGACTGTTTCACCCTAAAAAGAGACCCCATAAAATATTAATTTAAAGAATAACTGAAAAAAAAAATTACTAAGATTCGAGCTGCCCTTATAATTGTGACCACCTGAAAAGTCATTTGTTTGACCGTATTTAAATTTTTTTGAGATAGAAAAAAGATAAAAAGTGCTTAGTGTTTAGTTAATATAGAAAAACGGGTGTCCTTATAATTATGAGAACTGGTGTATATATATATATATATATTTTTTTTTTTTTTTTTTTTTTCACGTTAAGACATATTTTATTTTGTGCTGAAAAAAATTGCAACAATTAAAAATGTAAATGTCTATTTTAAAGCTGTTATTTCATATTTTAATTATTTTTTAAAAATCTAATGAAAAATTCGTTACAAATAAGATACCAAATGAAAGAGGAGATTTTTCTGAATCCGTCGGATTACACAGCTTATCGATCGGACAATTAGATTTTTTAAAATTAACTAAAGTATGAAAATTAAGAGACAGGGTCCAGTCCAAGGAAATCTCTTAAGCCTAAAGAGTGACAGTGTCAGGCACTGATGACCGTAACTATATATGCTGATTTTATATATATATATATATATATATATATATACTAGCAGGCTTTGCCCGCTTCGCTGGTCAATATATTGAAACGAATCCTAAAAAAAGTCATAAAATAATAATTAAAAAAAAAAAAAAAAAAAAAAAAAAAACATTGAAATCAGTCAAAATCTAAATTTAAGTTCCTGCTATTTTCTGTAGCGATTTATATTTTTTATCGACTACTTGTCTAAAGGTGACTATCACGAAAATAGGTCCTTGACGAAAAATATCCTATCTACTTCAGCATCAAAAGTTAAAAAAATACTCAGGATTATCAACAAATTGATATAGATTTCATTAATATAGATTTGAATTAGCTTTCATTTTATTATTATTTAATTTTGTAATGACGTAAATTTGTCATGTGCCTGATGGTAAATCTTCTCTCCTTTGATACCGGTTTGCCGAAAACCCATACATTTTCTGAAAGCTTATGTCACAAGCAGAAAACTGTGAAATCTTAGGGGCAGAGGGACAAGCGTTTAGGAGCTACAGGACCCCCAATGTTTCAGTAAAGTGTTGGAAACAAGACACCAAAAGTCGCTAAAATGCTCGTTTCACGTATTTATATGAACTAATAATATGGTAAGAAGGTAGAGATCTTAATATAAAGGAAGAGACAACTCGTTGAAAAGAAACAACATACGTTGGGATGTTGAAAATGTGACTTGTTATTGACTTCAAACAAAATCTATTACAAGAGCCAATCAACGTGCAATTCATCTAATAAACAGTGAGACTGTCAGAAAGACAGTTCACAATGGGCACATTTTACAAAAGCGATAGCTTCACACTTTGCACAGTATTATCATTTGTCAATGAATCGAACAGTAATCCATTGGTGCAGTTCACATTCCAGGTTTGACAACGTCGTCCAAGTATACTCCCTTATAAAAAGCATACTTAATCAAGTTCTTGAAACCAGGAGCACTGAACAGATATAGGGAAAGGACTGCAGGGCCAGAAAACTATTGTGATGCCAGATGTGCTCCTATGTCTCGATAATGATTGTGTTCGTTATATAACGAACAAAAGATTTGTAGTGTCTGAAAAAAGGAATATCCATAGGCTGGATCTTTCACATACATCCTTCAGGTACCATTTCTTTTTGTAGGACATTACCATCAGGTACTTCGGAAGCAAACAATGCAATCTTTGTTAGAACACCATGAATCCACTAAAAGCAGAATTTTCTTTCATCAGGCATACTTGGCCAAAATACAATACGTCACAATAGAAGCTTTTGAAGTCTGCTTTCGACATGTTCTCTGTTTTTCCAGCATACGATCTTATATTTGGCGGATCTGCTGGCTTTACAGTGGGAATTTTTCACATGGTTCGGATACAAGCACATACGTTGGTCGCATTATTCCGACTTCCATTGAAATCACAAGCATAATCATTAAACTATTCTGTGTTGCAGAGACTGATCCAACAACAGGGCGAACAACTGTTGTTCCTCTGGTTCCCAGGGTTTGATGTCCATGTAACTCTTTGTCAAATCTGTTCTGGTCAGCACTGAAGAAAAGTGTCGGTGGAAAGTTTTCTGTAACGATGAGGTTGCGAATCTTCGTAACAAAATCATCGCATGCCTGTGACATATTGCCTTCTTATCCTGCCAATTCCTGCCGACTGTGTGGATTATTGCTCTGTCAACAATATTATTCCGCTTCTTGAAGCGATATACAGTCGGTAACAAAAGTCTCCGAACACTAGCGAAAATTCCTATGTAAAAAAGGTGCACTTAATACAGTTTTGTTAAATAAATCCTTGTCGAATCCTGTGTTTAGACCGACTAAGAACAGGATTCGACAAGGATTTATCTAACAAAACTGTATTAAGTGTACTTTTTTTATATAGGAATTTTTGCTAGTGTTCGGACACTTTTGTCACCGACTGCATATAAATTAAATTATTTTCTTTATCTTTTATAAGGTGGGCAGATAATTGTGTACAGAAATGCTGCTATATGCATTTTATGAATTATCAAAGATTTGTATAAAATCTAAATTTTTATTACAATAATGATTTATTTTCAATATAGTTTAATTAATTTCAATTATTTCTCTCATTATTTAAGAATAATTCATTTTTGTATACTTCTTTTATGATTTAGAGGTCCATTAAGAAGCGTATTTAATTAATTTGGGAACTAGTATTTAATTTGGTCTGGTGAATTCATAGACCAAATTGAGACGCTACTGATAATGGTTTTCGAAAGAGTAGTTATAACTGGAGTTGCATATATCTTAATCTATCACAGTCATTTGTGATGTTTGGGATTCTGTGGTATCCATCTTATGCTGGATATCCCTGTGGGGTTAGTTGGCATAATTGGCTATGGCGTCAATTGGCACAGCTAAAACATATCTATGGGATAGCATAACTTACCTTACTGATAGTTTAAAGTCTAAAGAACTTCTCTAAGATGAAGAGTTACCATTCTGCTAGGATGATGGTGAAAGTTTTCATTCGACGATTTCTACAAATCCCGGAGAACCTCAAAAAGTGACTGAAAGGTCACACAAAACAAGAGCAACAACAAATCCTCTATAAAACCAAGGGCCTCCTGACCACCTTGAATAATAATAATAATAATAATAATAATAATAATAATAAATTTTATTTTGATCAAGTTCAAATACCAACCCTGTTAGTGCTTCAGGAAAATTGAAGAAAC
Organism: Salticus scenicus; assembly: GCA_963930645.1. Classification (NCBI taxonomy): domain Eukaryota; kingdom Metazoa; phylum Arthropoda; class Arachnida; order Araneae; family Salticidae; genus Salticus; species Salticus scenicus. The sequence goes on from OZ005648.1 coordinate 212,394,637, forward strand.
CGATGGAATGAGATCCGCATGTCTACCGTAGACAAAATGGTAAAGATGGCCAGACAAGAATGATTCAATTTTGTACGACCAAAGTAATATTGCGCAAAAATGGAACCCACCTGTTCAAATAAACGAGCGTGTAACTCCTACATTCATGGCTGATTTCAAATACTGAGCTAATCCATTTGAATATTTATAAATAGCTAAATTGATAAGCAAAATTTATTTTTCTTGTAAATTCAATATTTGTTTATACATTTAAGCAGAATTTTTTTGGCCACATATTATTAAAATAGGATGTTCCTAAAAAATAATAATAATAATAATAATAAAATAAATAAATGCTAAAAAACTTCCTTGCTCGCACGAAATCGTATTTGGCAAGGCTTAGCTGTCACTAATAACCGTTTGATTCAAAATTCGTATGTGTTTATATGTAACATAATCACAACCATTTTTTCTCTATGTTTCTGAATTTGACTGCAGTAGCAGGTTTTGGCGAAATCAACGAGAAATCGGAGCTTTACTTCAACCATAGCCTCCTTAACTAGATGCCTGTCGAGTAGCTCGGAAACTAGGCAACAGTTGAATCGGTAGACAGCGCCACCTAGTACAGATTATGCGACTATTTTATTCAACTGTCACCAATAATTTAAAGAAGCGATACGTGATATATATAATCAACGTTTCTTCGATCCTATTCGCTTTTTATGTATATCATATCCCACTTTTAAAAATTTTTTATGGCTATTGAATAAAAAAGTCGCGCTATCTGTACCAGGTGGCGCTGTCTACCGCTACAACTGTTGCCTAATTTCCGAGCTACGCGACAGGCATCTAGTTAAGGAGGCTATGCTTCAACACCAACATGTGATCTATGAAGTCGATTTTTTGGACTCCCACTCCAATGTTATTAAATTTACTTAATTCTAATTATCCAATAATAATTACTTTATAATAATAATAATAAAAAAAATGATCACCCATACGAAAGTAATACATCAACTAAAATTTTTCGTGATTATCTACAAAAATACCTGGATTAATGATCATTGTATTATTGACGGCCCACTTCGCAAGAATTCTAAAACTATTTTTAAATTAAACTTCTATAACTAACGGCCACCTAAAATTATGTCACAAGTGGAATATTTAGTTTTATTTTCTATTCTCTTTAAATCACTATGATACATATGGAAAATACTTTCGCTAGATAATTTGCTGCTTACTTGTTTCCAAGCAGTTTTAGAAAAATAAAAACTTCATTGTCACAAATCAGGTAGGCTGAAAGTTTTTTGGTTTGTAAGAATATAACTAGTAGGGTATACTAGAGGTCTGCACGGGCCGGAATTTTGAGGCCCGGGCCCGGTATGAAATTGAAAAATTCGGCGCAGGCCCGGCCCGTTTATTTTTTATCAATGTACAGCCCGGCCCGGGCAAAAAACGCTAAAATCAGGCCCGACCCGATTCAAAAAAATATATATGAGGAGCAAACATTCAAACCGTGTTTTCTCCAAAAATAAAAAAAAATGAGTTAGTGATTTTTCTGTGAACTCAACATTAAATAGCACAAAATTATACTATTATTTTAAACCAAAATAATTTTTATCACATTATAAATGCTCTTAGAAAGTTAGGGTTTCAATCAAACAGTGTTTCCTCCAGAGCCTGTTTTCAGTCAAACTGTGATTTCTCCAACCGACCAGTCAGTACTGCTCTTTCTGGTCGCGTGACTCGTACATGTATCAGGTTTTATGTTTGTTTTTTCGTTAGTTCTATCTTGTTTTCTTCATTTTAGAGGAATGTACTTTATTATTATTATTATTTATTTATTTATTTATTTTATTTATTTATTTATTTTTTCAAATGGAAGAATTAATAGATGGTGTATTAGTGAGTACTTCTAATTATGGAACTAGAAAAAGACAGAGAATTGGTGGAAAAAAAAAAGAAGCGAAAAAGAAACGATATTCAGCACCTTTAGATAAAAACATTTATGCTCCATGCAAACATTCTATTAATACTTTTTCATGCATTGATGTTAGACCTAATGACGTTAAGAAGTTTCGGGATAGACTTTACGAAATTTCGGACAAACAGCGACAAGATTCTATTATAGCCTCATTGGTTGTTACAAAAAATGTAAATCGACGTAGACCTAATAACCCAACCCAAAATAAATCGCAATCATCTGGCTTACAGCATGCATTTTCTGCTTCTTATTTTATTATAAGTAGCAGTTGTAGGAGAATTCCTGTGTGTAAAAACAATTTCATGGCTATAACTAAAATAGGTCGTACAATGCTAGCCGATATTGTTACTAAGGTACATGCTGGTGAACCTATTGAGGAAAAGAGAGAGGGTGATAGAAAAAGCCACTTAAGCATTAATAAAAAAACAAGGTAAGAGAATTCATCTCAAACTTAAAGGCATCAGAATGACGTAGACAAACTTTTACCATTACTGTATGGTGAAGAGTGAAAAAATCAGCCTGATTATAAATGATATAAAGATATCATTACTAATAACTTTCATGTAGAATATGAAGAAACAGAGGAAGCATGAAATTGCTTAAGTGAAGATATTGGTTTAAAAATTTAAATTTCAAATTGGCTTAAAAATTTTAGTTCTTCCCTACCAGTTGCATGATGATTTTTCAAGCGTAAATATTTAATTTAATTTTATAATTACATAACAAAATCTGTTCTGTTAATTACTTTATTAAATTAAGAATGTTATTTCATCAATATTCGAGCTACATACTTTTTCATTAAAAAAATGTTTTGTCCACACTGGAAACATTCAAAACATGTTTGCTCCTCTGTGTTTCGGTCAAAACATGCTTTCTCCACATTGGAAACATTCAAAACATGTTTTCTCCTCTGTGTTTCGGTCAAAAGATGCTTTCTCCAAATTTCAAATGCATTTTTCTAATTAACTCTAAGTTTATTAGGTAAAGTAGGCCTACAGATCTTCCTAGTAACCAATAATACAACTAAACAAATGATAATTAGGGTCTAAGAAGGGTTATTTTTTAATTTATCAGTTTTTTGTGTTTTCTGAAAAATTGCATTCGAAGGAGAAAACACGGTTTGAATGTTTGCTCCTCATATAAAAGAATGCGTGCCTTTCTATGAAAAAGATTTTTAGTATGTGTTTTGCAGAGGTTTCATATAGCGAAGCAATAGAATCTTTTTTAACAAAACTGCTGAACTTTTACAAGATAATTATATTATAATCAAAAATTCATTATTACAGACGTACAGAAGGCACAAAGACAAACAGAAAGTCAAATCGAAAATATTAGCACTCATGAAACAGACGGTATTTAAAATGGTTATTACTACTAAAAATGCACGTTCAACCATTTCCTCTTATCTGTAATGTATCCGAATCTTTCATGTGATCCGGTAAACAAAATTTTATTCGTAATACAACCATATTCAATAGAACGGAGCTTTTGAACGTACTAAAAATGATGCTACTTTCATTCAGTGCACTGGAAATAAGAAAAAGGAGTCTTAGAGAAAAAGTTACAGCGGAAGGATTGCTATAACCTTCATACCACCTAAACTCCACAGACCATAGGATACAAAGTGTTATACTCAGTAACATATGTGATTTCTAATGTTTGTACATGTGCGCAAACTAGTAGTGACATGCATACTGTTTTGAATAGGAAACCATTTAATATTACTTGAAATAAAATATATTAATTTCGAGATATGCTACAAATATTTGCGGAAAATGAGATCGCGAACAGACAGACTGACTAGCAATTAAATTGAAGATACAGACATTTTCTAACAAAATAAAATTTTATGTGACATACCAGCCTGCAAAATTATGTAAAATAAAGGACTGAAGAAATATTTTATCATTTTCCATTTTCGTTGATTAACGAGGAAACCAGAAAAAGATTCGGGCCGACACGGCCCGGAAAAAATTTCATCCAGGCCCGGCCCGGCCCGAGTATACACAAAAAATTGAGCGCGAGCCCGGCCCGGCCCGTCCCGAGAACAAATTGAAAATTTCGGCCTGAATCCGGCTCGAGGGTCTGGCCCGGCCCGGCCCATTGGAAAGGCTTGCTTACCCGGCTCGGCCCGGTATGAAATCGAAAAATTCGGCCCATGCCCGGACCGGACAAAAAGCGATCAAATCAGGTCCGGCCCGACCTGATTCAAAAATCTATAAAATTACAAAAAAAAAAAAAAAAAAAAAAAAAACATGCCTTTCTACGAAAAAAAAAATTTAGTATGTGTTTTGCAGAGGTTTTATATAGCTAAGCAATAGAATGTTCTTTAACAAAACTGCTGAATATTTACAAGATATTTATACATAAACGGTATTTCATTATTACAGACGTACAGAAGGCACAAAGACAGACAGAAAGTCAAATTGAAAATATTAGCATTCCTCAAACAATATAGGAAGGTATTTAAAATGGTTAATAGTACTAAAAATACACTTTCAACCACTTCCTGTTATGTACCGTAATGTATCCAAATCTTTCATGTGATCCGGTAAACAAAACTTTAATGCTAATCGAACCATATTCAATAGAAAAGATTCTTTTGCACATGCTAAAATTGATGCTACATTCATCCAGTGCCCCGGAGAAAAGAAAAAGAAGCCTTAGAGGAAAAGTTACAGCGGAAGGATTTTTATTGCCTTCATACCATCTAAACTAGTGCTGAACGATATCAGAAATTAAATATCGCGATATATCACCAAGTTAATACCGATATTAGTGATATATTGCGATATTTCTTTCAAGACAGGAAAAAATAGACATTTGTTATTTTTTAAAGACGTATGCACACGAATTTTTAAGTATACAAGTATAGAGTGTTTTCCATGTATTTTCTGGTATATTACTACCATAACTTTATCATAAAAAAAAAAATTTGCCATTATAAATAGTTCAGAATTGCCATTGAATACACCTTTTTGGTCGTAGAGAGTAATATTTTTTACTTAAAACTCTTATATGCATCCTAAATATCAGTTACTTGTCATTTTTATTTTTGTATCTGCTTACCAAATCATTACAATATCTTTTAAATATATATGTTCAATTCACATTCGTAATAGTTTCACAATAATTGAAATTTGAATTATATATATATATATATATATATATATATATATATGTGTGTGTGTGTGTGTGTGTGTGTGTGTGTATGTATGTATACATTGTCAGTATAAAAATTATATTATTTAAACAAAATTATGTTAAAGTTTCATTTTGTTACTTAAAGTAACTCATTTTGCATTTAAACCAATTTAATTTAACATGTACGGCTTAAAAAAAAAATAATAAATAAAAATGAATAAATAAATAAATGGAAAGAGAAAAAATAAATGATACATAAAAAAAGTAATAAACTAAATATTATATAATTCTATAAAGAAACTGTCACTGTAAAATTACTGAAGATATAACTTTATTTTACATCAGTTAGATAGCACCCTTTCTCCCTTCTCATGTTATCTAATGGGATTTTTGTCGCTTCGTTTTATAAAAATATTTTATTCAAAAATAAACTTTTTAGAATTCTGTTTTTTGAATATTACTCTTTGAACAGGTCGTCTTTTAGCTTAGTGAGCAATTTTTCGAAAAAATATATTTAAATATTTTACTTAGAGATCCACACTTAGAGTCCATAATTTACTTATTGAAATAAAATAATTAAATTATTTTTTTTCGAAAAATTGCTCACTAAGCTAAAAGGCGACCCGTTCAAAGAGTAATATTCAAAAAACAGAATTTGAAAAACTTCATTTTTGAATGAGATATTTTTATAAAACGAAGCAACGAAAATCCCATTGGATAACATAGGAAAGGAGAAATGGAGCTATCTGACTGATGTACAGCCTTAATAAAAAAAATATTTTATCGAAATATTTAATAATAATAAAATAATATAAAAAAAAATTACATTCTATAATTGCTTATATTTTCAGAAGTTTTTTATTAAACGCTAATAAAATTTGCAAAAAAACTCTTCTAGTAGATATCAGTTCGGCTTTGATGATCTTTGTTAAACACATGTTGAAGCTCGCATGTTATTGGCCATTTAATATCGACACTTTGAAATAGACCGATATCAATGAACTAATAGCAGGAAAGGAGCTAAAACAAAAGATATTGTTTTCATTCGTCATAATGAGCGTTTGTTTTTATATCGCCTTGTCTGTGGTTTTCATCACCAACGATATGCATGAATGTAGAGTGGGAAGTCAATATAGTGTGATAGATCAGAACCCATAGTAGATATCTCGGATAAGGATATATCGTTTCGACTAACATCAAATATCTTTCCTAGTAAACACACCTGCTGATTATAGGTACAGTCGGTAACAAAAGTGTCCGAACACTAGCAAAAATTCCTATGTAAAAAAAGTACACTTCATACAATTCTGTTAAATAAATCCTTATCGAATCCTGTTCTTGGACTGACTAAGTAGAGGATTCGACAAGGATTTATTTAACAAAACTGTATGAAGTGTACTTTTTTTACATAGGAATTTTTGCTAGCGTTCGGACACTTTTGTTACCGACTGTATGAATACGCATTAATAGTGAATGGATTGTGATATTGGATTATGTCTGTGGGTGATGAATTTCTTCTGAAGGGGTAGAACCGTGACCTTGAACGAAGTCAGCTTATTCATGCGATAATCAAAGCAGATGACATTCAATAAATACTGGTTTATTTTTTTATTATGCGGTGGCCTTTTTAAAGCAGTGATGTTTAGATTTGAGGTTATGAAGGATGAGGAAGTATATATTTGCAATAGAGATCGTTTGGCGTGGGGTTATTTTTTCTAGTTTATCAGTGAGTAATTAGAGGAAAGTAGAGAATGGGTATTAGAATAAGATATTCGGCGCTTTTTTTCTTCGGGTCTCGTTCGATGTTGTATGTTGGCTGATCGGGTTTCGCTCGTTCGAGTTTCGTTCACTCGGGTGCGCACTAGGCAATATCGTTAAAGGGATATATTGGCGGAGCTAGATCTTAAATATTGTTATCGGGATATTAAAAAAATATCGATACTTGGGGATATATTGATAAATAATCCAGCCCTAATCTAAACACTACAGACCATAGAAAACAAAGCCTTATATACAGTAACATATCTAATTTCTTTTGTTTGTTACATGTACGCAAACTGGTAATAACATGCATATTATTTTGAATTAGAAACCATCTAAAATTACTTTAAATAAAATATATTAATTTCGAGACATGCTTAAAATATTGCAGAAAATCAGATTGCGAACAGTCAAGCTGATAGACAATTAAATTGTAGTTACAGACAACTTTTAACAAAATAAAATTTTATGTGACATACCAGACTGTAAAATTATGTAAAATAAATGACTGAAAAAGTATTTTATCATTTTCCTTTTTCGCTGATTAACGAGAAATTTAGAAAAAGATTCGGGCCGGGTTTGGGCTTAAAATTTCTTCCAGGCCCGGCCAGGCCCGAGTACACACAAAAAATATTGAGTCCGAGCCTACAAAAAAATTTTAAGCCCGAGCCCGACCCGGCCCGAGAGCAAATTGAAAAATTCGGCCCGAACCCGGCCCGTGCAGACTTCTACTCTAGGGTATACACTACGCTTTTCTGAATTGATTTTGCTGTAGAGATGCGATAATTTTAATATTAAAGCGAACTTCGTTTTTTGCACCTTTTGTTCGTTCATTCTATGCTTAGGCTATTTCTAGACATAATAATTTAAATACTAATAAATATTTAAGTAACATTCCATGTAAAAGTTATAAGTATTTGAATATTCATATCTAGAATTAGTACTTTTTAAAAAGTATTATTATCAGTTTGAAATAATAACAGTAATAATGATAATAATAAAACTTTAACTTATAAAACTAGTTTACAAATAAAAATTGGAATGCGGAATCACTGTTAACGGAAGATCTCGGTATAACTGAATTTACAAAATTATTATTATTATTATTAACTGAAATATGTCTTTTACTCTTGTTCTAGGCTCTTAAAATGCAGGCTTCTGTTCTGTTTCAGCTTTTGCAAAATGCGAAATAAATAAAATGTATATGTATATAGTAGTGGCGTGACGTAGCGTGATATTTGAATATGAACATGCTCTGAAGGCAACTATGGCAACTCCTCAAGTCGATATCGTTACATATAATTTTAAGCGCGTAACTTGCAATTTCTGAAATCATAAATATATTTTTAGATACAAATTTTGTCACATTTACCTTAACAACATATATCTAAATGATAATAATGATATTGATATACACTTATTAATGATGAATCTATCTAAATGAGCTGATTGAAGGATACTTTTCTCGCTTTACTGATCTTAAACGAATTTTTAAAATTGAAAACACTATTTTAAAAATTGAATAACCAATTTTTATATCATTTTATAAGCAAGAACTAAAAATTTTTCTACGAGAAAATAAATATTAATGTGAAAAACCTTAAACTGGTAAATCGAGACCTCATTTTCAGTGCTTCTCGGTCCTTTTCGGTAATCAGGCCCTGAAAAACATTTAATATCTGTTTAAAATAATAAAATTCTGGTAAAGATAGAAAGTTGTTAAAGAAAAAATTTGCAATTTTAACAAAAAATTTTATATGCAAATAACACAGGTCTCAAAGTGTTCCTATATTTCCTATATATTTCAAAAAATCATGAAAAACGTCCTATATTTTCCTATATCTTATAATTCTTTACATTTTCCCTATATTTCACAAAATTTTTCCTATATTTCCTATATTCTGCTATTTCAGTTTAAGTTCTTCTTAGTTATTTTCTGCTTTCCCTGCTAGGCATCTAATTTAAAATCTCGTATCTTCCCAAAATACCATTTAAATTAAAAATAATTGCTTTTTTTTTGGTCGACATTCACTCTGCCAATGTAATTGAAAATCATATGTTGCATATTTTGTCATATGTAAATAATATTGCGCACATTATAAGAAAATAACAAGATAATGTACAGTCGGTAACAAAAGTGTCCGAACACTAGCAAAAACTCCTATGTAAAAAAAAAAGTACTCTTAATACACTTTTGCTGAATAAATTCTTGTCGAATCCTGTTCTTAGACTGACTAAAAACAGGATTCGACAAGGATTTATTTAACAAAACAATATTAAGTGTACTTTTTTTATGTAGGGATTTTTGCTAGTTTTCGGACACTTTTGTTACCGATTGTAAACTTTAATCATACATTCATTTTATTTCCAATGTTTAATTAAAAAAAAAAAAAAAAAAAAAAAAAATACAAAATCTAAAGCTTTTAAAAGAATCAGATTATTATTATTTTTAAGTATCAAGATTTCTCAAAGATTTGTGGTGCTTAAATTATTTGTTCATAATGTTCAAATATCTGTGTTGTTGAATTTATTTATTTATTATATTTTTTTTTAATCTGTAATTTGTGGTTTAACATGTGTATATCCACCAACACTATCAATCATTTTTCTTAAATTTAAAAAATATAAATATTCCTATAAAAACGATGCATGTAGGCATTCATTGTCAGTATTCAATTCAATATAGTACTTTCATAAAAAGAATCGACTTAACTTCAGAGTCAATTCCAATATGATCCAATAGACTTGAGACTTCCACTTCATAGCTACAACAATTTATCGATACCCCCCCCCCCCCCCTTAACTATGGTATAGAAGGCAGAGAAGAATTTTTAAAAAAGGATAATTTAACAGAATATGTGACGAAAAATAAAGGAGTTTTTACCCATAGCTTCAAACTCTTAAAATAAAAAGTTAATTTAAAATAAAATTAATATATCCTGATGTGAACACATTGCTACTTAGAGCTTAACGAATATAATTTGAAATAAGAAATTTTTTACATACAATCATTAAAGAAAAATCATAATGCCATTACCATTTTTAATATTTTCACTTATTCTTTTATATTTTCTGTGGAGGGGGGGGGGAGAAACATAATTTATTAAATAGGCACTGAAGTAATGCCTCAAAACTTATTTAACCAACTACACTACATGAAGTTATACTGAAGGGTTATGATTTTTTTTTTCTTTTTGACTTTTTAAGCATTATGATGTAAAAAGTGTCATTATTTAAAAAATATTATGTGGACTAATGTTAAATGATATAAACTGGTATGAAAGCTAGACAAACAAGAGATGATAAATTTGGAAATATGTTCTTTTCTAAGTATAGTAAAAAGTAAACAGTAATAGATCTGTCCATTTATTTTATCCGTTAAATTAGATGAGATTAAATTAGGCCGTTTTGTTTAAAATGTCATTTAATCATTCCGAGATTACAAAATAATGTTAGAGAAAGTTCATTTTTACAGAATCTCTCAGTCTTCTCTTGAGATTATGTTCCTATATTTGTGTGAAAAAAAATTCCTATATTTTCCTATTTGATTGCTTATTGCTTTGACCCCTGAATAACATGTATACAAATAGAGCACAGCCGGTGAAATTCCGTAATTATTTTTTGACTATAGATAAAGTTTAAATTAATCAATAATTAATATTTATTGATGCATAATAGTGTAAGGTGACAAAATTTTTGAAACCCAATTTGAGGACAAATCATCGCAGCGTCTTCAAATTGAAGGGCCATTCGAGGACAGAGCTAAATTATGTTTTAATTTGAGGACATTTGAGGAGAAAATTGTAAATTCGAGACCATTTGTCCTCAAATGATTTTCAAATTGCTGAGGACGTAGGTCGAAATTCGAGGACTGTCCTCATGATTCGAGGACGTTCGATCCCCTCATAATAGTGTTGCATATTTGTTCAAATGATGCAGAGGCTAGACATTTTTGCAGCTTTCGAACCGGTGTTTACAACAAAAAATGTTCCTTTATTAAATCACAGAAACTTATTATAAGAGATTGCTGGGAAAAAAAAAAATAATAATAAAATAAAATAAAACATTGGTGTAAAATTTGTGTCAGAGTGTGGCATGACCTTTGAATAATAAAATGGCTTTTAATGAAAAAAAAAAACTTTTAGAAGTATATCGTATTCAATATTTGTCCCTATATTTATTAAGGGGGGGGGGGGGGGGGAGCAGGTAAAGGGTGAGGCCGGCGTAAAGGTATCAAATATTTTTTTCATAATAAAATATTTATTTTGAAATAAAATACCTATCTAAAGAATTGAGAAGCACATAAAATTGAGAGAATGTGTTTTTCATATTTTGAGCAGTAATGAATGAATAGCATTTAATTACCAATTTAAAAAGTAAAATAAAGCATGTGTGTTGTTTAAGGTGACCACAAATGTCCTTGAATCGTGAGGACAGTCCTCGAATTTCGACCCATGTCCTCAACAATTTGAAAATCATTTGAGGACAAATGTTCTCGAATTTACAAATTTGTCCTCAAATTAAAGCGTAATCTAGCTCTGTCCTCGAATTGATTTTTGGTCGCTTTAGTGATGTTCAAAATTTTTTGACAATCTGACATTTTCCTATAGTTTTATATGGAATGGCATCATAACTGAAGTTGGTTTGATATTCTGCTGTTGAAGTTATAAACGGCCATTTTGTGTGGCGTGTGGCGGTTTCGTCCACGGTTAGTTTACGTGTTCGGCATTTTTCTAATATAGTGTAAGTTTATGGTTTTATGCGTTTTATTTTATTTATTTCTGTTATATCTTGAATAATTTAGCTACTACTTGGGAGTATACTTTGTGCTATTTTCAACTGCAGATCAAGTGCATTTTTGCCGGATATGTGATGATGTGTGTGAATTAGCATTTTATACCAGGAAAAATATATGCTGTTATTATATCATGACGTGTGGCAATTATATTTTAACAAGAATTATGAGTCACCTTACTTCAGATATTCTATATGTGCTTAATAAAATCATTTCTTAATTTCTTCTGCAAGTTTACAGATTTCAGGTGAAATCGCCGTTCAGGTATGTAGAGCGCCGCCCTTGAATAGTAGGCTTACTGACGGCTCGGCGCTTTAAATTGTTTATGGGCGTTTTTCTGATTAGTGTATGTATGTTCTCTTTAAATTTGTATAGTTTCCTTTTTCAAAATGTGTTATTACTTGTTTGATATATTAATTGAGTGGTGGTATGTGAATAAGTAATTACATAATGTCAAGTTACGTGTGACAGTAGTTTTTTAAAGGTCTCTCTGTAGAATTAGTTTGTTTTTCTAGTTTTGATATTGAGTGAACATAATCCAAAAGTGATTTTCTGATTTTGTCAGCCTTTTTAAACATTAGAAAATGTTAAAATTCCATTCGCAAATATATTAAGAGAAATAACATTTTTTTTTTTTTTAATTTACAAATTTTATTTTTCTCTATTTACTTGTAAAGTCTAAAATTTTATTAACAGTTTCAGATATATAATTATCTCTGCATTACAAAATTACTGAGCATCACCTATTTGAAATTGTCAGTATTCTATTTAACAAGTTTCATAAGAAATCTGACTTGTGATTAGCCCTTCAGTTATTTCTTAAATTTTCTACCTATAAATTTTGTCGAATTTATTGAAGCTTTTTTTTTTTTTTTTTCCCCGATAGATTTTATTTTTATTTGTAAATTAAGTTTTCATAGCTAATATTTAAAAGCTATTACCTATAATAAAATTAATCTGAATTTATAAGATTGCCTAAATTAAGATTTTTTTCCAAAATATTATGAACTGTTCGAAATTGTTTAAAACAAATAACTGAAGTCCTCCCAATGTTTTAGGGGAAAAAAAAAAAAAATCCAGCGTTAAAAAAATCGCGTCAAAATATAAAAATTGATAAATAATGTATGACTAGTATTAACTGCTGTTTGTTATGCTTATAAACATGAAGCTGAATAACATGCTTAAGCTGTTCATAAACATGGCTCCGATATTATTAAATAAACTATTAAAATTTGAGTCTTATTGTAGGCCACTAATGTGCATAAAGTTCTGATAGCATTCTTAATTTTATATTGTGATGTGAACAAGTGAAATCATATTTGTTCAAAAATTTTTTCCTCTATTACTGAAACTCTGAAAACTAACGTTTCTTAAATGGCCAGGTAATTCCTGCTTTAGTTATTGCAGTATTTAACATTATGGATTTTAGCTATATGTTAATAATCTCGGAATAAATTTTTAATTGGTAACAAATAGTGATATGCCTTTCCAGAAAATTTTAAAAGCCAAAAAAGCAAATTTTTTAATTTTATTTTTTGACTTATTTAAATTTTTAGTCAATGTCATGATATTGTAGTCTCGCGAGGGCTGTAAAAAAGTGGCCTGTATTATTAAAAATGACCAGGCCAACTGCCTTATTAAAGAAGACTGGCCTTTTTTTTTTTTTTTTTTAAATAAAAACTGGTCTTTATTGTATTTTTTTTAAAACTAATGTCATAGGATACATTAGGATGCTTTAATTGAAAAGATTCTTTTTTCCTCTATGCATTGCTTTATTTAGAAAAAACTAAGAAATGGTTTAGGTGCTGAAAAAAGACTAAAAAATACATTATTTAAAAACTGAACTAAGTGATTGGTAATTTAAATTTCCTATAGTAATATTAAGAATTTTTTAATCTCATAAACATATTACAAAAAAATTATAAATAGTAGCAAAAACATGTATGGTAGATCGGCAATAATGCATAATAAATAATTGATTAATAAAATATAATAAATGTAATACAGTAGAACCTCGATCCATTGTTTTTCACAGGGTGTGTCAAAAAAAAGATGAAAGCCGGGAAACGACGAATGGGGGTTATAGTCAAAACACGAAGAAAACAATGTTTATGTATTAATACACACAATGTATAGAGTATGTACTACTGATAAAAACTAATTTGTTACTTTTCAAACTGTCAAAGAAATAAACCAATGTTGTAGAACGTTAAGTAAAATTTATTTTTAAAAATCAAGAATTTTATGTTGAGTTTTTTATTTTCATAAATTAAATAGAATTTTTTCCAGATTTGCAACATTTTCTGGTTCTTTTCTGTAATTTCATGTGCTTATATAAAAGTTCGTGCATTTTTAAACTTCATACTTGAAGTCATCAGGGTGAAAATTATATTTTCTTTCTTCACCATTGTTTTCATTTTTTGAAATCGCACATTTCTTTTATGCTTTAGGATACCACATGTCACAAAGTCTTGATTAATGCAAATATTATCATTAAATTTTGTACCAGATGCATCGCCTGCTACACGCAACCACTCTTTATCTGCATCATTTTGGCCTTCTGTTTGATATTCATTTTTTCACCCATAACCGCATTTCAGGAAGCAATTTTTAGTTTTACTAAAGAGGTTACTTCCTGCCGTGCTGAAATCACAAGATGAATTGATGGTCCAGAGACGTGGCATCACAATTTTAATCCTCCATGGAAATGGGCTAATGAGTTATTTTAGGATGAAAGAAGAAATTTCAGTTCGTATGCCATATGGAACTGTTTGACCTTCAGGAGAATTTTTACCAGGTCAGGAGAAAAATTTTACAACGGTGAATGCAGGAAAATGACTTTTTGAAGCACAATACATACGTGTTTCGTTAACATTATTTAAATACAATTTGTGCAGGGACCATAGAAATAAAGCGCTCGATGCGGGAACGATAGATCGGGGTTTCACTGTATATAATTTCAGTGGCAAATCCTTCCTCCCCCCCCCCCTAAATTTTCCCCTTGCAGAAAATGTTCATGTTTTAGAATTTTCAAACTCTGTAGCTCCTCAGGAGATATTTAACAGTTAAAATAATCCTTTACTCCTCTACAAATCAAATTTATAGACATAAAATTACAGAAAAGTGATAAAAGTAGGGGGGTGTCCCTAAGAAACGGTGGGTGATAAAGCAAAATAGGTGTCATTTTTTAATTCAGGAGGTCATTTTACATAAGAATTTGCAAAAATTTTGTTGGGGCCGATTTTCATTCAGAGCATTGTTATTATATACACTTGCTGCCGAAAGTCTGCGTACAGGCGATCATTTTACGTGTTTATGCTAAAATTACTATTGTAATCTCTCTTGAGAAAAATCAGCATACCTCTCGGTTATTCTTCAAAGCTTACTGATTCATACAGTAACAACAAAATCTACCTTAATAGGAAGATACAAGAATGACCGCCAAATAATCGCCAATCAACACTGCCAAAAGTCAGCGTACACTTAAAAATAGAGCTTTTAAATACCTTTTAATGTGAGATAATCGCACTACGTCGTGTTTTTGTGTAACTGTAAGCTTCTACTACGATTTACTGAAGGTTTGAGATTTTGAATGTTTGTGTGATTCCATGGGAGGGAATAGAAAAGAAATCAATATTGCTGAAAGGAAGATTATCATAGATCTTTGGAAAAGGGGTAAATCTCTTAGAGCAATTGCTGAAATTGTTAATAGGAGACATTCTTCGGTTCAAAAAGTGATCATGAACTACAAATCAACTGGACTTTTAACGTCAAAACCAAGATCCGGCCGCCCCTCTGCACTGTCGCTTCGAGAATCCCGCTTTGTAATACGCTCTGTAAAAATAAATCCAAGACTATCAGCTTCACAAATAGCTGAAAGCGTTGCTGAGAGATTCCAAAAAAATGTGAGTTTAACTACAATTCGAAGAGAACTGAAAAAGCATGACTATCATGGCCGAGTAGCACGGAAGAAGCCATTCATTTCTCCAGTGAACAGAGTTAAGAGAATGGTCTTTGCCAAAGAACACATAAATAAAACTCAAGATTTTTGGAAAAAGGTAATATTTTCAGATGAAAGTAAATTTTGTATTTTCGGCATCAAAGGTAGAAAATATGTCTGGAGGAAACCCTGTGCAGAGATAAAGAAAGAGAATCTTTTTCCGACTATCAAGCATGGAAGAGGGGGTGTTATGGTTTGGGGGTGTATGGGAAGCAGTGGGGTTGGTAATCTGGAATTTATTGAATCAACAATGAATAAAATTGATTACCTGAACATATTGAAGAGAAATCTCAAGGTAAGTGTTGAGAAGCTTGGGATGAGTGATGATTTTTACTTCCAGCAGGACAACGATCCCAAGCACACGGCATACATTGTGAGGTCATGGCTGCTGTACCATGTGCCAAACCAACTTCATACACCACCCCAGTCCCCAGACCTAAACCCAATAGAGCATTTGTGGGATTTACTTGAGCGGAAAATCAGGGAGCACGAAATAACATCTAAAGAAATGCTCAAATCTGTCATAGTCGAAGAGTGGAACAAAATAACCCCAAAAGAGACATCTAAGTTAGTTGAATCTATGCCAAATAGATTAAGAGAAGTTGTAAAAAGAAAAGGATACCCTACAAGGTATTAACTTTTAATTACATTCCATTATTGTAAAGGTTTTTTCCAGTGTACGCAGACTTTTGATGCACACAAGTTGTGTCGTTTTCAAGTTATGAATATTTATATTATTTCATGTAACTATCAGGTAATTGTTATTTGTGTCATTTGAATTTACAATGTTAGAGGAATCAATAAAAGTTGTATTGATTCAGAAATACTCCATTTACTTTGTGATCGGTCCACGAATATGGAAAATTATTGTCTGTACGTAGACTTTCGGAGGCAAGTGTACATACCAGAGAAAAACAATAAACAAAGAAAAATCAAATATATATATATATATTAAACATATTTTTGTACTCTAGAAATACACAACACGCATAAATGGTTAAAAATTATTAATCCATTTTTCAGATTTTTAAATTTTTAACTTATTGTATCAGTAACACCATTCAAATTATTTTTTAAATGATTTACTAACATTGAAAACTTTTTTTTATAATTTAAAAAGTTTTGCATGATGAATCATTTGCAGATGAATCATTAAATTTTATTTAGTTTTCGGGGTTCGGATATAAAGAAATCTGGTTTGGGTAAATGAAAAAACTTTGTCGGTTTAATTCCAATCTAAATTCATTGTATCAATGCTGCTGGGAGATGAACATTCCATAGGAATGCACATCCTATGCAGAATTAAAGGTTTAATAATGATTTGACTAGTGTTTAGTGTTTTGTACAAGGAAAGATACTGGCAGTTATGAAACAGAAAGACTCATTTTTTAATAGTAAAAGCTTTTTGTGTATTTCTGATTTCTGTTAAGAAAAAATATGGATTGCATGTATTTTTAAATGTTTAACACTATATTTTCTAAGATAACTATTAAGAAGCCCTATTTTTATGCGTAAAAATTAAATTTTTTCCCATTTTTTTCCAGGAAAAAAAAAGAGAACTTTTTTTTTTTCCATTACATCAAAATTTCTGGATGTATATAAATTTTCAGCTCATTTGGATGAGGCATTTAGATGTTATAGCACTTAAAATGATTTGAGTCCATGAAAGAAACTAATGATAATTTTTCTTTGTGTTCCCATAGAATCTATAAGTGCTTGATCCCCCAAAATTCATACAGTTCATGTGATGGTGATCTGTAACATGATGAATTTCCTCGATATTAATTGGGTTAGCCGTTCAGACGCTATCTCACTTTTAAAAGAATTTGAGCCCATAGGGCACAATGATAAAAAAAAAAATTTCATTGTCTCTGTTAAAAAACTAAGAACAAGACTAGTTTCACTAAAATTATGCAGTTTGTTAAATGGTAACCTATAACATGTGTAGAAATTTTCAGCTCAATCGAATAAGGCGTTTAGGTGCTGTTGCACTTCAAATGATTTCAGGCCATAATTATAAAGAATTTTTGTGTTCCTGTTAAAAAAAAAAAAAAACTAAGTGCTAGATTTACCAAAATCAATAGGGTCGATCTAAACAAAATTTGGGTCCTTTTTGTGGCACCCTTCACAAAATTCAAATTTATAAAATGAGTCCCTTCCTTAACAAGATTTTGCTTTATAAAAATGATCCTTTTATTAAATGTTGTCATGATTTTCAGTATTATTTTTAATTAGCTAATGCCTTAATTTGGCTCAATGAAACTCTTAACTCGATATTAAACATTATATACAGTGATTGTAAAAATGGAAGAATTTACACAATATTTTACTTTTTCACAAAAATATTTTATTTCACAAAAATATTGTTTTTCACAAAAAAGGGACAAAAAATTAAAACCTGGATCGACCCCTGAAAACAGATACTCAAAATTTAGACGCATTAACTATATATAAACTCAAAGCATAATATAGTGTCAAATCAAAACTATAATCAAATTAATATTAAAATTATTTTTAGAGAAATAGTTTTCTAATAACTTATTTTGCTATTTAATAACAAACTTTAACTATATACATCATCAACATAGTTGCTTCGGAGTACCTGCATTCAGTCGCAACATATACATGTGATGTGTTCTTACTACTTTATGGGTAGGGTGTTTTTTAATAATTTCTACAATTTCTGTAAAAAAAAAAAAAAAAAAAAAAAAAAAAAAAAAAACTACAAGTTTTTTAAGTACAAAAATGTATAATTTTATAGGTAAAGATTACTGTGCAACATATATTAAGTTAAAAAAAAAATAATTAAACATAAGCTATTTTTTAAATGTTCTAGCATTCATATTTCAATGCTAATTTTTAAAGCCTAATATTTGAACTTTTTGGATATATCATACTGTCTCATATATATTTTATGTTCAAGTAATAAAAGTGATAATAGTTGTATAGTTTTTAGACAAAATATTTATTCACTGTTTTTTTTTTTTAAAAAGTATATACAGTCGTCCCTACTTAATTGCAGGGGTGCAGAAAATGTTCAAACCTCGGAAATTTCCCCCAAACACAGTATAAACTTCCCTCAATAATGCAAAAATCTACTTTGCTATACAAAGTCATTTGTGCTATGTAATAAATCTTTAAGAGAATAAGTATACAGTGTAACATAAAAATATCGCTGTTAGTGTATAAGCACTTCAAAGTAGCAAATTGTTATTTTTGATTTACATTTTTATTTTCTCTTAAAAAAAATATTCAAAATTTCCCCAGTCAGTTTAAATTTCCCCCGAACCTTGTTCGGGCGTTCGGACATATTCTGCACCCCTGCTTAATTGGGTAACGGATAATTGAATACCCCGCTTATAAGAATATAAAGTTATAGAACCAATTTTTTTCCCATAGAAGTGATGTTCAATTTCCTCGTTTAAAGAAATATTTTTTATGCCACCCTGCTTACTCGCATAAACACTCAGTTTCTTATGTAAAATTCCTCTATTTCTGGGCAAATTTTTCCTCTCATTCTCAAAAAAAAAAAAAAAAAAAAAAAAAAAAAAAATTTCGTTCTTTTAAAAATCTTACATAACTAAGGCATGCTCTTTAAACATGAGACGGTATTCCTGCCGAGGTGATAAAAATTGTTTTGCAAAAGCCAAATTTATAAAATCGGCAACTGATGAGAAAATTAGAAATTAAAATACAAATTATCTAAAGGAATTAGAAATCACAAATTTTGAAAGTTTTCAGATGATTGAAAAAGAACTTTATGAACTCATAGATGTGGATAAAGATGGAGAAACAGAAAGAGATGAAGAGTTTAATCTTCCAATAAAACCTTTAAATGAAAGTGATAAAGAAGAGCAAGCAAACGATAAATGAAGTTGCAAAATCCTTAGGGAACTGAGACATTTGCGACAATCATGAAGTGGCAAATTTAGATTGTTGCTTTTAAGTCATATATTTTTAATTATGCATGTATCAATATAAATTTTTTGAGATATTAGAAGTTCAAGAAATATTTAATGCAAATTATGTACTCTTATGTGTAACAGGTTTTTTTTATAACACTGTAAACATACATATTTTACTCTTAAGGATTTTTTCACTTTGGTACACTTTTCTAAAAAATTAATGAAAATTTTACCTTGAAATCATGCATGATGATGGTAAATACTTTTGTTTATGCCCTGAACCTATTTTATGTTTCGTTGTTCTGTTTTTAAAATTATAAAAATATGGCAATTTTTACTTATTAGAAATATGCATTTTTTAACACATTTTTGCTCTTTAAAAAAAATATCGCAAGGTCACTTATACTATTTTCCTCTAAAATTTCAGAGAACAACTTTCAACAGATTTTTCGCAAAGTGTACCAAAGTGAAAAAATCCTTAAGAGTAAAATATGTATGTTTACAATGTTATAAAAAACCTGTTACACATAAGAGTACATAATTTGCATAAATATTTCTTGACCTTTTGATAATATCTCATAAAAAATGTATGTTGATACATGCACAATTAAAAAAATATATAGCTATTAAAAGCAACAACCTAAATTTCCCACTTCACGGTTGTCGCAAATGTCTCAGTCCCCTTAACTTAACCCTTTAACGCGCAGTGGTATAAGTGTGAAACCACCTCCCAGCTGCAAAAACTCATCCTAGAAATTTTTTAGCAAAAATTTACGTTTATAATGTAGCAGCTTGCAATATTGTTCATTTTTTCTCATCTTTCATTTTTTAAAACTGTTCTGTCCAAAAGAGATATTGTAGATAGATGGTTGAAATGAAAGGAATTTTTCTAACAAAGTTGAAAAATAATTGCAGAATTTCAAACTGGCATATATTATATCACTAGCATGATATGCTATGTTATGTAAATATAATTATATATATATAATATAAGAATTATATTTACACATGTAATTATTATCCTACATAATATTTATTATATATAATAATGTCAAGTCAAGTAAGAAAATATAAGTAAAAAATAAATTTTTTAAAAGTGAAAAATTTTATTAGATTAAAAAAAAACCCCAATAAAACCCACTTGAGTGTGGGTTTCATTGGGTTTTTTTAGTGGGTAAACCCCAAAAACCTGCCTGTTTTTTTTTTTTTTTTTTGTGGGTGGGTCCGAAACCCTTATATACTATATATATGGCAATAAGGAAAAAAAGCTCTTTTATCAGAAAGTAAGCAAGTGATCCTTACTATTTACTACCAACCAGTTAAAAAAATAAAATTGTTTAAATTCTAAAACTTACACTGGTTAAATTGAAATTAATTTCTTTAATGGAGTTTGAGTATTTTGGAGTGGGATCTGATTTTAACTAAAAATCTCATGCAATTAGTAATTTAGTACCTATATATAATTAATAATTTAATTTCTATAGGTATAATAAGTTTTGCGGTTTAAAAAAAAAACAGCTGTGGCGAGTTTTAGAGTGAAAAACCCAGGATTTTTGGGCAAAATGAGGAAAGTTAATTTTTCTTCACAGCAAGTTCAATAATATTTTAATTAATGTATGCACATAAAGGGTTACATTTTTGCTATATATCTAAATATGTATATATGTTTTAATAAAGCACTATTTGTATATCTTGTTTTGCTCAGCATTTGACATTTTCTTTCAGTTAATACATTTTACAAATTGCTTTCTAATCTTTCTGTTTTGCATTTTACACTTTGTCAAGTGTTGATGCATTCCTATAACAAAAAATTGGTTCTAATTGGTTTTCTCTAGGTTAGTTTAATATTGATGGCTTATAATTTGAAAAAAATTATTTTCATGCTTTAAATTAAGCTTGATGTTAAGATTTAGTATGTTACTGAATGGTTAGTGAATATTAAGAATGATTTTTGTGACAGTTAAAATATAGGGAGTATTTTAAAGAAGTGAAAAATATTTTCAACTGAACTGATTAGAGAAAATAGTGCCCAAAAATATAATTTTTCTGTATTTTTAGACCGATAAGTGTTTTGACCCTCCGTCAGGCAGGGTTAGAAATAAGCGGTCGTTAGTCGCATTTTGCGACCAGTTTTTTCATTTTGATGTCTAGAATTCCAATCATTGGTGCAATATTTGACACCTGGATTTTTTTTTTTTTTTTTTTAATCATACCTAATAATCTTCCCAATCCCATCAGACTGTAAACAAGTCTATTTCAGTCAATTGAACCTAATAAAAACTGATTTAAGAAATCTCATCTCTATGAAAGTAGTTGACAATTTGTTAATGATTAAAATTAAACAGCCCTGTATCTTCTGGGCAAAGAGTGAATTTGTGATTTTAAATACGTATGTTTATGTTGTCAATGTAATTGCATTTATTATATAATCTTGCATATATTATTTATAAGTTGATGCTTTATTATTATTTTAATATACATATTTAATTATAGATGGCACCTAGATTTTTCATTTTGATGCCCAAAAAATTTAATCCAGGTATCATTTTGACACCTAGTTTCAAAATTCTTATTTCTAACACTGCCGTCAGGTGCACCCTGCCTGAGAGGCCCATTCTGGTTTTTAATTTCTAAATATCCTACACAGGGGTGCAGAATATGTCCGAACGCCCGAACAAGGTTCGGGGGAAATTTAAACTGACTGGGGAAATTTTGAATATTTTTTTTTAAGAGAAAATAAAAATGTAAATCAAAAATAACAATTTGCTACTTTGAAGTGCTTATACACTAACAGCGATATTTTTATGTTACACTGTATACTTATTCTCTTAAAGATTTATTACATAGCACAAATGACTTTGTATAGCAAAGTAGATTTTTGCATTATTGAGGGAAATTTATACTGTGTTTGGGGGAAATTTCCAAGGTTTGAACATTTTCTGCACCCCTGATCCTACACATGATTTTTAATTCAAAAACACCCGTATGTTGACCTTATTAGGATTGAATAGAAAGTAATAAACGGAAATTTGATGCATAAGTACGAATTTGATTGTAGTACAAGTATTTTAACAATAAAGTATTTACCTGGCCTCTCAGGCAGGTAGCGCCTGATTTTGTTTGTCGTATGGGTGCACCTGACGTAGGGTTAAAGTCATATTTGATTAAAAAGTGTTAGCTTCTTCGAGAGAAAGCCGTCATGTAATGTAATAGTTTATGGTGCATCTTCTGATGTTTTTTTTATTCTTAAAATTACTCAATGTTTATTTCTTGTAAATCTCTATAAAGTTCTAAATTTTTTTTTTTTTTTTTTTTCCATTTTGATGTAGGTTTTCTAAGATTAGTATTTTAAACAACTGCCAAAATGCCTAAGCCGGTAAGTTTTATTTATTTATTTATTTTTTCTTTTCTTTTCTTTTTTTTTTTTTTTTTTAGCTTTTCTAGGTATTCAAATATGTATATTTTCAGGTAAATGTCCGTGTTATTACGATGGATGCTGAGTTGGAGTTTGCCATTCAGCCAAATACAACAGGAAAACAGCTGTTTGATCAGGTTTGTCAATTATCTTTTGAATATTCATTATATATCCTTTGGTAGAATATAGGTGACATTCTCACCAAAGTATTGTGTAGTTTTGTAAAAAGATTTTATCAATTTAAAGCTATTCCTAGGTTTCAATGGAAAATGCTTATTGAATTCTGTTACGAGTATGTTAATAATTATATTTTTATAATGAATTAACATGTTATTTGTGTAAATAAGATAAATGAGTGAGTTATGATAAAATTTCGTACAGGTAAGATTTACACCAATGAGGCTTGTCGGTATCCTGTGGAACCAGTAGGATACATGACTCACTCCTTTATTATATATATATAATCATATCTCTAAATTAGCAGTGATCCATTGGTCCATGGCCACAAAAATAATCAGCAAAATTCAAATTTTAGTAGTCCTCCAAACCAATGACGTTTATTTATTTTATTTATTTTTTTGCATTTTTTACTTTTCTCTAAAATTGCCTATAAATCTGTCACAAAATAAGTATATTCAAGGGCTGATCCAGGCAAAATTGGGGTCCCTTTTGTCGCCCCCTTCACAAAAATCAAATTCATAATTTATAAAATGAGTCCCTTCAAGATTTTTTTTTTTTTTTTTAATGATCCTTTGATAAAATGTTTTCAATATTATCTATATATTAATAGGCAAGCATAAAAATTGTAGTCCCTTTTTAACATATTAATTATGGAAGTAGAGGGTTGAAAATGGTATCATTCGAAAGGTATGGTTAGCTGGAAGGTGCGAATACAAATATTTTCTTACTATGTCAAGAAGGTATTTAAAAATACTTTTATTTTTTATGCATTTTCCCCCATTTTTCCCTTTCATACACGTATTCCTTTACATTAAAAAATACCTAAAAGTGGAAAGTTGTTAAATCTGGCAATTTCATAAAGCTCAAATAAAACCATAGACACAGTAATTTGTATAGCATACTTATACGCAAGCGAAGTGATGACGTCATTGGCCGTCCGTGGATCCACAAAAAAGAATCCTAAGGATTTGATTTATGAGAAATAATTTTTTTATTTTCTAATTTATTTATGATCTAATTTCTTTCTTTTTTGTTTTATGAGTTATGTCAGCTGTAATTTTAAGAGATATTAGCCGTACGATAAATTTAATGTTTGTGTATTAATATGTAAATAATATATATTATCTAATTTTTGAAACTTCAAATGTTGTTTGTTATTTGTCTTTTGGCAACAAAAAGTGACTTTATTTATTTACAAGGACAAACGTTTGAAAGTGTTGGTTTTTTATTGAAAGAACCAGTTTTTACGCACGGTCAATTTTATGTTGCAGCAAGTCGGGTCCGTTCTTTCAATAGCTTAAAATTTTATATTTCAGAACGCAGTGGGCAAGGTCATTTAGCTAATGACGAAAGAGTATTTACAAAGAACATTGTTTACAGAGAAATTTTAAATTTCTAAATTTATTTATTTAGTGCTAACTTAAAAGAATTCTGAGATTTGAATAAATTTGTGGTTTAATTTCGACCACTGGGCGATACTAGTTGTAATTAATGCCATAATTTGGCTCAACCAAAAACTCTTAATTTGATGTTAAACATATAATGTACAATGATTGTAAAAATGGAAGATGCTATACAATATATTTTTTCACAAAAATAAAAATTTTACAAAGATCAAAAATTAAAACCTGGATCTACCCGGGGTATTGTAACGATACTAAGAAATAATTTTGATTTTTAATGAATAATTGATTTTTTTTTTTTAAATTGTCCTATTAGGAATGATGTACTTAATAATATTTAAAAATGGGAAGAAAGAATATTTTTGAAAACGCTGATAAAACCTACTGGGCTTGTTTTTTTCTGAAAAAACCCATTTTTTTTTTCCAACCTTGCACTCACACGACTTTCTCTTACCTAGAAATTTAATATTATAATTTTAAATACAGATTGGAAATTAAGAGGTAAGATAACGAGTACTGTTAGTAAACCTTTGTTAAAACAATTCAGAATAGGCTTCGGAAGAGTTTTATATGATAATTAGTTCTGTGTAAAGGGGCTACTGCTCTCTCAACCCCCCG
Organism: Salticus scenicus; assembly: GCA_963930645.1. Classification (NCBI taxonomy): domain Eukaryota; kingdom Metazoa; phylum Arthropoda; class Arachnida; order Araneae; family Salticidae; genus Salticus; species Salticus scenicus. The sequence continues at coordinate 212,419,821 of OZ005648.1, forward strand.
TTTCATTAATGCACCTGCATTTATATAGAATTTAAACCTGTTATTAAAATTAAAAGCTCACTTAAAATTATTCAGACAACATTCACACACAACATTCGGTACTCAGGAAGTCTCAAAATGTGTAAATATACCAAAAACAAGCAATGAATATTTTACTTATAAACATACATTATATACCATATGTCTAAGAGGAATTCATTTCTATTCCTGAACAGCTTTCCTGGACATGGTAAAATATTACAGTAAGGCACTTCCACTAACATTTAAAAAGCATGTTATTGCTTAAATATTTGCAATCCTGTATATCTTTTCAAGATTATGTACAGACCACATGGTGCACCTATTTATAATCCTATAGTAATACATGGCACAACCTGAAATACACTTCCATCAATTTTCAGATATTGTCACACTATAATCTACTTCTTTTGTGTAGCGCTGTAAGTGAATAGTGAAGGATTTCCCTACCGTTTTCTACATAAGACATGTTTTTATACATAAAAAATATATATCCATTTCATTTTTAGTGCAGTCTATATAGATGTTAAACTCTACTTACCTACAATTTCCCCCATAGACGTAATGTATTTGAATTCTTTTGGGTGTCCCTGTGCACAAACCATTTGCTTCATCTCAACGAAAAGCTTAGTATAGCATCCTTATATCATATACATTTAGAATACTAAGTTTGGGCTTCCTGCTACTATTTGTTCTTAAGGGCCCTCTTCACTCACTGCCGCCCCCAGTAGCAGAAATTTTTCTGTCAATCTGCGACAACTATTTACGCATTGGAAAATAATCTGCAGCATAATTTCACAGTGAGTTACGGACAATAAAAGTTACCGGATTCAGTAAGCATATTTTTATCACAAGTTTGCATTTATCTAATGTTTCAAATGAATATTAACATTCATGATGTGGATGGAGAAAGCTCAAAAATTACAACGCTTTTGTGGAACGTTCAATCACCGATTGTTAGCTGTTGGGGGGGGGGGGGTTTGAACAGTTCTACTTCTTTGTAAGTTATAGAATCTAATTAACTAAGTTTTAAAAAAATATTACTGACATTTATGTTGCTGATGGGGAAAAAATGGAAATCTCAAGGATTCCGCGATCTGTTTGATACCCGATCGTTAAATGGGAATAGAGTTGACCGGGGGGGGGGTCACAAAAAAATTACACGAGTGAGAAATATTGAACAGTTCTACCTCTTTATAGGTTCTAGTATTTAATAAAGCATGTTTAAAAAGAATATTGACATTTATGTTGTGGATGGAAAAAGATTGGCAATCTGTATCTTTCATGCCAAAATTGGGAGATTTCGAATTCCTACATAATGCTAATTTGGAAACAATCTGCAGACTAAAAAAAAAAATCTGCGACGTACGTCGCGCGTCTCGCATTTTCTGCTATGGGGCTGCCGCCGGAAGCCGAACATAATGCTATTCTATGGGAAATTTTTCTTTACAAATAGCTTATTAACTAATACATATTTTTAAATTCTGTTTACACATTCTGAAATTTCCCAGCTGTTAAATTGACGGACCTTTTTTAAAAAATTATTATTTTTTATTTTTTATATTTTATTTTGAAGCTGCAAAATACAAATTTTCAATACGTGAAATTTTTTCATTTTGCAATTTCAAAATAAAATATTAAATATTAAAAAAATACATTTTTAAAAAAAGTGCGTCAATTTAACAGCTGGGAATTTTCTGAATGTGAAAACAGAATTTAAAAATATGTATTAGTTAAAAAGTTATTTGTAAAGAAAATTTCCCCATAGAATAACATTGGCTCGGGCTTCTGGCGACGGTAAGTGAAGAGGGCCGTTAAGATATGCTGATAACACACACAGGTGGATGGACACACACACACAGCCGCTAAAAGCATGATTTTCGGATTCAGGGAGCCTTAAAATGTGTAAATATAACAAACTCACTTTCGAAAATTTGACCCAAAAGCATTACTCTTTCTACCTTATTGGGTAAGAGAAAGTAAAAAATAGTAATAATCAAAGTATACTTATGACAATATTAATATCTCGCGTGGTTAAAATCTGAATACATTTAAAGGTACGTGTGGTTTATCCCATACTATTTGTAAGAACTAAGAAATTCTAATTTCATTTTTTAATAATGAAATAAGTTCTTTGTTTAATAACATAGGCGTCGTAATGTCTAGAATATTAGTTTTTAGTGTTTTTAATACATTTGTTTGAAGCTTAAAAACTGCATTTTTTGCTGAAATCTTCACCTGAAAATCTAGTTTGATTACCTTTTCCCAACATTTAGCATCATTAATTCTTGATTTTAAACTAACTATGACAGCATAAAAAGAAAGGAATGAAAGTAAAGTATGCACCATAAAACATAGTACCGTATTTCCCGGTAATGACGCCGCGGCATTAAACGCGTTTTTTCAAAAAAAAAAAAAAATTCTAAATGCGGTGTTTAACACGGTGTGGCCTATAACTGATATTATCTCCGAAAGTGAAAATTTTGTAAAAGATATTTAAAAGGAAAGTATAAAAATCTAGTTTACAAATTAAATATGTAATTATAAACAGGTATGTTTTTAATAAACTATTTTGTTAATTTGCATTCCATTAGGTTCTTAAATAAGTTTAATTTTGCCATCAAAATAAGTACATATCTACTTCTATATCAGGATCTGATTCAGAACCTTAATTCCTTAATCCATATTCGCAACCATGATAAAATGAGAAAGTATGGAACACGAAACGTTCTTTACGAATGTCAACAAACATGAAACGTGATGCAATACAGAGTGTGCGTGGCATTAATGTGCGCACCCTGCTTCACGCAGTTTATTCTGGAGCATTGAGCTATTTCCGGAGCAATGTTGGCCGACCTGCGCGGCACGCCTGCATCTCAATGTGCGCTTTGGCTAAGTCTCAGAAAGCGTAGCCGTTGTTCATATTCTTAACTGGGATTAGTTGTTTGAGAGTGATGTCATTTGTGTATTTGGACCCATCTCAGCATATCACCTGTTTTCATAATAGAATCGTTCCCAAAAGGCAGGCGTTCTTAAATGGACAGCAGTTACAACTTGTTTTTCATTAGTTTTAGATCTTTGAGAATTTGTTTAAATAGTTTAATTTTTCTACTATGGATAAAGTTTCTTCTAAATGGCGCAGTTATACTGCAAAATTTAAACTGAGTGCTGTTCAACATGCAAAAAAAAAAAAAAAAAAAAAAAATGGGCAACAGAGGCGCAGCACGTGAGCTGAACGTGGATGAAAAGAGAATCAGGGAGTGGAAAAAACAAGAAGCAATATTGCTCGAAATGCCGAAAATGAAACGTGCACAACGGCGAGGACCTCGTGCGCACTGGGAGGAACTTGAAAAAAAAAAATTAATCTCTTGGGTTACAGAGCAAAGAGGACTTGGACGCTCCATATCATCTGTTCTGATTAGAATAAGCGCAAAGCAGATGGCCCAAGAATTAGGTCTAAAAGATTTTAAAGGTGGTACTTCCTGGTATTCAAGATTTTGTAGGAGAAATCATCTTGTCATCAGAGCCAGGACAACTGTAGGGCAGAGTCTGCCTAATGACTGGGGAAAAAAAGAAAGAGGATTTTTTAAAATTTGTTAAGGAGCTAATAAAAAAATCGAATTTTCCTTCTACAGAAATCGGAAACATGGACGAAGTGCCGATTTCATTCGACATGCCTTCATCCAGAACCATTGAAAGTGTCGGGGTGAAAACTGTGCCGATAGTTACTACGGGTAATGAAAAGAACAATTTTACATGCGTCCTCTCATGTTTAGCATCAGGGCAAACATTACCTCCAATGGTAATTTTCAAACAGATAACATTACCAAAGAAAGATTTTCCACATGGCATTTTTGTTTCCTGCAATAAGAAAGGCTGGATGAATGAAAGTTTTATGCAGGAATGGGCTGAAAAGTGTTGGTGAAAAAGACCAAATTTTGTATTTCAAAAGAAGGCCCTTCCTATTATGGATTCAATGAAATCCCATATATCTGAGGAATCCAAAAACTGTCTCCGCAAAGAGAAGACAGACATTGCTGTGATACCAGGCAGTCTTACCAAAGTTCTCCAGCCACTAGATATTTCGATTAGTAGAGCTTTTAAAAGCCATTTAAGAAAATGCTGGGATTTGGGATGTCTTTGGAAAATCATTCGTACACCAAAGGAGGGAAAATAAAGCAAGCTTTTCTCTAGTATGCAGTTGGATTTTGAATGCATGGGATAAAATTCCAGAAAATATGATAAAAAAAAAAGTTTCCAGAAAGCTTCAATTACAGCTGATGAAAGTATTGACGATACAGATTGTGAAAATACAGATTCTGAATCAGAAGAACTGAATACTGTATCGCCAAAACTTTTGAAACTTTTTCATAGCGATTCAGAATCTGAAGACTTTTGAGGGTTTTCTGATAGTAACATGTAATAAATAAAATATTAATCTGCAAAATTTATTATCGTAAGTATTTTTTTCTATAACAGTAAAAATAAGAGTCAAAATATGATGGTAAATAAAGTTATATAATATATTCACAAATTTCTAACAAGTATTATGCTTTTAAATTTCTTCTATTGTATTATAAATATTATTTTAGAATGATTAACCTATTTTTGTGTAAATTGATGCTTATTTTAACGGGCAATTTAAATATGTTTATGATTTACATGCATCTGAATTTGGGTGCGGCGTTATAATGGAGTATATGAAAAAAAAAATTAATGCGCGATGCGGCGTTATTACCAGGAAATACGGTATAATAATGTATATTTTACGTTGAATACTTGAGTGTTATCTTTTAATTTAAACATGAAGAAACATTAGCATTCTATTTATAAAAGGAACTGAACTAATGTGATTTTACTTGGAAGGAAAATGTTAGAAAATGGGTTATTTTTTTTAAACATTACACATTTAAGGAGTCATTCCATGTCAAATAACTGAAAAAATAAGTAAAATATACAAACAATATACTTTTTTGCGTTGTCGCGATCCCAGGAATCCAAATATAAAATAAAAATGGGGCATTACCATTGAAAAAATAAAAAATTGGTGCGCGTTTTAATATGTAGACGACCCCCATTCTAAATTTCAGTTCATTTTCTTAAACTACTCACAATTCCCCGTCGAATGATACCTATTACATTTTTCTACATCTATTAGCAACAAAGTTACATTGAGTGCTGCGATTTTTTTTTTTTTTTTTTTTTTTTTTTTTCCTTTCCCCGGCTGTACATTTTCGATGGGTCCCTCAAAATTTCTTTAGTGTTGAATGAAAATCTCCTGTGTTATGGTCATAAGCTTGCATATTCAGAAATATGAAGTCTCTATTAGTTTTCTCTACAAGTTATTACACACACTAGACATATGAAGATTAATCTTAACACAGTGCATGATCTATTAAGCATAGTAGAAGAAAAGCAACAGATACAAGATCACTGAAACACCAATGACCAATAAGATTAAAAATTTCTTTGAGAAATTCAGAAAAATGAGGAAAATTTCTCAGGGGATGAAATACACAAATTTAAAGAATCCAGATTTATTAACAGCCTGCAAAACAAATGAATCAATAAACTAACACAACAAATCATAATACCATAAACTATATCGAAATTTATGAAGAAATAATTTAAGAAATGGAAGGAAGGAAGGAGGCAGGCGGCAAGACTTCTGACTTGCCTGTGGGGTTAAACTAGTTTCATGCCAGGAACACTCCCTCAGCCTGCCAAGACCAGAATAGGAGTCATACGGATTTAAAGAGTAAAATTTCAAAGCAGATGACTAACAATGAAACCACGAAGCAACAGTGAAATTCACTGATTACAATGTGTTTAATAGTATGATTAGAATTTTAAGATTAGTTGACAACTCAAAAAAGAAGAAACTGAAATTTTAATGGAAAAAGAAAGTTTGCATAGTAATACAAAGTAAATGCAACAAGCCATCTGCTTTTTTTTTTTTTTTTTTAATTTCACAATCCCACCCAACCTCCAGCCTTACACCACCCCACCTCCGTAATCAAACATCTGCCTACCCAACCACCACCTTTTTTGTCTTTTAATATTTTATAATTTTTTTGTTAATATACACAGTACAGTTTTTTTATATGTACTGACAGAGACATGGTTAAGGATATAAAATATAAAATACAAAGTTTTTAGGAAAATCCATTTTAGCAGTGGCTGTGATCAGTTTATTAATATTCTTGTTTTTAAACTTCGCAGAGCATAAATTATTAATTCGAAATAAATGGTTAATGATGTTTCTAAATACCGAAAGATGCAGACAGGAATTAAAATGTGTAAATAAGTTTACTTTAAAACTAAAATCTTGCCATTTGTCATAGACATCTGTGTAAATTTTATTACTGTCAATGATTATTTTGAGATCTAAAAAGTTAATTGATTGATTAGTGAGAGTATTTTGAGTTAGCTTTAAATTAGGTGGATAATTTAAGGAAAAGTCATTTTGTGAGTTCTTGTTGAGAATAAAATACAATATCATCATGTAACGATAAAATCGAACATCATCATGGCAAAATTGCTTTTCATAATAATAGATCGAGATCTGCCAATATATATATTAAAGATGTATATGTAGCACAATGGAATGAGATAATAAAGTATAACATTTTAAGTTTTTAAAAAAAATTTTAGTTGAGATGTAAAAGGAGAATATTCTCAGAGAACAAGAATATTCTGAGAACATTCTCTGAAGCTCCGAATTCATAGAATAATAGAATAATTTTTATTTTCTTAAATACATAATACTTTATGAATTAAATTATGAAATTTAGTCATAATTATTCAGTTTTACAATTAAACCTTATTTCACAATATTCTCTTTACAATTCATAACTTTCAATTGGGGAATATTCTCGGGTAAGTTCCACAAAGCAGTTTTTCTAAACATTCATTACATATTAAAGACAAAGCATTAAACAGCAAATAATGAATATTTATTCATATTAAAATACAAATTAAAAATTTTGATGCCCAAAAATTCTTATTACAACTATAAACTAACATATTAAACCTTGAAATTTAAAGAGAATATTACCTTCATATAATATAAAGGTTTTCAAAAAATACTTGTAAGTTTACTTAAGAAATCTAATTTACATAATTTATATTTCTGTAATCGTTATTTTTAATATACTGTATTAAAGCATATATTTTAAAATGCAGTAATAATAATAATAAAAAAAACTCTTGGTTCACTAGCATTTTTAAACTAATGGGGAAAAATTCTGCAAATCTTTTTGTCCCACTTCTAAAAAAATTGTTTTAAAAAATTTGCCACTATTTTAAGGAAGTTTTTGTTTTCAACTTCTAAATAACTAGTGTCTGATTTATTATAAAACAAGTCAGTGTTCAAAATCAATTTTTATCCCATAGATACAGATCATTTCAAAGCAAGAACATAACTAAAAATAGTTTTCTTTAAATATCACCCTTTTAAAAATAGTGTTTTTGATGAAATAAATAATAATAATAATAATAATAATAATAATAAAAAAAAAAAATCTTTGTCAGTTTGTCACTTTATTACTTGGATTATTACTGTTTTATGTTCAATAATTTATTAATTTATCTATTAGCCTTGAAGAGAATATATATATTTTTTTAATACCTACAACTAAACAATTGTAATTATTTAACCTGATTATTTATAAAAGCAAAACTTCATAAATTTCTAAATTTGCACATAAATTGAAACTTATACAGATCATTCACACATTTTGAAATTACTCATTATTACAGCTTTATATGAGAATATTCTTGATTATTCTCTTCGAGTAGAATATTCCGAAGAATAGTCTCAAAAAGATTGTTCATGAGAATTTCATAACTCTAATTTTTAGATCAAATGTTTTATGGATTCAAATATTCCTCTTTTTTTTACAGGTTGTCAAGACAATAGGTTTGAGAGAGATTTGGTTTTTTGGATTACAGTATACAGATAGTAAAGGTTTGACGACATGGTTGAAGCTAAATAAAAAGGTATCGTATGTTTTTAATAGCATTATTTTCTTTTAAAAACATAGTTATCTATGGGAAGTTTAACCAGAATAAGTTTTTTTTTTTTCTTTTTTAGAGAGACTTAGCACCACTGAAGGTTTCCTATAAAAGTTTATATTTCCATTTGATATTTATAAATTGAATTAGATTAGGTTTGTTCAGTAAAGTATATATCCAGGCAATAATTTTTATGGTTTTTTCTTTTATGTTTTACATTTGAAATTTTTAAATTGTGTTTTCTGAGAGAACTTTTTTTTTTAAATGTTTAATAGAACCTACTTTAAAAAAAAAAAAAAAAAGGGATGGATTTTGAATTTTGTAATGAGGAAAAATTAAAAAGTATATTCGTGCAAAAATTTGCAAAATTATTTTTGATGTAGTTTTATTTTTAATATTTTTTCTTTCAAAAATGTTGCAAAAATCCATCGCTAATTCTTATAAGTATGTTCGATTACCTCCCCCCCCCCCCAATAATAAAAAAAAAGTATCTGTAGAAGCTTAAGCATTTTGAAGATAATGAATTCATGGGGAAAAAAAAAAAAAGGAAATGTAATTTAAAGATTTCAGATATGAAAAAAAAAAAAAAAATCAAAAACCCTAAGAATTGTTGCTTGAATATGTATTTTATTGAACAAACCTAATATAGTTCAATTTATAAACGAGTCATTCAGTGGCAAATCAACACAAAAAAAAGTGGCATTTTTAACCTGACACCCCTCAGATATTTAAGGAATTGGGCTCATTTGTTTTACAGAGAAATGAATGCATACCAATTAATAAGTCCCTATCTCTTAGTTTTTGATATACAGGGCTGCAAAAGTGAGTAAAAAAAAGTGAAAATTTTCAAAATCTTGTGTTACAAATGTTCTTATCTTTTCCCCTAATTGGCTCGGAGATGAAAGCTTTCTAATGATACCAATCTTATAATACAGACTTTCAAATGATATATCACATGCACATATTTAAAAAAATTTTCATTTCAAGGTCAAACAATTTAACCTTCAATATCTCAAAAAAAAAAAAAAAAATTATTTTAAAAATTGTTATTCTTACATTTATTGTCTATAATTACTGTGACTTTCAAGATGGGTATACCATGGGATGCTGAGTTATAAATTAATATGAAACCCTAAATCATTATTTTCATACTAACATAACGTAAGTTTTACCCATATTTTGTTCCCAAATTAACTTAGAGATATGATTGCTATCATTAGAAAGCTTATAATTCAGGCTTTCAAATAATATATCACATGTAATATATTTGTAAAAATTTTCATTTTTAAGGTCAAACATTCTGACCCTTGACCTTCAATATCTCAAAAAACGTTTATTTATTCTTTTAAAAATTGTTATTCTTATATTTTTTATCTATAATTATTGTAAGTTTCAACAAGGCACAGCCAAGAGATACTGAGTTATAAATTAAAATGTGACCCACCATCAGTAATTTCATACTAACTTAACCTAAGTTTTACAAAATAATAGCCGTCCCATAATGAAACTTACAATAATTATAGATAATAAACATAAGAATAACACATAAAATTAAATACTTATATGTTAAATAGTTATATTTTTATTAATTATATTTTTAAAAGAAATTTAAATGTGTACTTTTTGAGATATTGAAAGTCAAAGGTCAAAATCTTTTACCTTAAAATGAAAAAATTAAAAAAATATATACATGTGATATATCATTTAAAAGCCAGTATTATAAGCTTTCTAATAATACCAATCTTATCACTAATTTAATTTGGGAACAAAATATGGGTAAAACTTACCTCATGTTAGTATGAAAATACTGATTTAGGGTTGCATGTTAATTTATAACTCAGCATCCTATGGTATTCCCATCTTGAAAGTCACAGTAATTATAGACAATAAACGTAAGAATAACATATAATTTTTAAAATAAAAAAAATGTTTTTGAGATATTGAAGGTCAAATTGTTTAACCTTGAAATGAAAAAATTTAGAAATATGTGCATGTGATATATCATTTGAAAACCTGTATTGAAAGCTTTCTAACGATACCAATCTTATGTCTCTGAGCTAATTAGGGGAAAAGATATAAGAACATTTGTAACACAAGAATTTTGAAAATTTGCATTTTTTACCCACTTTTGCAGGCCTGTATATCAAAAACTAAGAGATAGTGACTTATTAATTAGTATACACTCATTTCTCTGTAAGATAAATAAATGTGCCCAATTTTATAAATATCTGAGGGGGGACAGGTTTTCAGGTGTGTTGATTTGACACGGAATGACTCAAACATTCATAGAAATATAAGCTTTTATATGAAACCTACTTTAGTGGTGGCGTCAAAGGTGCCAAGTACTCTTAAAGTTATGTAATGCTACCTAAAACGGTTTATATTATGTTTTCAGATAATGTACATTCATACAAAATATTGAAAAAGTGTAATGTAACAATGAACAATGTATTGTAGCAAATGCTTATAAAGATTAAGTAAAATAATTTTAAAATTCTGTTAGTAAATGATCATTGTAGATTGTAAGATGTTTATTGCTCATTCAGAACCGTATATCAAAGTGTACACTCCTGTTAGGGGCCATTGCTCCCATTTTAGGAAATTAGTACAACTGGTATGAATAGGTATAAAAGAATTTGTTTAATAAAATTTCCAGATTATTATTATTTTCTAAATAAATTATTTAGTCATTGCTTTCAGTCTATTTTCAAGTTTTGTAAAAAGTCTTAAAACTTTTCAGGTGCTAAATCAGGATGTAAAGAAGGAAAATCCATTGCAATTCAAGTTTCGTGCCAAATTTTATCCTGAGGATGTTGCTGAAGAATTAATTCAAGATATCACAGTGGTTAGTAGTTTACTTGCATTAAAGCTTTATAATGTTCATTTTTAAAATGCCTATTCATTTACTTTTGTGTGTTGGATTCAGCTTTTTAACCTTGTTTAGTTTCTTGTGTAAATTTTCAATGATATTAAACTTTTTTAAAAAATATATTCTGCTATAAGAAAATAGTTTTTTTTTTTTTTTGACTACTTAATTTAGGTTTATTGAAATTTATAGCCTGTTGATTTTAATGTACTCTAATTTTTCTGAAAGCATTAAAAAAAAAAAAAAAAAAAAAAAAAAAAAAGGTGGATAAATATATTTTTTGTATTTGTTTCAGTTTTAAAAGGAAATCTCTTAAACTAAATATTATAAAAATGTGAATTTTAATTTCCTTTGCTGAAACTTGAGATGTTAAAAGAACTTTTTATTGTTACTACTACTACTTGATTGTTTCAGTGGATAACTTTCTCTTCCTCTCTCTCTCTCTCACTCCCCCCCCCCCAAAAAAAAAAAAAAAAAAAAAAGTGCAGAGTAGGGCTTTAATACTGTATTTTCTGTTGGTAATTTATTTTGCAGTATTGGCTTTGTAATTTTATCCTGCTTTAAAAATGTCTTGTTTAAATGAATTTCCATGTTCTTCCTTCCCTCCTCCTTATCTACAGTTCCTGTTTTTTTTTTTTTTTTAAAGGCTTTTTGCAATTTCAAAACTAATTGTAATATTAAAACAATGTTTATTAATGATATGCTCAAATTCTGTTAAAATATTGATTTGATAAAAAATATTCTAATGATGAGACAGGAGAAGAAAAAAGCTTACTTGTAAAGAATTTAAAATAGAAGTATATATTGGAATGTTAAATGATTGTTTGGTGTGAATAAGAAAGGAACTATCAAAAATATATTCAGAGTGAAAGTTTATGAAACAAAAGGCAATAAGGGATAAGAACAGTGCAAATTTTTTTAATGAAAAGGCAGGTAGGGGCAGCACCCTCCTGAAACTCTTAAAGGAAACTAAAGAAGGTTTTGTTATAAGGATTGTCAATTGATATTTGTATAGGGGAATAAGACTCTAAAAGCTAGGAGTCGATAGCGAAAAAATTTAGTGCTGTTTTAACTGCCCTTTTCATTAGCTTTCTTCATGAAAATAGTTTTCTCTCAAAATTGTTCCTGGAAGTTTGATTTTGGCTGACCTTAAGGCATAGACAATCAAGGTCAGCCAAAGCCCATGTTATTCTATTACTAAAGTTTTTTTATAGAATTACACATTACTTGTTATTTTTAAATTCAATTTTCACAATCCTCAAATTAGTACTTATTCGCAAAAAAAAAAAAAAGTTTAAAATGCAAATTTTCATTAAATGTATTTTTATAATTTTTTTAGCTGTAAAATGAAATATTAAAATTTAAAAATTCAATATTTGGAAAATGAGTGCTAATTTAATGGTTGTGAATTTTCTGAATGTGAAAACGGAATTTAAACATACTAATTAAATAATCAGTAGTTCTATAAACAGATTTTGCATAGACATACATGGGATTTGGTGACTAGAGATGGGAAAGTCATACGAGGGAGTGAGCAACCTTTATCCCATTTTTAGTTTTATATTAAAGGGATTGCATATTTTGGTGTAATGAAGCATTACTAGCTGGGTATTAAGTAAAATAGTGATTGCAAAATCTAGGTTTTATAAGTTTATTTTTTTTTCCTTTCCCCCTTAACAAAAATTGAAATTCCTAAAAAAATTTTGTTTTCAAAAATGGGTCACGAAAATAAAATCAAAGCCCGAAATTTCCACTCAGATTTCACTCGCCACAAAAAAGGGTCTATTTTTTATATATATATATATATATATTTTTTTTTTTTAAATTCTTTAAGTATTTTGAGTTTGTTATTTTTCCTAACTATTTGAAATGCTTTTACAAACATGCATAAAATTATATGTATTAACCCCTTAACGCGCGCTGTCCTCGCTGCGAGGACGCAAAATTTAAGATCCAGCTGCAAAAATTCATCCCGGAAATTTTTTAGCAACAAATTACGTTTTTAACATATCGGAAAACGCCAGTTTTTTTAACCTTAAAATTTAAAATTTCTTTTAGTTTAATTCAGTTCATGAATTCCGGTAGAAGTATAATTTAAATGATCCGAATTGTCTTGCGCCGCAAAGGGTTATAAAGGGTGTCGTATATCACCATGTCTCATAATCATCTATAATTAAAAATCATTTTAATGTATTGTAATTGAGATATGAAAAAGATTAAAATATCTAATAGTTTAAATGTGCAGAGTCATTGAAGGAAAGAAAAGAAACTCTTTGTCAAACAATATCCTATCAAAATCTTTTTCTTATGAAAGATTAAACTTCCTTATTTATTGATTTAACTTTTTACATCAGAAATGCCTTTTTCGTCCATTTCATTTTTCTAATCAGACAGAATGTCGATATGTATAACTTGTTCATTGTTGTCATTTGAAAAAGCCATTTCGGGATGACTTTTTCGATAAAATCCTTGCTTACAAATCATTAGAAGCACAAATCTTTGGCATTTTAGTAAAAAACTGGAAAATGTTGACACTCTTTTGATGATTATTCAACAAAATAAACATAGGCAGAATCTGAAAAAGGGCTCGGGCTCATTTTCATGGGCCAATATCACATAGGCAAATTTTTGCATTTCTTTTCTTTCGGATAGTGGGCGACGGGCAAAGAGGCTCTCTGTTCGTCTATTCTCACTCTGCTTGGAGAAATCACAGTGGGAGAAACTTAACTGCTGAAGAGAATAGATTTTTTATGTATGCACCGCAGAATGCACTAAGCATTTTCCCTCTCCCTGTGTTGATGTGAGTCAGGGGAAGAGGCGGGGGGCAATCATCGGATAGACTCGGCACTCCTAGAAGCGAAAATGGGGAGATTAAAATATGAGGTTATATAATATTGGCAAGATTTTCCTATATTTAAATCGATAAATGAATGTTTTGTCACCGTATCGTAAAGGGCAAAATTAACGGTCGCCACTGCCTACATGGCGATTAAATAAAAAAAGATGGCGATTAAAAATTATGCATCGATCGCCACTAAAGTCGCCACTTTTGTGATCATTAAAAGTTTTTAAAAGTCGAGCAATGATTGGCAATCGAAGCCTTGTGATTTCCAATCTTTTTCCATCCATGGCATAAATGTTCATTTTAAACTTGCTTTATTATATTCTATAACCTATAAAGAAGTAGAATTGTTTAATATCTCTCACTCATGTAATTTTTTGGACCCCCTTTCGCTCCACCTAACGATCGGTGATCACACAGCTTACAGAAAGTTTTATAATTTCTAATCTTTCTCTATTTGCTGCATAAATATAAAATATCTATTTTAAACTTGCTTTGTTAGATTCTAGAATCTATAAAGAAGTAGAATTGTTTAATATCTTTTACTCATAATTTTTGTTATCCCCCCTACCCCCCCTCCGCTAACAATTGGCAATCCCTTACTCCACTGATGCCTTGTGACTTCCAATCTTTCTCTATTCATAACATAAATGTAAATATTCATTTTAAACTTGCTTAACTGGATTCTAGAACCTATAAAGGGGTAGAACTACTCTCATTCATGTATTTTTTTACTCCTCTCCCCCCCCCCCCCCCCTCAATCTCCATTTTCAACTAGCAGTCAACGATCAGATGTCCTGCGAAGGATAATCTTTTTCCATTATTATTTTATCCATAGTATTTAGTGTATATTTAACCCATTTAAGCTATTTGGCAAATGTGTGCATCAAAATTTGATTTGGCTTAAATGTGTATTTTTCTAAAGTTTTCGTTTTTGCTTTCTTTAGGGTATAAATCTTCATTTTTCCTTTTTATTTTCAAGTAGAAATCTCCCTATTTTTAAAGCTGCAAATTTGGCAGCTAAGTAGGTTATTTTTAATTAAGCAGCTAACTTTTTATATCGATGCTTTTTAAGAGGAAATACTTTAAATCTAGTGAAATAAAATCATTTAAAAAGGTGTGTTTTTAGAAATAAGGAAGGATAATAAAATTGCTAACTGTATTTACACATGACCATGTAAAAGTTATAGTGATGGTGATGAATCGGCCGATTCATTTACTAGAAAATATCAATATGAATTGTGAATGATAACAGGTTATTTCATTTAAATAAATTTGAAAAGAAAAAAGTACTACTGAATTAATTAAAAAATAAAAACTTTTGCTGTTATTATTACAGCCTTAAACATATTTTAATTTAGGATGTGCATTTTAGGATTTTAAAAAAGAGCGAATACAAATTACAATTCCATTGTCCATGCATTAATTTTATTATACCACAAAATGGTGACAAAGATTTTCGCAATCTGAAAGAAATAGTCTCATCATATAAAAAGTGGCCACTAACTTAAAAAAGTGGCTACTAACAAAACTGACAGCACTGGCCACTAATGAATCTTCCCAGTTTTGTCCTTTACCGTATCGTGTAAGAATTCCATCTATAACTTGACCTCGGCAAGTGGAAATTTCGTGCCCTGAATTAAATCTTGTATTGATCCCCGTTTGCAATATTTTTGTCTAGGCAGATGGATTCTAGTTTCATAACTATATGCTAGATACTTTACTAAGTACTTCCATTATCTGCTGGGAAATATTTTACCTGTACATACCTCAGTGAAATATTAAATTATATACCGTAAAATGTCATTTCTAAGAGTGACACTGTTTATTGGGCAACTGTGCTTAGTTTCATATTTGAGATGAATTTAACTTGCAGTGTTTTCTAAAATAAAACTAAGTCCAGTATAAACTTGCCCATATTGTGTTTAATAGTTAAATATCAAATTTTGTTTCAATGAGTAAATATTTTAGGAAGAGTTTTTATATCCCTCCCTGCACATGTTTGTATGTACAATATACAAATTTAGCATATTTCTATTATAGCGCCTGTTTTACCTTCAAGTAAGAAATGCAAAATTGAGTGATGAAATATATTGTCCTCCTGAAACTTCAGTACTTTTGGCTTCTTATGCAGTTCAAGCTAAACATGGAGACTATAATCCTGAAATCCACAAACCTGGTTGTCTTGCCAATGAGAGATTGTTACCACAGAGGTTTGTTATTGCTTGTTTCTTGATAAACTTATGTAAAAAGAAAAATGCATAAAGTTAATTTTATAATTGAGTAACAGGTGACAAGTTAAAAAAAAAAAAAAAAAAAAAAAAAAAAAAAAAAAAAAGTTTAAAATAAGCTATATTAACTGTGAACTATTGCAGGGTGAAACTTTGCAGGGGCTGTCCCTTAATTAAAGGTTTTTTGAAAAATTTGCTGTCCCTGAATTTTATGTTAAATTATTTTGTTTTTATAGAGAATTTAACATGTTTTGTCTTGTAATGTATTAAGAATTTTTTAAATATCTCTTATAAGTACTTACTTTTAATAATAGCCATATATCATTAATAAATCTACCACTGCCAATCATGCTGCATTCATATAGATTTTCAGGGTTTTTGCATTTTAAGTTTCACCCTTGTAATTGTCTATTATATATTCCTCTCTCCCTTTTATTTCCTGTGATTTGAAATACTTTAAAATTTCTTTGTTTAATGCAATTATCAACAAAATTAAGTTTTTAAATGAAATTATTTAAAGCATAAAATTGTGTCATTGGAAAAATTATCAGATTTAGCTGTAAATTATATATCACCTGTGTTGTAATTTTAAAACTGTATAATTCTAAAAATTGAATTTATTTTTTTTATATATATTTTTTTTTTATCAGGGTTATGGATCAGCATAAACTTACTAAAGAACAGTGGGAAGAAAGAATTATGAATTGGTGGGCGGAACACAAAGGAATGCCAAGGTAATTATTTGCTTTTATTCTAATTCCCGAGGAATCTTGAATTTGTACTTAACGGCCTGTTTCTTTTAGGGAAGATGCCATGATGGAATATTTGAAAATTGCACAAGATCTTGAAATGTATGGAGTTAATTACTTTGAAATAAAAAATAAGAAAGGCACAGATCTCTGGTTAGGTGTTGATGCCTTAGGACTAAATATCTATGAAAAAGATGACAAGTAAGTTTGAAGAAGAAAATAAAAGGGAATATATTTTGTAAGGTTTATTTTTAATGTATGATTTTAAATTATGTATTTCCATAACAAGTTTGAATTTTATTTAGATTCAGATTAAGATGTTTGGCTATTTGCCGTATGATCATAAGCTCTAGTAATAATAAAAGTAGCGAATGAAAAGCATTTTCAATACTGTGTGGTTTTATTTCTGTGAAAAAGCAAAACTGAAACTTCTTTAAAAAAAAAAGTGTGTATTGTAAATGCGAGCGATATAATTTGATGAATGATAGTTTCATATAAGCTAAACAGCATTAATCCCAACGATGCATCACATTCTGAACTAACACTGATAAGTAATTGAAAGAGAAAAGTATAAGACAATTGAAAAATATTTAAATTTCATACACCTTTAAATCAATACAAACTCTACTGGCTATGAAAGGATGGGGCGGGCCTATCTTCTTTTGTTGAAAAAAACACGTGATACTACCTTGGAGGCAAAAACAAGATAAACAGCATGTCTTGCTTTTCAACGAAGGTAAGACTTTATTTTTTTGTACTTGAAGAAGAAAGTCCACGGTTTTCTGAATCTCGAGTGTCTCTTGTTTGTGACAATGCCTTTACCTGTGGATTTCAATTTGGGTGTTTATCAGATAAGTTTCAAAACAGACAGTATTTAAAAAAAAAAAAAATATTCCTTGTATATCTGAATCCCAACTATATATGAACAATATGTGTGCAACATATGTTTACTTTCATATTATTTCCAATATTTGATTTATCCTGTCGACCATAAAATGACAAGCAATTTCCTGTGAAATACATTACAATATGCTACGAGCAGTACTACCGTATGAGAACTAATTTTTTCTGGTTATATATATTTTCAATTTTAACTATTTTATGGTTAATAGTGGCTTGGTATTTAGAAAAATATGTAAACTTGATTGTGGTACAACTTTATTATAGCTCCCTTTGGCGACTTTTGAATTTTTGTTGCCATTTTGAACAAATATCCATAAAATGATACAGCGAGTCTAAAATAGATAATTTATGATATTATTGCATGTTTCTTTGTTTTGTTTTTTTCAATATTTCATAATTTTTTTTTTTTACTATAAAATGAGACAAAAATAGATAATTTATGCAATTTTTTATTTCTCTGTTTTATAACTTGCATTTTTGATGTGCTATTTGGCTGAAAATGGCTGTCACAAAATTAGTTCTTGGTAAAAATATGCAGTCTACTTATGCGTCAAAACTCAAAATATTGCCCAGGATTTTCTAAAAGTTTATTATTACTTAATTTTCAATGTGACGACATTTTGTCATAACATTTAAATATTTAAAAAGAGCCTACTTTATTTCACTCTTGGTCCCATTCGGTCGAGCACCCGGCTTTCAGGAGAGACTAATTCTGCTTTTTCGTCTGCCATCTTTTTTCAACATGTTTGCCACCTGTTGTCTATCTGCTCGTTCGTCTGGCGATCATTGGAAGTCTACGTTGTTTCACTCTTGGTCCCATTCAGTCGAGTGCTGGAAGACGCTGGAAAATGAAAAAGCAGAACATAAGGCAGTTTTCCTAAAAAGTACCCCCTACACACTCTCTTTGTTATATGTATAGATATAAACTTTAAAATGTTATGACATTTTTGTTAAATTTTTTTTATACAGGTTTAATTTTTTTTTTTTTTTTTTACAGGTGTAGGGACTTTTTACTACATTTCTTTTATCTAGCAAAAAAAAAAAAGTTGTATGCATTTTATTTATTGGCAACAGACTGAGATTACAACGCAAAGAAAAATGTCGGGAAATTTATTAGTTACATATGCTAATACTTTTTGATGATAAATAACTTTCTTCCTAATTAAAAATTTGAAGATCCACCTTCGACATGCACACGGAGATGATACAAACTGTGCCAAATGTCATGTCTGCAAGTGTAGTAGAATTTTCTGTAGACGGCTGACAGATAGAAAGATATATATAAAACATTGCTTCTTAACCATGTCCTCATTTTTTGGAAAATATAAAAGCTCTAACAAAAGTGAAAGTAGGG
The DNA here is from genome assembly GCA_963930645.1 of Salticus scenicus. Taxonomy (NCBI): domain Eukaryota; kingdom Metazoa; phylum Arthropoda; class Arachnida; order Araneae; family Salticidae; genus Salticus; species Salticus scenicus. Next base: position 212,438,800 of record OZ005648.1, read on the forward strand.
CTTCTTGCATGATTGTATCTTGTAAAGATACAAGTCTTTCTATTTTAAAACATATCTCTAACTAATAAAATTGCTTGTGTGTATGTTTAGTATTGCATCTTCTTCTGAATCTTTAAAGGAATATTTATGGGGAAATATTTTTTTTATAAATTATTCACTAAGTTCTACATTTTGAATATTGGCATTGGTGATTGTTAGAAGCTACTTCTGGTTTAAGAGGTATCGATCTGTATTTTTATATTTTCTGCAAAGTTATCTTTTGTTTTCATTAGTTATTCATTTGTCTTTCAGGTGATTATATTATTTCTATTAACTGATAATATATAAAAGATAAAGGGTTTATGGTTTAAATAATTTGAGTGTCATTTTACCTTACAAGGAAACATTCAAAGGGTGTCTGTCGTCTTCAAAAAATATTGAAAAAAAAAGTGATTCTCATTCTACTCTTCATAAAACACCAGAAAGTGAAAAAATTATCGGCTAAAATGAATTATAGCAATTACAAAAAAAAAAATTATCAAAATTAAGCATTTTTGGCGATTTAGTGCTGTTAGGCGATAAGTTCCCTAGCACCGAGATTGCTGTGTAGGAACAGAACAGTATTTTGCTTCTCCACCAAGTACTCAAAATTAATCGCCTAACAGTGTGACATCGCCAAATATGCTTAATTTTGATGATCTTTTGTGGTCGCTGTAATTCTTTTCAGCCGATAATTTTTTCACTTTCTGGTGTTTTATAAAGAGTAGAATCATATTTTTTTAATACAACACCTTTTGAATGTTTCCTTGTTAGTCACAATCACCCCTGTATTTGTATGAGTCAATATTGTCAATGTATGAATAGATTTTGTAATAGTTTTAGAAATGTGATAAAACTTAAATTTCTTTTATAGGTTAACACCAAAAATTGGTTTTCCTTGGAGTGAAATTAGGAATATATCTTTTAATGACAAAAAGTTTGTCATTAAACCAATAGACAAGAAAGCTCCAGTAAGAATTTTCTTTTAAACATTTTAAGAAATTCATTTTTGAATTCTAATAAATTTTTTTAAGAGTTTGTGTTTATTTTTTAAATTTCTGTTGAACTTATGTTAAACTTTCTTTTTAAATATGAACTCGGTTATGTTTTATAACCCCTTGTTCTATAACAAATGCATTATATTAGGAAGATTATCAACACTTACAATTCCAGAAGTTGGAGAATTTTTAGTTATCTCAGAATCCCAGGCAAACTATTGAGAATTCAAATGAATGTGTTTCATCCTTTTCTCAACCTAGAGAAAGAATTGTTTAATTGTTGCATTCTAAAATATAATGTGGGAAATGTTAAGTCTTCAAAGAGGACAGTCTAAAAGTCAAACCTCAGAAGAATTCATGTAGTATTCATTCAACTCTTGCTACTATTTTGTCTTGAGATATGCTGGTAAGCCTCAGACCAACTGATAATAACCTTTCAGGTTCAGAGAGCTGACAAGGAGAGGTCACTACATCTACATGGAAGCAGATTGGGATGAAATTGCATTGGATTGTAGTATACTATGAAGGTAACAACAAACTAAAGCAGTTGCACCCACTAGCCACAGTGTTTAAAGTTTCCGTAATCTTTAAATAGAAGTTATTTCACAAATGAGCCAGCGTCCCAGTAGCGTGACCGTAAAGCACGTGGCTGCCACCCAGATGACCTGGGTTCGAGGCTACCTGCGGACTTTTTTTAAATTTAATTTTTTACGTAATCTAAACTTTTTATTTTATAATGAAATTCAAAATTTAAAAATTTAAAAAAATTATGTCCCCTCTGTCCCAAATTAGTTGCTACATTTGAATACTTTAGTACTGATTATTGATACTGGTGGTTTTATGATTTTGTTAGAATATTTTTCAGAGATTTCAGGATGCTATGCTATGAATCAACATTTCATACCACAATTCTAAATTTTGTTAATAAATTACAAAAGAAAGAAAAATGATTTTAATTTATACATAATTACTATCCAAATAAAATAATTACTTCTCCAATCAATACAGCTTCTTCAAAAATTATAGGTTTATGATGCTATTAAATTATTACAGGCAAAGAAATATTATCTTTAAATGTAGATTTTAAATGATATTCAACATACTTTCTTCTTCGACAACTTTTTTTTTTTAATCATTCTGTGCACAAAATAAAATTTCAGCTGCCTTCTATTATTAACAAGCTAAAAGCATTTACATAATTTATACACATTAAAACCAAATCAGGAAGCTCAAACCAAGATTTAAGTACACCTGCTAACTATTTTACACTTTGTTTTACAGCTTGCCTATTTTTTTAATTATTTAAATTTTTTGTCTGCTTTTCTTTATATTTGTTATTTAGGGTTTTGTAAAACTAAAATTTATTTTTAAAGTTACAGAAATTTATTGTATTTTTAAATTATAAATATTAAAAATAGAAAAAGTTATTTATTTTATAGTCAAGAAAATTAAATCTTTTATTTAAATTATAAAATTTTGAATTGAATTATAAAATAAAGTAAAAATAAATTTAGATTACATAAAAAATTAAATAAGGACAAAAAAAAAAAAAAAAATCCTGCTGCTACCCTCAAACCCTGGTCGTGTGGGTGGTAGCCATGCACTTTATGCTCACGCTACTGTGGCACTGGCTCACTTGTGAAAATAACTTGTATTTAAAGATTAAGGAAACTTTAAATGCTTTTTCCTCGAAATTCTGTGGCTAGTGGGTGCTATTGCTTTAATATGTTGTTACCTTCATAGTATACTACAATGCTGCACGATTTTGTCCCAATCTGAATTTTCTATGTTGTGACCTCTCCTTGTGAGAGTGGGCAAAATCTACTTAGCTTCTCGCACAAGATCTTAAATATACAGTTTGATGCAGTTGTAACAAATTATCTGAGATAGCCATTCATAAAAGTGAATAATGCCAGTTCCACCTCAAAAACATGCAAATTGAGTAAATATCACTTTTTATAATATGTCGTAGCTGCCAACCTTTGAGAATTGAAATTAGGGAGATTCCATCCTTAGAGAATCAAAATTGACTTTGTATACGACATAATTTATGCCATAAATAGAATATTGATAACATAGTAATTGTTGGAAAGAGAAGTAGCAAATAAAAGGAAAATTTTGCTGGATATAGAGGCTTTCTTATTGCAAATAATACGAGAGAGAAAAATAAATAAATAAAACATACTGAATTTAAAATACTACTAGATTATATTAAAATCTAGCCAGATTGAAATTATATATATACATACATTGATTTTGGAAAAATTTTCCTACCTGAAAAATCTATTCATTTTTTCCCCATGTTTACACATTTGGTATAGATGTGACATATAAATATTTAATTTAATTGAGGAGAAATAAATGATTCATGAAGTTCAGCAATGAAGTCTACAAATAAAAAAAAAAAAAAAAAATCTGAGTACGAAATATTAAACTCTTTCAATTCTACTTCTAGAATCTAATAAAGTAAGTTTAAAATTAATATTACCATTTATGTTGCAGATGGATAAAGATTGGGAAATATGACTTCAGCAGAACATTTGATTACCAATCGCTAGTTGGAGATAAAGTAGGAGGGGGGCAAAAAATAATTTCATGAGCAAGAAATATTTAACGATTTTATTTCTTTACAGGTTCTACAATCTCATAAACAAGTTTGAAATGAATATTGACATTTATGTTGTGGATGGAGAAAGATTGGGAATCATCAGCTTTCGCAGAACATTTGATTTTCGATCATTCAATAGTTTCTTTTTTTTTTTAAAAGAACAATATCCACAACTTTTTTAAAAATGGAAGAAATAAATTTGCGGTATTCGGTGAATTAGATTAAAGAAATTCGTGGATTTCCATGAATTTGCAGAAAAATCACATGCTTGAAATGTTAGCATGAGGAATACAGAGAAAAAAAAATAGGTTTTGAAAAATTCAGGAGATATTGTTTTTCGGGAGTTAAGGAGATTGCCACAAAATTCAGGAGTCTCCCAAATTTTTTGAGAGTTGGCAGCTATGATGTGTATCGCATATACCAAATTTGATGCCTATTATATATCATAAAAACTGCGATATAGTAGAGATGGCAGCATAACAGTGCCACGTATATATTCCCAAATTGAATCAGCATAGTTTTTCAAAATATCCATTTCACATACCTAGTTTAGTGCAATTATGCATCAAAATTGAGATATTACTTTCCCATATACGGGGTTATGCTGCAGCATAGCAGCATCACTTCTTGATCAATACGCACCCTGACTGAATCAACATAGTTTTTCGTCAGGGCCCTTATACCTATCAAGATTTGTGCATTTATACACTATAGAAACTTTGATACAATATTCCCATATCCTTAAATAGTGGAAATTGCTGTATATCAGCGCCACCTGTTGGGCAATATATACCTTTAATTTTGCTTGTTTTACTCCATGAACAACTAAACCCCTGAAGTATTTTGTATTGTTTTAATCCATGCAACTCAATGTACAGTCAGTAACAAAACTGTCCGAACACTAGCAAAAATTCCTGTATAAAAAAAAAAAAAAATATATATATATATATATATATATACTTAATACTGTTTTGTTAAATAAATCCTTGTCGAATCATGTTCTTAGTCTAAGAACAGGATTCAACAAGGATTTATTTAGCAAAACTGTATTAAGTGTACTTTTTTTATATAGGAATTTTTGCTAGTGTTCGGAGACTTTTGTTACCGACTATCATCCTGTGAGTATTGCTTATTATGGTTGTTTTTTGTTAGATTGTCTGTTATTTTGAACTTATAATAGTTTATTCTACTTTAAATTTCACTTTAATAATTTTCATGTAAGATAGGGAGCCCGCTAGTGATTGTGATGTGCTATTATAGCCGCTAGTGAACGAAATTGTACATTGGTGCTCAAGGGTGAAAAAGGTCTCCCCTGATGAATTTATTTCACCTTTCTGAGCTTCTTCTACTTGAAAAATATTCTATCTTATTGATCACTGTGGTTTCAGTAACCTTGTATCTGTTGCTTGGCTTTTACTATGTTTCATTATTCATCTTGAAATATTGTCCTAGAGTCAACCTTCTTTTCATCAGTCTAATTACACGGTCCTATTTCAATTCTCAACAAGTACTGTTGTACAGAGGATTGGCGTCAGTGCTATTGTTGAACTTGATAATTGAATCAATTTGGGAAATCTTGTTGCTTTGTTTGGTGTATGTATGTCTGGTGAATTGTTTGACTAACTATTCTTCGTTCTCATTCTTTGCTTCTACTATAAAAAAATTATATATATAACAATTACTTAAATTTTGATTCCTATTAAAGCGAGATCGGGATCATGAATGGTGATAACGAATATTGATTTAGATCTTAGCCAGTAAGTAACGATTTTCTATGAAAGAAACCAGTGTCTGACATCACGCATGCATTATTGCCTAACTGTTGATAGTTTCCTATTGAAGAAATGATTTCAAACGAGGAAACAAATATTCAGATCATAGTAGCAGTAAGTAAAGGTTTTGTATGAGACCAGTGTCTAGCTTCATGCATGTGCTATGCATGTATCATTTACTCCCTTTCATATTGACAATTATTGGCTTTCACTAGGTGGAAAATTTAGGTTCACATAAATTGTTATGGTCACTCACAGTACATTCATATCTGGTAATCGTGGTGTTTGTGATTTATCACCAACTGAGAGATTGTACTAACGGTTTGGAAATGCATGCTTTAAATCCAGTGTTTCAAAATATTTCGATGTTACCGCCCAGTCCTATAGAGGACTTAAAACATGTAAATATAACAAACTCAATTTTAAAGTTTTGACTGAAAAACTGTCTCTAACATATTAAGTATAAGAGGAGGTAAAAAGCAGGTTTATGATTGCAGGGTTCCCAGTGGCTACTAAAAAGCAACTATTTGCTACTAAAATCATCCAAGCGAGTATGACATCTATTTCTGTGTAAAAGTGGCTTAAAAGCTACTAATTTCAGGTTAGTCAGCACTATTTTCAGAAAAATGGAGATTATTTTGAACAAAAAATTATTCTCTGCTGTTTTTTCTGTGCCTTATCTGCATTTTTATTTCCATTATTAGCCGACTACTGTGGGTAATTGGAATACTTATTGTATTCAGACAAGAAATTCAATTCGGAGTTTTAATAATTTTAAGGTTTACAGTGTCCAAAAAAGTGGTTTTTGGCAATCTGTGTGTGTGTGTGTGTGTGGGAGAGAGAGATTGTCTTACTACCATATCTCCGAAACTAATAAATGTAGAACGATGAAACTTCAGAATTGAGGCAGGTCTGATGTACAAATGATTTTTCTGAGAATTTGAAAACCAAAAATGTGACATTGGAAACCAAAAGTGGGACCATAAACTTGTATATAAACACCCTCTTAGATGTTCTTTCATATGTATCAGTTGGTTACTTCAGAAAAATTGATAAGCTTTCTGTATAAGTAGGTCAATTTGAGATTCTCGTAAAACAGCTGTACAATTTTTTTTTTTTAACTCCCCATATTAACTCCCGTTTATATATTCTTTTGTATGTAATTGTTGGTTTTTGGTTAACAATTGAGTTTGCCATGTTTTGGTTAAAGTATCTGAAAAACAGCTCTAACTTTTTCTTAAATTGCTATATAAATTCCTTTTTAGGTATCCTTTTGCATCAAATTAATTTTTCGTGGTTATTACAAGAAAATTTAGCAATCATCCTGATTAGGTAGGTCAGTTTTAGGTCTCGGAAATTAGTGTCTCAAAAAAAGCTGTGTAGTTTTTTTAAATTTCACTATGTAACTGTTTTATATGCCTCTATACATGTGTCAATTTCCTTTTACAAGAAGGGTATCTAATTTCTTAAATCAATTTTATATTATCTGACCACATTATCTCTAAAAACTGCTTAAATTATGTATATAAATATTATGTTTTTTAAATCTAAAACTACTACAGTCAAACCTCGTTAACATGAACATGCTTAACGTGAATTACTTTTAATATGAACTATTTCCACAATCCCCATGAAAATGAAGGTCAGTTTCAGAGTTACTGATAATATAAACATTTTTTTATTCCCCTTGATTTTATTCCCCTTGAGATTCACATTAACAAGGTTCGACTGTATTTGGATCGGCGTGGCTACCATTTTGGTTACTATTTCATACTTTAAAGGCAACTAAAGCAACTATTTGAGTGTCTTTCATGCTGGAATTTAGAAATTCAGTCAAAACATTATGCACATTTTTCCTACATCTTTACTTTAATCATTTATTAAAAGTATATTTTTCTGCTTATTTTCTCAGGTTATTAGTGGGTCCCCCTCCACCCCATTTCATCTCAAATATTCAGCATTCTCATATTGTCTTAATTTATGAATGCAAAATTTTTTTGTCCATTTTATATTTGGTTCTTTTCTATTGATGCATTTCTTATTCACTTAAATCATTTTTAATGTATTCAGTTTGTTATTGTTAAACTAGGGACTTTCTTAAAATCTAGGATTTCGTCTTTTTTGCTCCTCGCTTGCGAATCAACAAAAGAATCTTATCCTTATGCATGGGTAACCATGAACTGTACACTAGACGTAGGAAACCAGATACAATTGAAGTACAACAAATGAAAGCCCAAGCTCGGGAAGAAAAACTTGCTAAACAACAAGAAAGGTATGTTAATTTCAACATGATAGATAAATATCTTGATCATTAATTTCTAAACTTGTCTTACATAAATTAATTTCACTGTAGGGAAAAACTTAGACGTGAGATGGAAGCTAGAGAACAAGCAGAAAAGAAACAACAAGAGTATGCCGAGAAAATTAGGCAGATGCAAGAAGAAATGGAAAATAGGCAGAGAGGTAAGTGCATTTTTTTTTTTTTTTTTTTTTTTTTTTTTTTTGGGGGGGGGGGGGGAGCTTAGTTAATGTGACACCACTTGCAAATTTGTTTCCTAGTTTGATAAAAATTGTAATTGTTCAGCATTCTCATTTACGTGTAAGTTATTTTGAAACTAAGTAAAATAAAAGTAACGCTCAGCAGTTAGTGTGAGACTTATAGTAGAACAGGAACCAAAACTCACTTTTGATTTATTGATGACATATGCATCAGATTTTGTATGCTTGGCACTCATAGCTCACTTGTAAATCTTCGTCAGATAAAAACGGGTAGCACTAATTATGGTAGCACAGGTAGCACGAATTACAGCATGAAGAATTTGAAAAACATCCAGTGCCAGCACGGGAATCGAACCCACTCTCCTACGCTCGAAGGCAATTAGCAGTGTGCGATTAGCATATTTAAAAGTTTTTCTTTTTAAAATCCAAATATTTTTTTTCTCCCCTCAAGGAGACTAATCAATCTTTTATGCTTAAAAGATTACCAAACTAAACAGTACATGTCATATGGTGAAAAATGTCTAAATGTCACAATGAGTGATTAAACAAAAAAATTTGACAGCCCTGTTGGATTTTCATGAGATTCACACAACCTATGAAAATTATTGGATTAGATTATTGGAGCTATTGGATTTTTCTTCCTTTTTTTTTTTAAGTTGTAAATTTCATGATCTAACAAACAAATGTGAGATATTTGCTATAAATTTTGTTAAAAATAATATAAATTTATCTGATGTGAATTTGTTTTTTATATAGAGCTCTTGGAAGCTCAAGAAAGCATTCGCCGTCTTGAAGATCAGCTGCGAGAAGTACAGAAATCTAAACAAGACTTAGAACAGAAGCAAGGTGAATTGGAAGAAATGTTGAAAAAGCTTGAAAATGATAAAGCCATGGAAGCTGAAGAAAAAGCCAAATTGGTAATTTTTTGTTTCTAATCAGTTTTACTAATTTCTTAAAGTAGGTTCATAGCTAATTTTTTGTAAACTGTGCTAGAAGTTTCCTTTTGAAATGTAATGTAAATTGTTAATCGGGGCTACCATTAGGTATTCTCTATGCATACTTGCCAACTTTTCCGGTTTTTCCAGAAGACTTCTGGTTTTTAACTTGTCTTCCGGACAGATGAAATCTTCCGTTTTTAAAAAAGTCAGATATCGTTAGTTTTAAAAATAAACCCAAATGCCAAATGTTCTACGAAAACTCCTGATTCCCAATCTTTCTCCATCCATAACATAAATGGCAATATTCATTTCAAACTTGCTTTTTGAGATTCTAGAACATTTAAAGAAATAGAATTGTTAAATATTTCTTGCTGATGTAATTATTTTTTGCCCCCCCCCTCCCCCTCCTTATTTATCTCCAACTAGTGATCAGCAATCTAATGTTCTGCAGAAGTCTTTTGTTTCCTAATCTTTATCCATTTGCAACATAAATGATAATATTAATTTTAAAATTTTTACATTAGATTCTACAAGTCGAGTTGAAAGAATTAAATATTTCTTACTCTGTAATTATTTTTGTATTCCCCCCCCCCCCCCCTTCCCCGGATTGTGATCAATGATCAATTCTAGAAACAATAAAGCAATGTAAGTGCTCAATATTTCTCACATATGTAAATTATTTTTAGATCTTAATTGCTGAATTTAATGAATCTGTTTATTTTTCCTCAATTAAATTAAATATTTGTATGTCATATTTATACCAAATGTGTATACACAGGAAAAAAAAAAAGAATTTTTTTTTCAGGTAGGAAAATTTTTCCCAAATCAATTTAAGAAAATTAATACTCAGTTGGTTTTATGCACGTTTGAAACTGATAATTAGCTACTGCTCCTTTTTTTTTTTTTTTTATATGTATGATTAATGTACACACACAAAAATCATATTCTATATTTATTTAAAAAATTAGTTATACTTTAACTTAACTAAGTTTTTTTTGTCTATTGTTAAATACATTTCTTACAGATTCTGTTTAGTAGATATTTATATGTTGAAGAGGAAGAACTTCATTTAAAACTTTTATATATTTAGTATAATCAATCTATAGTAAAACGTTTTTATAGATTGCTTCTAAATATTAAAATAGTAAAACTGTATTGTTTAGTACGTCAAAGAGAAAAAGAAAAAACAATCTTCCCTTTTTTTTATGAAATCTTCTGGTTTTTCAACAAAAATCTTCCCTTTTTTTATTAAAATTGGTTGGCAAGTATGTCTATGCATTATTTATTGAAAATAGTGTTTTTATTTCCCTCTGTTTTTAAAATTATCGTGTAATCTTTATCTAGTAATTAGTCATGAAGAAAACTTGCTTAAAATTTTTTTCTTTTGATAAATTGAATCATTTTGATTAGATAATTCTCAATTGTAGTCTTGTCACTAGCTATAATTCTTTATTTTAATGTTTAACATTAGATTGGATTTTACTGTAACTGAATCTGCTGATGCACTTTTAAATAGGATTTTAATATTTGGATAAAGTTCTATTCTATATTTGATAAATGTTCCAAGATATGTTACAGCAGAAATAAGGCATGTAGTAGCTGACTCTCTCTCATGAAAATAGAATTGGTTTATTGTTATTTTGCTGCAGTTATGGCTTTTAAGTTTTCCTCAGTGCATGACAGACTATATTGAGTATAAACTATTAATCCATCCTAAAAACCAAATAAATAAAACATTATATTGTGAAGCTATGCTAACTTCCCAGTTAGAAAAAGGGGGAGAAAAAAAACTACAGATAATCTGAAGGTATTTGGAACAAAAATCATAAAATCTACAGAATAACTACAGCAGTTTAAAAGCAAAAAATTTGCAGTTTGGAAGAAAGTCATTTTTCCCCCCTTATTTATTTATTTTTTGTTTCAAATGCCTTCAGATTGTCTGCAGATTTTATTCTTTTAAATATTTTCTGAAGATTTTTTTTTTTTTAGCTGGGTTTCTGCAAATTAGTCTACAGATGGTAATGTTAAAGTTTGTTTCAGTTAGGCAGTTAAGGAGATAAATATTTTAATTAAGTTTATTTTGTTACTTCAAAATTTACCATGGCCATCATATGTCCCCCCCCCCCTCCCCCTGAAAAATAAGTTTTTTAATCTGTTGAGGAAACGAATATTTAAGAGATTTTATAGGGATGAAATTTAAAATTCTTAATAATTTTGTGCAATTTTTAAATATAAGATACTTCTTATACTGATGATAATGAGGGCATCTTTTGTGTATTAATATTCTGTTTATGACAACAAATATATCCAAAGTGAAAAAATGCATACAAGACATAAAAATATATGGGAAACTATTGCATTTTTATACTAAGTTTCAGACACTATATCTTGTATGCAAACAGTTGATCTTGTTTTTGCTGTATTCATTTCAACTAGATCTCCAAAATTTAGTTTGTTGTAGTTCGTATTTTTAGTGTTCATTTTTTTAAAAAGGGCAGGGTAGATGTATGGAAAGGGCGCTTTCTTTGTGAATAAAAGGGCACATATTGATAGACAAAAGAGCATTTTCTCCACCACTCGCTAAATGGATTATAAAATGTGCTGTCCACAAAATAAATAAAAATTAATAGAGAACACTCTATCTCATCACGAAATTAATGGAGAAATATAGCATGTTAGGTACCATCCTTCTTGGTTTCATGACTATTTTAATTTAATTATTTAGGAAAAATGAGCTTAAATGCCATTTACACAAGTAAACATGCAACAAAGTTAAGATTTCCATTTCCTACGAATCTGCAGTTTTGACTTTGTAGAGAAAATTTTATCATTGGATACAGATTTGAAGTCATTCGGTGAATAAGCTTAGCAATTATACTTATTGGGACTTTTGACTTTTTTAATGTCAGGCATGAGATTCTTTTGCGGATCCGCGATTTTCTGCTTTTATGTAATTTCTGTTAATTCCACGTTTTTTGTATAAAACTCCAATAATAAGTGTTCAAACGCTCCACGAAAGACTTTAGATTCTCAATCTTTCTCCATCCAAAATATAAATATCAATATTTGTTTTAAATGTGCTTTATTATTCAATATTTCTCACTCATAATTATTTTTTTTTTGTCCTGCTCCGTTCCCCCCCCCCCCTTTTTTTTTTGTTTGTTTCCAATCTAACAATCACCGATCATTCTGCAGGAAGCCTTTTATTTTTGAATATTTATCCATACACAACAAAAATATTAATATTAATTTTAAATTTACTTTATGATATTCTAGAACCCATAAAGAAGTAGAATTGTGTTTAATATTTCTCACTCATGAACTACTTTTTAACCCCCCTTTCCCATTTTCCACCACCAATCAATGATTGATTAAATGTTGGTTGCTAGCTAATGTTTTTTTTAACACTCGTTTTATTGTGTTAATGTGCATTTTTATACCATGTAAGTTTTCGATGGGATTAATGTTTGGTGAGTTTGGTGGCCAAGGAAGTACCTTAATGTTGTGTTGGTGGAACCAATACTTAGTTGACACAGAGGTATGTGGTGACACTAAATCTTGTTGAAAGATGAAATCATCTTCAAATAAATCTTCTGATGATGGAATCATGTAATATTCCAAAATTTCTTGATATATCTGAGAGTTAACCTTTTCGTAGACGATGCATAACTTTCCAGTTCCTTCTGTGCTCATGCAACCCCAAACCATGACACTAGCAGCAAATTTTTCCAAACGTTAAAGACATTCTATCAAATGCTTCTTGCTTCATTCTTCAAACTCGATTACCTTGATTACCATATGAAACACAAAACATACTTTCATCACTAAATAATATTTTTTTTCAACATCTTGATTTACACCAATTCAATCTTATATGCTTTTGTTTTGCAGTCATGAGAGGTTTTGTTTTTGGTACACGAGATTCAAACTTAAATTTATGGAGACGTCTTAATGTTGTCAATGTAGTAACTTCAACTCCTTCAATTCATTTTCGGTGCGAGAATCGCACACTTTTAAAACGGTTTTTCTTAACTATACACTTCAGTTTCCTGTCATCTGTAGCAGATGTTTTTGGTTTTTGGCTGCCATTTCGGCGATTATTTTGAAATTTTCCATTTTTTTAATATTGTGTTAGCATTCTACTAACGCTTGATTTTGAACAATGTAAATAATTCGCTGTATAACATTGATTTTTACGATGCCGATACAAATCAATCAGCCATACGAAGTTTAACAGATTCAGGAATCAGGAATATCACTCATACAACTCATTTTAAGACGAAAAAGCAAGCAAACTGCAAAAAGAATACTGATTTTAAATAAAATCATCTGAATTTAATCGATGAGGCCACCAGTTATGAATTGGTGATGAGTAAAGGATAATTAATAATAGGAGACTTGGCGTTGGAATATTAAAACTCGAATAAACGACTACGTCAGAAATGCCAAAGAAAAATATTGGATCAAACGCCAATATTTTTCTTTGGCGTTTCTGACGTAGTCATTTATTAGAGTTTTAAAGGAGAATTAATGTGAAATATTCTAATATTTTGAACCACTTGAATAAATACTCTAATATTTAAAAAAAAAAAAAAATTCAATTAATCGTTTCAAAAAGGATATTTTAAGATAAGTTTAATCAACAATAAGTTCTTAATAAAAACATGGTTTGCATATTTGCATTAAGACATTAAATTACCAAACGCTATTTTCAATTTGTAAAAAAGTGTAATTATTCTAATATTTTGAATATGAGCTGTATATACTCCTCATAGCAGAAAATGCGAGACGCGAGACATACGTCGCTGATTTTTCTTTTAGTCTGCGCTTTAGTTAGGAAGCGATGCCCCCACATGCACAGAAATTTTTTCCTAGTTAACTATTACTATTAATTATCAATAACTCATATTAATTTTACACTCACAAGTTAAAAATAACTCTCATTATGTACATGTATACGAAATTTTGTCCTATACTACCATGTTAAAAATTTAGAAAAAATGCAATCACAGCACCACCTGTTGCGCTATTGATCCCCAAATGTAATCAGCACCAGTTTATGTCTGGGACCAACTAAATACAAAGTTTGGTTAGTTTTTTTTTGTTGTTAAAAGTAGAAAAAAATCGATAACTTTGTTTTAAAATTATCACAGATTTATAGTTCAACCATTCGTTTTAAAGGTGTTGACGAGATCTTTCGAAAGATACACATCTTGAAAATTTCCCCCCAGGGGGGAACCAGTGCCCCCACATACACAATTTTTTTCCCCCTAGTTAACTACTACTATTATCAATAATTCATATTAATTTTACATTCACAAGTTAAATATAACGCTCATTATGTACATTTATATGAAATTTTGTCCTATACTGCCATGTTAAAAGTTTACATAAAACGCGATCACTGTGCCATCTGCTGGGCGATTGATCCCCAAATCTAATCAGCACCATTCCATGTCAGGGTCCAACTATATACAAAGTTTGGTTCAATTTCATTCATTGGTTCGTGAGATACAGTGAAAAATACGAAATTTTGCGATCACAGCGCCACCTTCTGGGCGATTGATCCCCAAATCTAATCAGCACCATGCCCCGTCAGGTTCCAACTATATACCAAGTTTGGTTGAATTTCATTCATTGGTTCGTGAGATACGGTGAAAAATACGAAAATTTGTCCTATACTGCCATGTTAAAAATTTACATAAAATGCGATCACAGCGCCACCTGCTGGGCTATTGATCCCCAAATCTAATCAGCACAATGCCCCGCCAGGGTCCAACTATATACCAAATTTGGTTGAATTTCATTCATTGTTTCGTGAGGTACGGTGAAAACACGAAACCACAGACACACACACAGAGACAGACATTTTTTAAAAACTATCAATTTGTGTTCAGGACATCCCAAAATGTGTAGATCCGTCAAAAAACGGAGGTCGAAAATTTTCACGAATCCAATACTTTATATTACATATAGAAGAAAGTAAAAACTAGAATTGTCAACTTAAGGTATTTAAATAAAAGACTGACTTTTTAGAAATTTGTCAATCTTTTTTCATAGATTTTCCCTTTATGTTAACCCAATTTATTTACTTTGTTCAAATTTAAAAATAATTGTATTTTCTAAAGTTAAACCTGAAAAAGCTAAATATGACAAAATTTGAAAACTGTTAATGTTTTATATATGAAATCTGATCTGCGCTTTAAGGATCTAGGATAAAGGGCATGAAATGTACACTTACATGTTTTAGTGTTCTCTTAGCAGTGAAAAGAAATTTCCAAGTATAAAGTTTTCCTTTATTTGAATAATACTTTCCTATTTACGTGAGTTCGAAGGTAAACTGTACAAGATATCTATAAGCGCTAAAAAGAAGATGCAAACCACTCCTACTTATGCGAGGAAAAAACAAAATTTCCTGGCAGACGAGGAGTGATGAGACGCATAATTCAGGCTAGAAGAAGCTTATACATACCCCTACATGTTACAAAATATTTGCACAAAACAAATACTGATTTCCACATGCTATTTTTTTTAGCTGTCCTTTAAATAGGACAACGGGATAAAATAGGTTAAAAATGTCCCCTCCAAATGGTTTTAGCTTTTTTAAATTCAGAACAAACGTAGAGAAATTTACTCATACTTTAGAATACAGTAAAATACGGAATATATTTTCACTAAAAAAGTATTTGAAATTCATGGAGAATACTTTCATGTGTATCAAAAGAAGCAGAATTTTTATTTAATAATTAAATTTCACTTACCCATATAACTTTTTAATAATTTAAGCCATGGATTAAGCTATTAAAATACTGTATATGTCGAAAACACATCAATGTGTTCTAGGCCTGAAAATGTCACTTATAAAATCTCCGTTATTTTGATTCTTCAATGCTGGCAAGTATGTTATAGTCAATTTATGAATTTCATTTTAGTGTATGTGCAGTTTTTAAATTTTTTCTAGAATATATACACGTTTTATAAACATTTTTTCTTTCTTTTTAAAGGCTGAAGCTATTCAAATGAAGCAACAAGAAGTTATGCGTATTCAGGAAGAAGTGAATTTGAAAGATGAAGAAACCAGAAAACTTCAGGAAGAGGTTGCTGAAGCTAGGCGGCGTCAAGAGGAAGCTGCAGCTGCTTTAATGGATGCTACAACTCCTCAGCATCACCATGTACATGAAGGTGAACACGAAGAAAATGATGATATGGTTAATGGTGAATTTGGTAAGCAGTGTTTATATATAGCAAACAAATTTTATTTCTAAGACATTTAATTCCATAAAAATTATTTAAAAAGCATATTGCAGAATAAATTTATACATTTCAAAGTATATGTGGAATTTTCATTGAGTTCTCTTTACTTTAATGCTTCATGCATAATAACAAAAGGAAGGGTGAAAGGTAAGAGGGTTAACTTTCTTTTTTTATTAATGGTTTTTTTTCCTAGAGGTGTAGAAGGGTAGTTTTAGTGTTTGAGTATAGAGTCATTCTCTTTGGACTGAAGTCAGTATATTGTTTCTTTCATGAAAGAAAACAATTAAAAAGTGAATTGTGCCAGTAATTGTCAAGATACTTGTGAATAATTGTATAATTTGTATCTTGTCCCTCTTTGTTTGCAAGTGCATATACACTCAGTGTATTTTCCTCCCTCAGATTAACTTTAATTACTTTTTAATTTTATTATGTCATTCTGTTTCCGGTAAAATTGCCCTGCAGGATTTTCAACCATTGTGCTGTTTACTATTTCATCAACAACATAAATTGTATAAATGAAACTGGTAATTTTTCAAAAATAAACCACATTATGGAATCTTTTCTGTGCTAACTTGAGCAAATCTACTGTTTATTATCTTAAGGTTTTGCATAACCTTCTAATAAGTTGCATCTTAACTGTTGTATTTGGGAGTAGATATCAAATTTCTGGATAGAATTTGGACATTTTGCTTCTTTGCATCTCTACCCTTATCCTGAATATACCAATTGTTAAAGCAATGAAGCAAAGTCTTTAAACAGTTTAATTTCTCAGCTGTTTTCAAAAATTTTTAATCATGGCTGCAGTAGCTTGGTTGGTATAGCGTCAAGCTCATAATTGGATGATTATTAGTTTGACATTAGTCAGCCAAGGATCATTGTGTGCATTAATGGTGGTGGGTGCATGTAAAATCCATTGTAGTTGCAATATCCTTCATGTTCTTGAATTACAATTCATCTGGGGATTACCAAAGCAGAGGCACTATTTACTTTTGGGAGGATCAAAATTAAATTGTGAAGGCATGTCTCTGGACCAGCTCAACAATAATGTAAAGTCATTGCAATGTTAATTTCCATTCTAATTTTTCTCTTCCATTATATAAGCATGCAATTTTTTTAAATTAGTCATGTGTGTAACAAATGTTGCAGCTTTAGATCAAGAATTAATGTACAACTAGAGCTTTGCTTGCTAGCGGGTCTTTATTTGTAAGAAAATATAGAAAAATCTTATGATAGGGTAAAAACTTTGCTCAGAACGCCCACGCCCAAAACTGCATTTGTCAGCTCACACTTGTGCACTCTGTATTGTATGCTCCCATTTATGTTTGTCCCTTGTTATGAACCACTGTATTTTTATAGGCGAGAAACATGAAGTAAGCGACTGCAATTCAACTGTTTTATTCCTTTTTTTTTTTTTTTTTTTAAATATTTTATTACATTTTTATAGTACATGCTGTTATTTATATTTCTTTTTCATTGTCATTTAAAAATTTGTTTATAGAAGTTGCAAATTTAATTGTTACAAAATTTATTTCTTATTAAATTTATTCTGCAGTTATTTTCAGAACTGTAATTTGAATCAAAATAACTTGCTCTTTAAATCTTGTTTATAATCTTATACAAGATTTATACTTTAGCAATAAGTACGTTTATAATCTTATAAAAGATTTATACTTTGGCAATAAGTACGTTTATAATCTTATACAAGATTTATACTTAGCAATAAGTACGTTTTATAATCTTATACAAGATTTATACTTTGGCAATAAGTAACATTTACTCCAGGGCGAGATTTAAAAACCCTAAATAAACTTGTAGTAATATTGTAATATAAACAATTTTTTAATCACAATAATTGGATTGTCACTAGAAATTTAAAAGTGATTATTTGTAACTTTCTCTCTCTCTCTCTCTCTCTCTCCCCCCCCCCCCCCCCCCACCCCCACATTTTTCTGCTTTAGTGATTTTTTAATCTTTCGGTACTGAGATTACTTAAATTTAATATTTTCTTAAAAATTTTCTTAAGGGACAATTTTCAGATTTTTTTTATTTTTTTATTTTTTAAAGCTTACATTTACATTTAACCCAGTTTGATTGTTAAATCATTAAAGTGGTGATATTTTTGTTCATAATGGCATGAATTTTGACCTACAACCTACAACCAACCGCATGTACAATATTTATTCAAAATTATATATTTTAATAGGTTTTAGACTTCGGTATGTCTTTTTCATTTCTATTTTATGTATAAAGTATTAGACCAGTTTATCTGTGAAAAAGATAAGTGAATATTCCTAAATTAAAGAAAGTTAACAGTACTTAAAACACTTTTTCTTTTTAAATATATAAAAGTATGCCAAATATAACTAATGAAAACATATTTAAAACTGGGGTATTTTTCCTTCAGTTGTTTATGCTAAGAAGATATAAAACTTCTTATTTCATGCATTATATTTTAGTTTTTAACTATTCATAAGGCTTCTATAAATTTGTGACTTTACTCCATTGTGTTTACATTTATTTGCAAAAAAAATTCTAGTGTTTATTCCTGTTAAGCATAATTTGATGTTTATGTATTTTTCCCGTTGTGTGTTACATTTTACCACTCTAAATAATTTAAATTTAGTGAATTTGAAATTTTAAATGGTCCAAAATAAAATGCTTGAAAACATTATAAAAAATTTGCCCTAAATATTGAAACATTGCTGGTCAGTGTTGTAATAAATTGTAAAAGTTTATTAAAATAGTTAGTAGTTTTAAACTACTGAAGCAACTATTCTTACGGTTTTCTTAAATCTTAACCTTTTCAAGCTTAACCCTAAATTATTTAAAGTTGCATAATTGAATTTATGCAACTAATCAAAACAATCTTGATATTAAATTTAAACTGCTGCTTTATGCAGGGTGTTATTGCAGCTGTCAGATATGCAGATTACTTTTCATAATAGCAAACAAATTGACTATGCAAATTCAGCTTTTCTAGCTTATTGAAGCCCACATTTTGTCTGAGTGACTTTCCTGCTACATACTGAAGTGAAGAGATTCGCATCTGTGTTTTCAAGTACTTTAAAAGCATATCAGAAAACATAAGTGGATATATCAATGTTCTCTATCAATTGTGTGTTCGGTGAAATGTTATGCTCAGTTGTCTTTCACCAGGGTTTGTCTTGTGTTATTGACCTAGGAATTGCGTTTATTGTTAGTGTTGATTTGGTTCTTCATTTTTCCTTTATAGAATTCAATTCAGTATTGCTATTACAGATCTAAAACTCCTGTCCACCATCAGTGGATCACAAAAGAGCTCACTTGCAAAGTCAGAAAGGAATGAGACATTATTTGTAGTCTTAAAATGATTTTGGATATCCAGCCGTTCTACTTCTTGCATCATTTGCAATGATTTTATAATTTCACATGGTGGACAACATGTTAATTTCTAATGTTGAAAGACAGCAATGGGGGGGGGGGGGGATGAAAGTGTTTTGACTAACAGCTTACATCCTTTTTCAGCTAACTAAATGATTTCAGCATTATTACAGTAGAATCATTATTTAGGAAATTTATAATTGAGCACAATATCCCACTTCAGCTTTGCTAATCATACAGCTCATCCAGGTTCTAGATTCAAAAATCAGAGCTGTCCTGTGATAGAACCAGAACTGCTGAAAGGTTTGTCTCTGATACAATAGTATAAAACTTATCATTCATATTGAAAGTGAGCAAATATGTATTATCGGTGAATGGTAGTAATTTTCTGATGACACACTTTATCCTATTGTGCTTAGGTATGGTTTATTAGTCACTTTTACAAATTACTTAAATTTTAAATTGATATTTTTCTTTTTTTTTCATGTAACAGCATATTGTAAGATGACAGATATTGAATATCAAACTTTCATTTTATGCATAATTTTTATGCAGATTAATTTTTAAATAGTAAACTATTTAAATTTTAAATGAATACTATATATTCTTTTTTCCTGCAATTTCCTGCTTGGTTATTCAATGTCAGTAATTACTGTTTACATGTGTGGAAATGCATTCACAAGCGGAAATTGGGAGGTGGGAGAAAAACTGTATGCTGCTCCTAAAATAACTAAAAAAATTGGAGGTATTAACAAATACTTAATTTACCACAATGGATTTCTATGCAAAGAGTACATATGTAAATAGTTAATGTGTTTTTACTTCCTTATACAAAGTATAAGAAAGTGCTGTAATCCTGATTTGCAAAATAGATTTTGTCTCTCATTTTATGTCGCTCAAAAACTAATCATCATGGAATGTTGCAAATTATTTATGCGACTACCATGATGTCTAAATATACGCCTGCAAGTTTCGTCTTAATACAAGCTCTCGTTTTAGAGATATCGGCAAGTTTACACTATTTTTTGTGATGTGGCATCTCGCATAACTCAAAAATGGTTGAACGTAGAACGTTTCAAATTGGTATGTAGGTTTGTTATAACATCTAGTTGTGCACCTTCCTTTTTGGTCTTTCTGTGACTTTCCGTTTTGGAGATATTTACGAAAATTATATTCATAATGATCAAATATACAAAGGTTTTGGCCATTATGAGACCTACCATCATAGATTTCAAAATAAGTCATTGATTAGAGCCTGTAATGATATTATTAAGACAGTTGTCTACATTTTTGCATGTAAAAAAGTAATTTGTAAAGACATAAGCAGATTCTAGTCAATGAAGGCATTTTATTTAATGAATATTCAGCCTGTAAATAGAGCCCGTAATGATATTTTTATGAGCCGACATTTTAGCATGTAGAAAGTAATTCTTAATCAATGAATGCACTTTAATGAATATTCAGCACGTAGATAGAGCATGTAATGATCCTGTTATGAAAGTTGCCAACATTTTTGAGAGAAAGTAATTCTTAATTTTAATTATTTAAAAAACGAAGCTTTACTTAATTTATAAAGGAAATTAACCTTGACTGCTCCATTATTTTCATAAGCCCGCTTTTCATCTTGGGGTCCCAGACGTCGTCAGTCATGGCTTAGTGGAAAGTGGCTGGACTTCCCAAAGGTTCGTCGTGGTACCTCTAGTAAAATAAAAAACACAGCTTAAAAAATTTAACGTTAACGTATCTATAAAACCAAACCCTAACATTTTTCAAGTTATAAGAAGTGATAGATATTTCCCCCTTAAAGGCTGCTGGAATTTACAAAATCCCCCCTTAAATATCAAAATAATAAAACTGATTGCTATATAGGTATAACAAAAATAAACATGCCAAAAATACTACTGCTCTAGCTAAAACATATCAAGAAAACAACATCAATGTTCAATTTTAATGACGTAATAAAAATCGCAAATTATAATAACCCTACTTATGCTTTTTTCCGCGAAACAGTTGAGATTATTTGTAACTGTGATGCCATAAATGACCACGAATCAAAAACCGGAATTGACACACAGTGGCGCCACCTGATCACAGGCGACAACGAATCTTTGGAAGTCCAGCCACTTTCCACTCAAGCCATGACTGACGACGTCTGGGGTCCCGAGACAAAAAGCGGCTTATGAAAAATAATGGAGCGGTCAAGTAAGGTTAATTTCCTTTATAAAATAAGTAATTCTTAATATACAAGCAGGTTCTAGTCGATGAATGCACTTTATTTTGTTTTAGTCTTGTTTCTCATTTAAAGAATTTTTGAGGAATTTAGTTCAGGGATATAAACCAATGAAGGAAAATTCCAGACTTCTGTTCTTATTGAAGTTCGAGCTTCTAAACTTTAGCAACCCTAAATTACAAAATTTTACTAAATTTGATGCAAAATCATCAAAATCGATGCCAAGACCAAAATTAGCGTTGACTACAAACTTGGCGAGATTATCGATCAGATTTGGCAGCAAATGTTGTTTCAGGATAGCCAGAATTAGTAAATCCTTTCTCAATTTTAACTGAATTGTTTCTGTAAAATGTAACATTTTCCACCTTTAATTTTCGGCAAAGAGAACAAAAGTAAGCCAATATTCAAAGGATTTTCATTAAACTAAGCTATGTAATTGCCAATGAGAGATTCTGTAATAAGTTATTCCTGAAAAAACTAGTACATTTGTTTGCCAGTATATATAATCCTATTATGACTTTTGTGGTTAGAGTTTTTTCAATTTATTTTTTTTAATTCTTTTTTTCGTGGTTAAAACCTGTTTTGTTTATTTACGAATCAGTTACCTCACACAAAAATGTCACTGTTTTCACAAGAATAAGTATATTCCAATAGGTGTATTCCTTTAAAAAAGTCATGTGATCATCAGTTAAAAAAAAAAAAAAAAAAAAAAATTACCCAAAAGTGATTTAAATGTTATTTTAATACTTTAAATAAGTGGTAAAGTAGTTTAGTTATATTTTAGATAAGTGACCTTTAGTCATTTTAGCTCTCTATGCATGTAAATAATTGCCTTCAGTCGTACTGGTTTGAAGTAAATTAAGTCAGTCTGTATTACATAATTAAAATAGTATAAATGGATTTTTTTTTTTTTTTTTTTTTTTTTTTGTAGTTTTACGTTGAAGGGAGAATTAGGGGGGGGGGGGGGATCTGTCAATTATAGAACATTTTTTGAATGACAACTGTCTCAATTGTTATACCTTTTTATTCCGTTTCTTTTAAAATCTGTAAAATTCTTTGGTATTTTGGAACTAATCTTTGCAGTCATAGTTCTTTGAAGTGATTAGTGCATTTTTTTTTTTTTTTTTTTTTATCCTGTTCGTTTAAAAGTAACAAATACTCTTTGTAAAAGGATGTTAGATTTCACCTATTACTTTCAATTAGATTATTATTCTGTTTTTGTATTTAATATATAAATACCATTTAATTATGTACTTCTTGTTAATGAAATTTTTTTTTCCAATAAATGTTTTGTCATTCTAATTGAAAATTTTATAGAATGTAACCTCTCCCCCCCCCCCTCTCCAAAATTAGGAATTTAGTCTTAATATTTGAGGAAATAAAAACTTCTTCACACACCATAAATTTTAAATCGGCACAACCGGTTTTGAAAGGACGTAGCCTTTCTTCATCAGGTGTAAACACGTGCAACTGCCTTGAAGGCAAAAGCAAGACTGAAAGGAGGACAAAATCCAGAGGGGTAGGAGCAACACAAACAACCAATAGGAAGCAACATGCAGGGCAGGAACAATCAGAGAGGTACACACACACCACAAAATCAGGAGGGAGGAAAGGACTAAACAATTATTATTATTATTATTATTATTATTATTATTTATTTAAATATTAAACTAATAAGTAAACTTAATAAAATATACCCATTAATTATTATTATTTTTTAATTTTAATTAGAATTATTTAATTATAACTAATATGATGTTATAAACATAATGAAGGAAATTATTTAATTGAATTAAACAAATTTTTCCAGGCTGTAGACAGCAAAGTGGAATCAAATTTTTCATTGACAATTTTATCACGATTAAGGTAAATAGCTAAATTTTCCAAAAAATCCAGTTCGGAAACGCGTTTGGCATGAAAGATAATTTTGGCACTCTTAAAATTAAAACTATGGTCAAATTCCCAATTGTGCTTCGCAATAGAAGATTTAGAAATTTCTTGATTAACAACATACCGAGAATGTTCACGTAAACGACATTCAAGATTTCTTTTAGTTTGACCAATATAAGATAAATCAGTTATTACAAGGGACATTATAGATACCCCATTTTTGAAGCTCAGGAACAGGGGATTTGGTTGAAGGGAATTAAAATTTATTGACAGGTTTAAAAATAACGTGAAAATTGAAACGCTTCAAAACTTTGGCTAATTTAAAACATAAGGGGGGGGGGGGTATAAAGGTAAGACAACAAGATTATCAGGTTTAATTTTATAATCAATGGAAAGAGTAGAATTATAAGTTGGCCTACTGAACTTTTTGAGAGCTTATCAATTATAGAGGGTCTAAAACCTCTTTTAATAGCAACAGACTTTAAATAATTCAGTTCTTCTTTAAGAGAAGTAGTATCAGAACAAATTTTAAGGGCACGATACACGTAAGTGTAAAAGGTGCCAATTTTTTGTTTAGCCGGATGATTAGAGAGAGCATGGGGAGGGTTAGAAACAGAGAAAGGTTTCCTGTACACAGAGGTTTTAAAAGAGGAATCGTACCTAGTAACTAAAACATCAAGAAAGGGAAGTTGATTACAATTTTCTAACTCGAAGGTAAACTGAATATGGGGATCAATAGCATTAGCAATATTAAGTTTTTTGCAGTTAAGTTTTTTGCAATCTGGTGTTAAATTACAAAGTTTTATTTCTTTTTAATACCAGTCATCAATGCATTTTAATTGCCACATCACATACAGGTTATTTTGTTGAATTATTTAAAATTTGTCTTTCATAGTTTAATTAATTTAAAATATGAAATTTCAGGAATGTTAACAGAACTGGCTTTGGAAAGTCAGGTCTCACTACCAAAAGATGCTCAAAACAGAGTACAAACTATGCAAAATAATTACTTTTTGTAAGTTAACGTTTGCAGGGATACTGCTCTGTGGGTACATCATGCTCCATAGTGCTATGGGCACCAGTCTTTTCTAATAAAAGCATAGCATTAACATTTATGAAATTTTGTTAAAAGTTTAAAAATGAACTTAATAATTTATTTATATTTTATTTTATATATATATATATATATATATATATATATATATATATATATATATATATATAAATAATATAATTTTTTTTTTTTTTTTTTTTTTTTTTTTTTTTTTTTTTTTTTTTGAGGAATTTTTAAAGTTTTCTTAATTTATGTTTTTCCTGTTTGCAATTTGAATTGTTTCTAAAAGCATGTAAATTTATTTTATTGTTAAAGCATTTTTTTTTTTTTTTTTTTTTTTTTTTTTTTTAGTATACTAAACAATCTGTTTTCTAACAGTATTATAGGTAGCTGCTACCTCTTTAATTCCCTTGCAACATGTTCCTATGTTTTTCTATATTGGTTTTCAAAATCATAAATTTAAATTAATTCTACTAGACTTAAATATAAAATTCCTCTCACCAGAAATTGTTCCTTTTTCCATTACAACTGTTTACAGGTATTTTCTGACAATTATTGGTAAATGTAAACATTTCTTTATTGCTGTTAATCTGATTGCATAAAAACTTTACTTTTAAAACATGTTCAAAATTTGTTACCTCAATTTAAAATTTGAGAAAATGAATCCTAGCAATTTGTTTTTGCTTTCTGCAGTTTTATTTATATAAATGTATCATTCAATATCTCAATTTCACTTGTCTTGATTCAGTATTTTACAAGAAAATATACATTATCTACTAACAGGATTAATTTCAACAGATGTTAGAAAATGGAGGCATTTTCACTGAAAAGAAAATAAGTGCCACATCTGAACTGTTTGTGGCACAAACCTTCTTTCTTTTGCTAAAGAGAGATCCCAACAGCATCTTGTGAACTGTCGCAAGTTAAACCATTTGATCTATAAACTTGTGTTTTCAAGTGCTATTGGCCTGTGAACATAACATTTTTTCAAGGCAAAATGTAAACTAATTTTGGTGGATTTTTTTTTTTCACTTACCTCTTTTTTTGTGTCAATGCCTCAAATCTAAAGCTCTTTCTAGTCCAAAGAGAAGTTTTAGGTTATAATTAATTTATTGAATTTTAATTTTAAATTCTTTTTTTAATTTAACTTTTATTTTCTAAGGTGCTGATTTATCAAATGATGATTCTATAAACTTGCAAAGACCAGAAGAAGATAGAATAACCCAAGTTTCTAAAGAAAAGCATCTACAAGATCAACTTAAGGTAAATAATTGTTTTATTTTTTCATTATATTTACTTTTTAAAAATTTTTAGTAAATAGCTAGTATTTGATTAGAGCATATAATACCTACACAAAGCACCACAGAATTGGCATTTTTAAAGTAATAATTACAGAACTTTGGATAAACACCTTTGGAATAAATACCATCAGAGTTTCTTGCATTTTATGGTGTTTATCCAAAGTTCTGTAATTATTACATATAATAACTTACCTCGCAAACAACAAAAACCTGTATTATTCTATAGAAAATTTGTTTCCTGTATTAATTATCAAATGTTTTTTTCTTTCTTTTAATTCAGTTTTTGCATTCAGAAAATTCACAACCATTAAATTAGTACTAGTTTTCCAGAAATTCATTTTTCATATTTATTTTCTAGCTAAAAAATGTGAAATACTTAGTTGATTTTTTCAGGGTGGCGACTATCAGGAAAAACAAAGAAATCATGGGAAAAATCAGGGAATTTTGTAAAAACACCCAAAAATCATAGAATTTTTCATTTTTGCCCAGCAAACCAGACTGAAAGATTGTCAAACAGGTGTTACAGGGTGTGGAAAATCATGGAAAAATCGGGGAATTTTGTAAAAAACCAAAAAATCATGGAACATTTTATTTTTGCCTTCCAAACACGACTGAAACATCACCAGACAGTTGATATCTTATCCAAGATTGCAGAAGATTTGCTGCTTTGCAGAGTTAACATTTGAAAAAAAAAACTTGCTTTCTTTTTTAATTAAATATTCTTAATGCAACAACTTGAGGAATAATTTTATGTTCTGATGTTAATATGTTGTACATTTTAAAAGGATTCAAATTTTGTTATATTGTGGATTTTTTTCCAAATTTTGAACTTTGTCTGCATTTTATTTTTGTGTACATTAGCAAAGTCAACAAAGAAAGAAGAAAAAAATCATGCAGTTTGCTTAATAGTGAGTAATAATATATACAAAAAAGCGCGATAGACACAAAATTAAGGCCTGTATGTAATAGGTAATGGGAATCGTGGAAATCTGTCAAAATTAGTCGGGAAAATCATGGATCTTTTTTCCTGTTTTTTTTTTTTTTTTTTTTTTTTTTTGTAGCCACTCTGCGTGATCTTATCCAGGATTGCACAAGATTGGCTGCTTTCTAGTCATGAGCATATGAATCTCACCAAGTTAACATTAAAAAAAAAAAAAAAAAAAAAAAAAGTCAACAACTTGAGGAATAATTTTCTTTATGCTAATATGTTGTGCAATTAAAATGAGTCATATTTTTATAATTTTAATTTCTTCAAAATTTAAATTTTTTCATTTTATTTTCCTTTTTGTAAGTGAACAAAGAAAAAAAGTAAAAAACGGATCAGTATAGTTTTTTGAATTGCAGTGTTTTAGCAAGCATGTTACACAAGAGTGTGATATACACAAAATTATGGAATGTATATGACAGGTAACGGAAATCATGGAAATTTGCCAAAATTAGGAAATCAGGAAAAAATCAGAGAACTTTTTTTTTTTTTCTATTTGCTTTTTTTAAAGTTAAAATTTAAAGTATGTGAAACGAATAATAATAAAAAATCATTAAACAATGAATAGTTGGCAAAATAAGTTACACTGTAGAATAACATGGGCTTTGGCTGTTTGCAAGGTTAGGTATTGTATACTCTTAAACACAAAAATTCTATATTGGTCTAATTCAACTATCACCTGTGTTCAGGGGGCTACCCTGACTTCTAGAAGTTTTAATCTTTAAACGTCTGTATTTTCATATTTCCTACAACGTTATTGTTTTCATTGGTGTTCATTCGTCATCCAGGTGATCTATGAACAAATTGTATATTTCTGTTTATTGGTGATACAAGATACAAAACGATTGAGAGCTTCTGGTCTAAATAATTTGAGTATCATTTGGCCTTCAGAGTTGCTTTTTTTCATTTGAGACTTAATTTTCAGGGTTTTTACTTTCAAGTCAGAATCACCTCTGAATTAATTATTCATGACACTTCTAATTTAATTTTTTCTAGAGTAAGAATAGCCTTTCTTTAAAAAAAAAAAAAAAAAAAAATTAGAAAACCGATTTCATGTATAATCTCATTGCAGTTCCCAGAACTTTCTCAGAACTCCCCCCCCCCTCCCCCCTCTCAATGTTTAACAGAGTGAATAAATAAAAGTTAAATAGCAAATTATTTCGCAGTTTTTTGAAAATCAGATGCAAAAAATTCTGACATGCAGGTATTGCATAAAAGACAAAAGTAAATATTTAATATTGACTAAATGTAAATATATTTTAGATGATCAATTCTTAATGAGGAAAAAATAGCCAGACTGCAAATTAAGTTGAATCTTTAGCTCAAATGGCATTAGCATCTTATACCAAAGATTCAAATTTAAAATTAATGCACTTTTTAAAAAAATCTAAAATGTATATAGGGAGCAGAACAAACAATACAGCCTTAACTGTGAAAAACTTGATGTAAAATTTGGGAAATAAAATCTTATGGGAAAACAACAAAAAAAATGTTTAAACAAGATCCTCTGATACAAAATTATATGGAGTATATTTTGCTACACCCATGAATATTCAATGTAAGGAAAGACTCTATACTAGTTACCAGTTTTGTTATCCTACATAAATGAATGACTATATCTATTAAAATTTGTGTTAATAGTGTCAGGAATCTGCAAAGTCATGGAAAATATAGAATATTTAGCAAAAGTCAGCAAAATTTATATTTTCTAAAAGTCAGTAGATGTTTCTAAAGAAAATTTCTATCGGTGGTTCTCAACCAGTGGACTCTGGACCACTAATAGTCTGCAAGAAAATTTTGATGGTTCATAGAAAAATCTGATCTTTAGTAGTTTCGTATTTTATCCATTTTTAGTGATTATACTGGTTATTTTATATCAATATGTACTTTCTGAATTACTCATATTCAGACAAAAGGTTTTCATTTAATTAAATATTTTTTAAGAAATCGACAATTATATTTTCTCAATATGCTATTAGGTCAGGGAATTTTTTCTTGTCATGTACAGTCAAAGAAGTTTTGCTGGGAACCCTGGGAATGAAATAAATATTAAAATCGATGTCAAACTATTTCCCTTTCCCCCCAATTTCTTCAAAATATTTAAAGTTAATTTTGTTTAATTTGTCTGTTTGGTTAGGCATGGTAAGATCTGTGCTAAAACTCATCTCATGAATCATACTATCCCTAAATTAGTCCAGGCAACGAAGGCCAAAATTTGACGAATAGAGGAAAAAAATCGTGTAGTTTTGAAATTTTACATACTCATAGCCGAGAGGGCCCTGAACAACATACTAAAAGTCCCCGCCCGTGGGGGGTGAGCGGGGGGGCAGGGGGGGCAATTTTCAGTTTTTATTAAATATCTTGAAAACTATCGCATTTAGAGAAAAAATGTCAATTACAAAATTAATCTAAGGAAAATTTCCTACAAAAATGTATATTACATTTTGTTTGTACGATCATTAGTTTAAAAGATATAGGGAGATGAAATAACACATTTTCTTGAAAAATTCTTTTTTGCAATAGTAAAATCAACTAAAGTTTGCAATTAAAAGGGTTCTTGTCAAATATTTTCTAATGTAAAAAACAAATATATACATAGTGAATATGCAAGGATAATACAGCATGTTTTGTATGTTTTAAATAATTTTAAGGCTAGTAGGCGTAAGTGGTGGTTTGAGTAAAAATCCAGATAACGAAGACCCAAAATCGATCAACATTAAAAAATATAGTGTAGCTTTGAAATTGAGCACAGTTATAAGGTTAAGTTTCCTGAACAACAAACTAAAAGTCCCCGACCGTTGTGGGTGAGCGGGGGGGCAGGGGGGGGCATTTAAAGGGGGCAATTTTCAGTTTTTATTAAATATCTTGAAAACTATCGCATTTAGAGAAAAAATGTCAATTACAAAATTAATCTACGTAAAATTTCCTACAAAAATGTATATTACATTTTGTTTGTACGATCAAAAGTTTAGAAGATATAGGGGGATGATATAACACATTTTCTTGAAAAATACTTTTTTGCAATAGTAAAATTAACTAAAGTGTGTAATTAAAAGGGTTCTGCTCAAATATTTTCTAATATACAAAATAAATATATACATAGGGAATATGTAAGGATAATACAGCATGTTTTGTACGTTTTAAATAATTTTTAGGCTAGTAGGCGTAAGTGGTGGTTTGAATAAAAATCCAGATAACGAAGACCCAAAATCGATCAACATTAAAAAATATCGTGTAGCTTTGAAATTGAGCACAGTTATAAGGTTAAGTTTACTGGACAACATACTAAAAGTCCCCAACCCTATTCTGTGTTTTTTATTTAATTTTTTATGTTATTTGCAATAGTAATAAAAACTATATTTCGTAATTAAAAAGGTTCAGGTTAAATATTTTTTACTCATACAAATAAATATTTGTATATAAATATCTGTATGTGTGTGTGCGCGCAATGCACCAACTTTAAAGAGTGGAAGACAAATGTAAATTTTTTATACTTTAAAATAAATAGAGTAATCTAAATATTTATACTAATATATTGTTAATTTTTTTAATGCATGCTTGCTATAAGTAATTTTAATGTATCATAACATTCACATTTTATGTATTTTATATCTACTATCACTTACAGAGGATTTAAAGAAAATGCAACTTTTAGTATGTTGTTCAAGACACTTAACCTTATAACTGTGCTCAGTATCAAAGCTATAAGATTTTTTTTTATGTTGATCGGTTTTGAGTCTTCGTTATCTGGATTTTTACCTAAACACCACTTGCGCCTACTAACCTTAAAATTATTTAAAACGTACAAAACATGCTGTATTATCCTTACATATTCCCTATGCATATATTTGTTTTGTACATTGGAAAATATTTTATCAGAACCCTTTTAATTCCACAATTTAGTTGATTTTACTATTGCAAAAAAAAAAAAAGAATTTTTGAAGAAAATGTGTTATTTCGTTCCCCTATATCTTCTAAACTATTGATCATATAAACAAAATAGAATACACATTTTTTTTAGGAAATTTCACGTAGATTAATTTTGCAATTGAAATTTTTTTTTCCCTAAATGCGATAGTTTTCAAGATACTTAATAAAAACTGAAATGTGCCCCCTTTAAATGCCCCCCCCATGGTTAGGGACTTTTAGTATGTTATTCAGGGCACTTAACTTTATAACTGTGCTCAATTTCTAAGCTACACGATTTTTTTTCTTTTTTTTTTTTTTTTTTTTTAATGTTGATCGGTTTTGGGTCTTTGTTATCTAGATTTTTACTCAAACCGCCACTTGCACCTGCTAGCATTAAAATTATTTAAAACTTACAAAACACGCTGTATTATCCTTGCATATTCCCTATGTATATATTTGTTTTTTACATTAGAAAATATTTGACAAGAACCCTTTTAATTCCACACTTTAGTTGATTTTACTATTGCAAAAAAGAATTTTTCAAGAAAATGCGTTATTTCATCTCCCTATATCTTCTAAACTAATGATCGTACAAACAAAATGTACTATACATTTTTGTAGGAAATTTTACGTAGATTAATTTTGTAATTGACATTTTTTCTCTAAATGCGATAGTTTTCAAGATATTTAATAAAAACTGAAAATTGCCCCCCTTAAATGCCCCCCTGCCCCCCGCTCACCCCCCACGGGCGAGGACTTTTAGTATGTTGTTCAGGACCCTCTCGGCTATGAGTGTGCAAAACTTCAAAACTACACGATTTTTTTTTTCTATTTTTCCTATTTTGACTGGACTTATCCAGATTTTTACTCAAACCGCCACTTGTGCCTACTAGCCTTAAAATTATTTAAAACTTACAAAACATGCTGTATTATCCTTGCATATTCCCTATGTATATATTTGTTTTTTACATTAGAAAATATTTGACAAGACCCCTTTTAATTGCACACTTTAGTTGATTTTACTATTGCAAAAAAGAATTTTTCAAGAAAATGTGTTATTTCATCTCCCTATATCTTCTAAACTAATGATCGTACAAACAAAATGTACTATATATTTTTGTAGGAAATTTTACGTAGATTAATTTTGTAATTGACATTTTTTCTCTAAATGCAATAGTTTTCAAGATATTTAATAAAAACTGAAAATTGCCCCCCTTAAATGCCCCCCGCTCACCCCCCACGGGCGGGGACTTTTAGTATGTTGTTCAGGACCCCTTCGGCTATGAGTATGCAAAATTTCAAAACTACACGATTTTTTTCTTCTATTTTTCCTATTTTGACTGGACTAAATGGAGGGTTTGCCACTTTATTTTCAGACAGTATTAAGATGAGTAAATCAGTGTATCAATTGGGCAATTCTATGAAAAAAATGTAATGTCTGTCACACAGATATTATTAAAAAATATTGGTGGATGTAGAAATAATTACTATCCTATTTAATCACAAATATTACAGGAAATATGCCATTAATGCCTGTATGGTAATAGTGGTAATAAGAATTTTTTTTTTGGGGGGGGAGATACTATCCTTTTGTGCGAATGGTACCTTCCTCTATGGAATCGCCCAGTTGCTACCTGCTTATTAAAAAAGTAATAGCATTAGGGTATTTTTTTAATCATCTCTTTTCAAGAATGAAGTTACAACTCTAATGTTCAAAAATGGACATTGAGAACAAAGTATATACTTGTTCCTAAGTTAAACTTTGTATGAATGGCCGAATTTTGGAAAGAGTAGAAAGTGATTGAGCTAAACCAATTTGCAATTGATAAAATTAAATCAGCCTTTCCATAAAAAAATACGTATGATACATAAGGTCAGAGTTTTTAAAATGGTTATTGTGAATATATTACCATAAAAAAAAATTATGGGAATTTTCATGCTTGCCAGTTCCTGCTTATTGTAAGGAAGACTTCCTTATTTTTGGATTGTCTTCTATTCTTCCTTATTCTGAACATTTTAAAGTTATATATTTAATTCATCAAGGACTTCAACAAAGCAAGATTCTTGTTTTTGCTGGGGGGGGGGGGGGAAACTCTTGCATCTCATTAACACTATTTTTAATTAACTGCTAGATTTTTACTTAATAAGCATAAGTTTTGTGACAGTTTAAGGGCCCTCTTCACTCACCGTCGAAAGGAAGCCCAAGCCAATGTTATTCTATGGGGAAATTTTCTTTACAAATAACTTATTAACTAATCGATATTTTTAAATTTTGTTTTCACATTCAGAAAATTCCCAACTGTTAAATTGGGATTTTTTTTGAAAATGTATTTTTTTAATTTTTAATATTTTATTTCGAAACTGCAAAATTAAATTTCACATTGAAAATTCGTATTTCGCAGCTTCAAAATAAAAAAATAATTTTTTAGAAAAGGTGCGTCAATTTAACAGTTGGGAATTTTCAGAATGTGAAAACAGAATTTAAAAATATGTATTAGTTAATAAGTTATTTGTAAAGAAAAATTTTCCATAGAATAACATTAGCTTCGGCTTCTGGCGACAGTGAGTGAAGAGGGCCCTTAAGCCACAGATTGAATTGTCATGTGTTGAACCTGTCAATGTTTAGGTCTGAAAATGTTGCTTGTAGAATTTCCCTTATATTCATTCTTCAATGCTGGCAGGTGTGAATTTTTGATTACAACCAGGTATTAAGAGATCAGTTTCTTGAAATTGAATCTTTACTTTTTAAATACTATGTTTTTCAGATTTTTTTTTTCTTTAAGTGGAAAACCTGAAAATACTTTGTAATTTTTATAAGTAAATTCTTATTAATTTAAAACTTTACTGCATTCTGAATCTATTTTATGAATTATTCTTAAAGCTACTTATTTTCTATTTTTAGGAACTAAGTAAAGAACTTGCATCATCGAAAGATGAGACTAAACTTACTAAAAACGATCTTCTACATCAAGAAAATGTCAGGCAAGGCAGAGACAAATACAAGACACTACGTGAAATCAGAAAAGGCAATACTAAACGACGTGTGGATCAATTTGAAAACATGTAATTAACAAACTGTCATGATAGTGGGTCCTCATACTTCTGTTCTACAAGAAAAACAAAACAAAAATAGTGAATGAGGGGGCTTAGTGTTTATATATCTAAAAATAAAATAACTGTGAAAGCATTTGCATCTAAAAGCATCAGTGCAGTTCATAGTTATACATTCCATGTTTAATGAACTTGTTCCTTCAAGCTGTAATAATATTGGTTTATCAGTTTATCAATAATCCCTGTCGGAAAGATCTGAATACAAATCTTGTTTATTACGATTTTTAAGTTTGAATGATAATCGATTTTTAATCTTGTATCTAGTAAAGCAGAGTCTCTAATATATTTTTTTACGAACAAAGATTTAAGTTTCATCATTTTAAGGAAGCAAGATGTTGAATAAGAACTGACCAAAATACTACTCTAATATTAAAATGTGCCTTTTGTATTGTAAACTATGAATGGTTGCTAGGAAATTTAGAATTATTTGTAATTTTATACATTTTGCAAAGAACTTAATGCTTTCATTATATTTTTAGATGCCCTGCGTACTTACAGTATTAAGAATCATGCTATTTCATATTTGTATATGGTTAGTTTTTTAAATTTAGCATGCTAGCTCTTCAGTCAACATTTTTTCTAACATTTCTACAAGAAAAGCATCTTTTGCACTTTTTTTATTAATGCTTTTATTTTTCTTACTGTTTTTTGCATTCACTTGTAATTTATAAATTAGAATTTTATATGCAGATTCCTAGCCATCAGTATTTTGATATATATTATATCAATTGTTAAGTGTTTTTAAAAAAAATCTGTTCTCTGCTCATCGGAGCTTGTTTATGCTGGTAGGTTTGTAAAACTTGGCTATTTTCCCCCCTCCTCCTTTCCCCATTCTTTCATTGCATTTCATTGATTTTTATTAAAAAGAATGAAATATGTGCTTCCTGTTATGCGTGAGAAATGCAATGTTTGTTTTTTTTTAATTGCTTTCTCGTTTAATGAGGATCATACCTCTCTTTCAATGTTTAATTAATGTTAATAGATGTTTTCAAGATTTGCAAATCAAAGCTTTGTTACATTTTTCAATATTTTAGCTTTTATTTTTTTAAATATATATTGGTTGTTTTTGTGTTGGTGTAAGGATTTAAAAGCAAGGTTCCTGTTATTGTAATATGTGAATTACTAACAATTTTTTAAAGATTTTTCTGAAATTGGTGTTAGTTTATTGGATAGCTTGCAGCTGTCTTAATATTTGTGCAATTAACTACACCTTTTCAGCTTTTTTTTTGTAGATTTAGCTTTTTAGCTTATCTATCAGCTAATCAAACTTTTACCTATCCGTTTCAATGATTGAATATTGATTAAAATATATTTAACTTGTTAGGAAATAACTGTTTTCATTTTATATTTCCTATTTTTATTTCATAATTGTTTATGTATTTACATTAAAAATTTTTCTTTAACCAAGAAGTCATTTTTACCTCCTTTGTTTCTGTATGTAACTTGCTGTTTTGGAATCTGGCAGCAGCAGTTTTTTTTTTTAAGGTTTAGAATAAAATTGAGTTCTGCAACGGCTAGGTTGTTCTTCGTTATTCTTTTTTACTTTATCGTGTGCTACATCAGTATTATACTATTGTCATAAGTTTCTGTCAAACTAAGATAAATCTCTGAGTACATTATTTTAGACTGTATGAGTACTTAGAATTTTGAAAAAAAAACTTCAGTGTCTTGTTTATGCATAGTTTTAGCTTTTTTGTCTTTTTGTTAAGCTCGCCTCTTTTTTTAAAGCAATATTAATATCAGTTTTCTTAAGGTATTTCTTTTAATAAGTTTAACAAATAAATTTTTTTTTTTCTTTACGTTTCAAAAGAGCAATAATTAAAATGCTGAAAAATAGCATGCTTGATTGCTTTTCTATGAAAATGCATTGTTTTAGAATAAAATACATGGATTTTTATGATTTGTAGAAACCCCTAATCACACTCAGCATGAACCTTGCTTTTAAACCATTATTCTTGCTTGACAGTAATTACTTTATCAAAATGAGTAGATGCACTGTCAGACTTAAACATTTGTCTTCATTTGGTGACTTCTGTCAAACACGGTCTGTGCCAAAACATTTGAAGAAATTGCTGGCCAATATCTGTGACTGTGTGAATTTTTAAATATAAACATGTTCTCAGAAATATGGCATGTTTATATTTAATGCTGTAAATTAGCTTGTTTTTAGTTTGTAATCAAAATGACATAACAGTTGCATTAAATTCAGAATTATTTTCTTTTTTATAGATTAGTTTCACTACAAAAGTAAATTTTATAATGCATAAACAAAATCAAACTGTTATAACATCCATATCACTGGCAAATATATGCAACTTCATAGTGGTCTGGGCACTGTAATAAGACAAGTTTGTTACATGTATTCATGAATGAATATTTAAAATCTTTGAAGTTAATAAAAAGCTAAGTTTTACAGTTTTGTTCTTTCTTGTTTTTTTTCCTTCTCTAGGCACATAATACACATGTTACTACTTTTAAAAGGTTTCAGCCAGTTTCCTTTAAAAAGTTATATTTTCAGTAGATTTTCTGCATTAATTTTTTTAAATTTTATAAGACTTTATTTTTTGTTAAAAATTTTTATGTATAGAATGCTAATGCTAATGTAAACATAGAATGTTATTGATTACATCTCATCTGTTTCCAGCTTTTATTGCACAGTAGAAAATCCTATTCTGTTTAAAAGAAGAGGTGGGAAAAAAAAAAAAAAAACCTGTGGATAGCATATAAAGAATTGTGATACTTTATTGCTGGGTGAAATAAATTTTCTTTCAAGGCAAAATAAGGAAAGTCAAAACTGCATCAGAATTTCCTGCAAGTTATAAATAAAATAAAGCACAGACTCTTGAAAACAGTTGTGGAGTTATAAGGGCAGATTTAACATTTTGAAATTGTTATAATTATACATACAAGAAAAAAACTTATTTCAATTTTATTTTTGAGTGGTACTAATATATAAATAAATGTTGATTATCATGCACAATAGTTTTATTTATATTTATAGCATTCAATTTGATTTTCATATTTTGTATTAAGGACAGAGTGCAATTATTTTAGATAAGGGGTAAAAAAGATGTAATATTTTTGGATGAGGAGAAAGAAGAGTGCCAATTTTTCAACCGAAGGGCAGACAGGGTGGAGTAACCTCCTGAAACTGTCTGGGGGAAACTCTGCTACAGCTTGGAAATGGAAGAATTTGAAACAGTGGCTGCTTTAAAATTAAAAATAGCTGCATGATTTGTTTTAAGTAAAAAAAAAAAAGTCTAAGGAGGTGAACTATTGAATGCAAAATAATTTATTGCTTTAACTCTAAAAGCAAAAACTATCATAAGTGACAAACTTATTTAGATTGAAGCATAGTTATAAAATGTTTCATTGTGGATGACAATGCCTGGTTGGTTGTTAAAATGGTTAACTTAAATAATGTATTTCTCTTTTATCTGTGTCAGTTAACATTAAAAATGGGAAATTTTCAATCTCCTAAATTATGTGTGTGAGTAGCACATATAAACGCAATAGAAAAATAGATGTTAAAGTTAATTAAAATATATAAATACCATTGTAAAGATTTTCATAGACAAAGTGTACATAATTGCAGCAGAATCAAAATTTACGTATTTTTTCAAACAGTATACTCATTATCAACATTATTTTTTACACAAGTTAAATACTGGCACAAAAGTATATTTAAATTAAAAAATAGCTGCTGTTATAAACAGATTTCATTCTTTGAGATGAAAAGAGGTTGAAAATTAACTCTGTCATTACTCCTGAAGTTTTTGTATACCCAGGAGGAAGGAGAAAAAAAAGTTCCATTTAGGTGAAAGAGTTCATAAGCTTTTCCATTGGCACATCATAAACATTGCATCGGTGATGCTGTAGTCCAACACTTGAGAACAAATTGAAATTGGAGTATAAGTCAAAACATACAGTGAAAAAGGAAAGTTTTGCGCTGGCATTGTAAT
Organism: Salticus scenicus; assembly: GCA_963930645.1. Taxonomy (NCBI): domain Eukaryota; kingdom Metazoa; phylum Arthropoda; class Arachnida; order Araneae; family Salticidae; genus Salticus; species Salticus scenicus. Next base: position 212,476,689 of record OZ005648.1, read on the forward strand.
ATAGTTCAACAAACAATAAATTATGGCATCAAACTTCATTTAACCCGTTAGTAGTTGCTATAGACAGCGCCACCTATTAAAAATTGCACACTTTTTATTTAACTGTCACCAATAATTTTAAGAAGTGATGTGACCGACATTTCTTAGATTTTATTCGTGTTTTATGTATATCAAATGCTACTTATAAAAATTTTTGGTGGCCATTGAATAAAAAAATCTGGCAATACTAAAAATTGGGTGGCAAATCGACCAACTAGCGACTACTAACGGGTTAAGTTCAAAACTTCAGCAAATTCTAATATTTTCCTTGACATCTTATTGGCAATATTTCTTATTTATACTTAAATATTATGTGAGAAATGCTGAGCTGGTTATTAACCAGGGTAGCTCAGTGGTAGAGCGACCACACTTTAATATAATCTTTATACTCTTGGGTTCTTTTTAAATTAGTTATAACTAGCGATAAATATCTTTAAATTAAAATCATATTCATTATTATTTATCAACTAATTATCGAAAAGGTACTTGCTCTTTCTTCTGTTCTCGGCCGACTTGAAACATGGCGAGTTAGAACAGGATATCAATGACACAAAATAATATTTCTGGAACTTTGGTTTTTGACATATTTAATTAAATGATGATGTATTTACACTGCTGTGAACTATTTACAAGAAGTATTAATTTCAAAATTATTTAGATTCATTTGTTATTCACATATTAATAATTCTCTCAATACTTAAGATAAAGAAAAAGGAAAACAAAATATTAACTAAATCATATCTTAATAAATTTTAAGACACAGAAAACGTGCTTTTCTTACACCTAGTCTACATCTTTCAACACTGCACTTTCGAAAGTGCTTCTTATTCTAATGAAACCAAAAGAATAAACAAAAAAAGCATTTCCACTGTTGCGCCAGGTGCTGACGGCAGGGAAAATGAGGGGGAAAGCACTGATGTAACAACACTCGCATTAAGCGGAGGGCCCACATTAGATTCCCGGCTGTGGTATTTTTCACATAGTTAGTGTAAAAAAAATCGACCTTCCACTCCACTTTATCTAAAATATACTTAAGCATATTAAAGGTGGGGGGAGGAGTGCGACTTCAGTTAAACACAAACTAAAAAATAAAGTAAGATGGGTGACAAAACCAGTCTCCACTAAAGTATTTCCTTATAAAGCCACTATTGAATCGGTCTCAAGTACTCGGTCGCTGCTGTGTATAAATATACAAACCAGCTGCGATAATTTATTTTCATGTACCTGTGGTATAGCGGCAAATCGGCTCACAAGCATGCACCAAATAAGTGGCTTGATGTCACAAGTATAGTTAACTGAAACTGCTATGCTAATGAACCATGGCTATTGCAAAACTATCTGATTAAACAATGCTAGTTAAAGGCAAGTAACTGTGAAAGAGAATGAATCCTTTTTATTCAAACATCGAAACTTGCTGATTGGTGGAAAATAAGTAAAACTTAAGATAAACTGAAATAAAGCAGAAAATTCATTTAAACCTAAATATTTTATCTATTTAAAACAATTAATAAAGATACTCTTAGTTGCTTTAAGTATTGAATAGGTATACAGGTACCCGCCACTTATTAAAATCGCATTTGTGCAGAGCCAAAGTGATTCTATTAAGTGGCTGATTTTTTATATCCGGCAAACATTCCTGAATTGAAGAAAAGGGTATTTCTCTGATTTTGGATATTTTGAAAGGTAGCGATTAATAGAATTAATAAAAAACATTAAATTTTGGCAGAAAATTAGTTAATTATTCCTCGAAAAAATAAATTGAACATATTCTTGATCCGCTTGTCTTTGAGCAAAATCATTACCACTTTGCTAACAGTTCACAGCTTTCTTTTAAATTTAAAATTTTTATATTTAAACCTCTTGTTTCTTAGTTATTTCAGAATAAAAACTAGGAATAATTTTTAAATAATAAAAATGAAATATCACTTCTGAATTAAATCAAATTTGTAACCTATTACTCTGCTTTGAAAATTACGTTTCTTGAAACTGTTACTTAGACAAGTAAAGGGGAGTGTTTAATTTGTAACTCGGCTGCAAGTGTAAAATTTTTGACAAAGAGAATAACGGAGAGATTGCTGTGTTCTGTTTTCTTTTTGACTTCAAAATTTTTTTCTTAAAGTAGTATGTTGTTGCCATCACAATTTTCTTCTTTGTTTTCATATGCAAATTCACACAGATCAAATTAACATCAGTGATGATCTTGTGCAACAATACACAAATACAATTTTACTACAAAATGATATAGTATAAACAATTGTATTCATTCAATTAATCTCATTCAGTTAAATATTTTATAGCGATGTTTGACACAACACAATATAAATAATTACAAATAATACAAGTTTTAGTTTTGATACAGAAATTTTTATAAGTGAATTGTTATCCGAAAGTTACAAATTCTTTTCTCAGTGCAGACAAAAACTGTCTGCAAGCCGTTTTTCTGTGTCCGCGACTATGTCGCGGTGTTTCTGCCACTGGGGTTACCGTAAATGATGTATTTGCCTTTTATCTGTGTCAGTTAACATTAAAAATGGGAAATTTTCAATCTCCTAAATTATATTTGTGGTGAAGCTACTCTATGCATCTAGAGACCAGTTTTTTTCAAACACCTAAAGACGCCAGGAGGACGAACATGGCCCAGCACCGAATTGATACAGGAAATCATCCTCGTATGAAACATCTAAGACGACTTCCATTTGCTAAGCAAGAAGGGATGACTAAGCTACTGAACAAGATGCAGTGTAATGACATCGAACTATCTAAGAGTCCTTGGGCCTCTCTCATAGTTTTGGCATGAAAAAAAGGATGGTTCAACGAGATTCTGCATGGATTATCGTCATTTGAATGACATCACAAAGAAAGATAGTTACCCTCTTCCTAGAATTGACGACATATTAGACACATTTTCTGGTAATTAGTGGTTCTCAATGTTGGATCTGAAGAGAGGCTATTGGCAAGTAGTTACATCCTGACTGTCAGAAGATTGCTTTCGAAATGGGATCAAGATTGGGGTAATTCAGGGGTATGCCATTTGGATTATGTAATGCACCTGCAACTTTTGAATGCCTGATGGACAGTCTTAAAGGGGCTTTCTCCAGGATATTATTATGTGGTGTACTTTTGAAGAACACTTGAGAAACATCCATAGGGTGCTGGGAAAACTCAGAATGGCTAACCTCAAAGGGAATCTTAGCAAGTGCAATTTGTTCCATCGTAAAGTAAGTTTTCTCGGCCGTATAGCCTCTGCCAAAGGTGTGGGAACTAATCCCAAGAAAATCTCTGCAGTCGAGAACTGGAGTTGCTCTGAAAATGTCCATCAATTACGAAGTTTGCTTGAATTATGTGCATACTACAGAAGTTCGTAAAGGGCTTTGCAAGTATACCAGTCCTCTCCACAAGCTGAAGGAAGCTAAACAAAAGTTTCTGTGGACAGAAGAATGTAATAGCCTTCAAGAGACTTAGATGCTTTACATCTTTGCCTATTCTGGCATATCCATAGCCTGACAAACACTTCATATTAGACACTGATGCAAGCCATGAAAATGTCTGTGCTTTTCTGTCACAGGAAGTTGATGGTCAAAGTAAACTTCCATGGTCAGTTTGTGACGTCATGACATGGTATTAGAACCATGTCATGAACTGAAATGTAAAATTGCACTAAGAAAAATTTAGGAAATTTTTAAGAAATGTAAAATTGCAGGACCGTGTATTTAAAATATTTTAATTTGTGAAAAATATCATACACATACTTTTACAGTGCACTTTGTTTATATTTTAAGTGGGGAAAAAAAAAAAAAAAAAAAAACCCTGAAGCTATAAGGAAAATTTGCAGACCTATCTCCAAAAAAAACTTTGTAATATAATTGGTTTAGCTAATTACTACCAGGAATACATTCCAAATTTTGCTTCAGTAATTCTTCCCTTGACTGAATTAACAAAGAAAAGCATACCTAATGAAATCCCCTGGTTTGATGCAGAAGAAACAGCTTTTCAAAATTTGAAACACCATTTAATGAATATGCCATCTGCCATCTCTATAATATATATCTAATATAGCAAAGCCATTCAAATTGTACACTGATGCTTTAAGCGAAGCTATCGGAGCATGTTTATCTCAGTTGGACGATTCTGGCAAAGAACATACGATTGCTTTCTTTAGTAAAAAACTCTCCGTGCCAAATCAAATGGTCAATGAGAGGTTTACAGTGTGCTGATTGCTCTGCGAAAGCTTGATACTTGGCTTTTCAGTGCAGAAGTTGAGGTTATTTCTGATCACAATCCTGACTTTTCTGACCAAAACGATGCCACATGGTGCAAAGTTAGCACGTTGGGCACTAGCTTTGCAAAGATATAATCTAAAAATTATGTATTGGAAGGGGAAGAATCATGGCAATGCCGATTCTTTATCTAGACTTCCTTGAAACATTTCTAATAGTATTAAGTTGTATCTAATTATTCAGATTTAATTTACCTTGTAATGTACTATATAACTCATGTTCATATTATAAGGATTGTTTGTAAAATATTTAATGTTAGATTTATTATTTGTGTGTATTGCTGTTGTTGTTTATTGCTAAATATACTATGTATTTAAGTAAATTAGAGTGTAAAGGTTGATATTTTTATGTACCAACTATGTGAAAAATACCAGAGCCGGGAATCGAACCTGGGCACCTCCACTTAACACACGGATGCTCTACCACTGAGCTACCCTAGCTGATAACCAGCTAGGCATTTCTCACATAATATTCGTTGGCAAAGAATATTATGTGAGAAATACTATGTGTGTTGAAATACTATGTATTTCATTCTTTGGTATTTTTTTTTTTTCTTTTGGGCATATGCAGAAGATCTTCCTAGAGATTTTATTATATATACATTTTTTTTTTATAAACTTTTAGGATTTACATATATGAACATTTATTTTATAAATTTTTTCAAAACAGAATTTTTGTGGTACCTACATAAACATTTTTCTTGGAAACTCATAGTATTATCTGTTGGTGCTCTTTCTATATGAAAAACTCATATCAGAAACTATTCTGCATTACCAATGTGAATGTTTTATGTGGAAACTCTCTATATCATGAAACAGTTTTCTAAGTTTGATAGCATCATAGTCATTCCTGTGACATAAGAGCTCAAAAAGGAGGGACGAGTAAAGTTCATGGTCAGTTAATGACATCATGACATAGTGTTAGACTCGAGATGAGTGGCAACAGCCAAAAAAGAACAGAGTTGGGAGATGAGAGTGAACAGTGGACGCCATGTTTTAGTTTGATCTAAAGCAGCGGTTCCAAACCTTTTTAGTTGTGCGGACCACAAATTTTATAAAAGACTTTGAGGCCCACTAACTACTTAATATACAAGTAAAAAATATAATGGCAAATAGACATCTATATATGTTATATATATATGTATATACTGGGCAGATATATCAGTAATTAGTAAAAGATACTGTACAAGAATTAATAATAATAATAATAGTTTTATTGTATTTACTTAGCTGTTACCTCTGTAATAAATTTCAAAAACAAGTGATAAAAAAACAAAAAAAAAACAATGAGATTTTTGACGACGTTTGTCCTCCACGAGTGAGTCAATATCTGTATTGAAACTGGATAGTTTTAGCCTCAAATCCCTCTCAATATTCAGTTTATTACTATATTTATTTTTCAAAAAAACTAAAGTTGAAAAAGCTCGTTCACATAGATAGGTTGTTGAAAAGCCCATCAAGTGTCTCAGTGCAATTTTTGCAATAGCCGGATAATCTTGCCGAACGTTTATCCAAAACGTGACCAATGGTGTTGCTTTAAAAAGTGATTTTAAAATCTGGTCACATGATAGTTCTATTAACGTGTCTTTCACTCTTTAAGATAATTTCAGTCTTTTTAGGTAATTTTCTTCAAAGGGATTTCTGATCAAATGGATTTCATCTGACGAAATTCCTGAACAACAGCCAACGCGTTTTCCTTATTGACTAATACGGACCACGGAAATCTTGAGTAACACCACATCTCACTAGTAAATCGTCCTGAAAAGCTGGTATTTGACCTCAATATTCCACGGTTGGGAACCGCTGATCTAAAGGAATATTTTTATTTTGTGTTTCATATGTTTTGTGAAGTGCAGTATTGTTTTATTAAAATCTTTCATCTACCTTATGATTTTTAATTCAGTGCCATGACTGCAGTTATTTTAACTAGTTTCTTTTTCTCTGTGATACTCAAAATTGCAGTCCAAGGATTCCTATGGCAGAAGATTCTGCTCTAGACTGACCACTTATCTGTAACGTGGTTGCTAAATAAAAAAAAAAATCTGTAAGGCCAGATTGCCAGGTGGATACAATGTCTCTAGGAATACAACTTTGAAATACATCATCATAAAGAAACTTTACATGGAAATGCAGATGCCTTATCAGGGAAGCTCCTGCTATGAAAGTCGTAAGCATTGTTGTAGAACTGAAAAGAAATACCATCTGATAACTCCAGTTGCTTACCAAGCTACAGTTTCAATGCCATTGAAACAAGATCCGTGGATTGATAAGGAAGTTGGATAAGCCTAGTTAGAAGATCATGATATATAGCCAATAGAATTCAAGGAGACGTCCTGCAACAAAACTACCTGTCAGGACATTTTCACATTGAACCACATCATGAAATGTTACTGGGCACTTTGGGACTCGCTTCCTATTAGAAACAATGTAGTGTACAGAAAATAAGAGTGATGATGAAAGAAATTTCAAGTGGCAGATCTTACTACCAAGCTTGAAGATTCCAGATGTTCTAGAGCAGCTGCATAGTAAGCCTTACATAGGTAGCCTTACCGGAAGTCATTTTGGAGTGATGAAGACTCTTCAGAAAGTAAGAGAAAGCTTCTATTGGTGCAAGGCAAGGGAGGACGTGGAGAAATGGTGCAAATCTTGTGATGCTTGTGCAAAGCGCAAAGGCCTGAGAAAACAAAGTCGAGGAAAATTCCATTGGTATATAATATCGAGTGCAATTCGCTCAAATGGTGCTCCAACATCTTGGGTCTTTTGCCATGGACTTCCATCGGCGATAAGTACATCCTCGTTGTGATATACTATTTCACCAAGTGGCCTGAGATGTATCCCATTTCCGATCAAGAGGCATGCACAGTTGCAGAGGTTCTAGTGCAGCAATCAGGGTCAAGGTATGGCACGCTCATACAGCTTCATACCAATCACAGTACGAACTTCACCTCTGCTGTTTTCAAGGGATTGTGTCAGCTACTCGGCATAGAAAAAACTCAGAAAATGCCCCTAAATCCATAGTTGGACAGCATGGTTGAGAAGTTTGACTGCACCATCCTCTATAACCTCTCTTCTAGTATCAAGGTATTAGCAAGATTAAGATGTGAAGTTGACGTTGTTCCTGCTACGTATTGAAGTGCTGTCCATGTAACCATTGGCTTTACTCCAGCACATATATGCATTTTGGTGTTTGGTTACGCACCTTATGCGTATTCATTGGCAAAGAAGTATATCCAAGAACTCCAGGCCTGATTTGAAGACACACACATATTTGCTCTATTATTTGTTCTTGAGATATGCTCATAAGACAGATCCAGACCAACTGCTAAAAACAGGATTTTCAGATTGAGGGGACCTCAAAACGTGTAAATATAACAAACTCACTTTTAAATATTTGACCCCAAAACAATACTTTCTCTACCTTATGGGTAAGAGAAAGTAAAAAGGAGATAAATTTTGGTTGTGGAACCCTGTTCTATGTAAAGGACTCTCTCCTAAGCTACAGTGTAAGTGGGACAGTCCATATACAGTTTTAAAGACTAATTGTTGTTGTTGTTAGAAATACTGAAACACCTTCATCAAAATTGATTGTACTACAACAGGCTAGCCATATACCACGGGTAACAGTATTTTTGAGTTTGTATATGTGTGATGTAAATATTTGTATATAAATATTTATACATCTTTGTAAATTTTGTAAATAGCTCAATTACTTAATTTTGCAATCTGTATTGGTATTTTATTGTTATATGCAATTTAGTTTTTGTATTTTAGATTGTAAAGTTTGCTTAGTTTTTAGCTCCAGACCAAGGGTTGCATTGCCTGGGACATGCTGTCCTTGGGAGAGGGCAATGTTATGAATTTGTAAATAAAAGTAATTATTTTTATGTAATTTTATTAGAAGAGGCTTAATCGGGTTATAAAATGTTATTTTTCTGCATTTCTAGCTCGTTTTCGTGTTAAAATAGTTCTTCCTTGAAAAACCCATCAAAAAATTCCCCAAGGCAGGTATTGGTGATGGCGACAAATTTGATGACTTTGTTGCTTCTTGGTGATCTTTTTGGTGACCTTGGCAAGAAAATCCTTATCGGTATTTTGAATATCTAACCTCTAACTCAATTGTTTCAGAAGTTACTAGAAAATTCTAGGTTTGTAGGAGGCTGTTAAAAGAACCTTGTTCCAACCATTGAAGTGAGTTTAATGCCAAACAGCCTGATGTTAATAGCTCTGCCCTGACTGGATCTCTTGTTATTGATTGATTACAACCTATTGCTGTGTGTTAATACTTCAGTATAGTTTATGCTGTGATATTTACGTTCTCAATTGTTATTTAAGTGACCTTTTCTGCTGTAATTGAAGTTGGTATTTGGTTTACAGACGGATAATCTTCCGGAATATTCTGGAAATCAACTTTTAAGTCTGCTAGATTCGTCATTCATTCACAGACAATTAACAAACCCCAAATATGCAACACTATGCTGTGTAAAATTAAACAAAATAATTATAAGATAAAAAGCTTTTTATATACTGTCAATTAGTATTCCTGGGATTCTACTGTAGAAAGTTAAATTAATAATCCAGGTCCATACAGCTGAAAAAGATGGCCGTTGAAATGCAGAGAAACTACATGTTCGCTGAAAAATATATTTATTTTATTTTGTAGAGGTTTCATAAGAAAATCAACAGTACACTAATAGTGGAATTTCAGCATGACCGTAAGTTACGAGAATGCAAAAGATAGGGGTGAGAGAGAGAGCTACGGGGTTACACGTTATTCAATCAACAGTTGTAGAGCGAATTCTCAAGTTGACTCTATTGCAATTAAGATCAGACTGTTGAATTACGCCAAGAATTTTGAAAAAGTGCCAAATTTTATAGCCAAAGATATTCCTTTGTTTGTAGAATAATTTAATGTAAATATTTTGAATTTAGCATGACCGTTAAAAAACTAACGCCAATCATCAATGCCAAACTTTATCGCCAGAAGGCCCGTTGAGTAGTGGAGACATTCAGACTACAAATTATTGCACATCTTGTCATAAAAAATATAAATTACTCTTTAATGATATTAGAATGGAAATGTATTGCTTAATTTAGCTTCGAATAAATAAACATACGCAATTTAAAAGAATGAAAATGTAATTATGTATCCAACGGTTTATAACATGAAAATAATATTTTTTTTATATTTAGTTATTAAATGATTTAGAAGAGCTTATAATTTTGAGAGATGTCATTTAAAAGGAATATGTTTTTGTTCTCGGACGATTTATTAATAGCATAAGGGATAAAGTATTATTAGAATTAAGATATTTATTATAGACAAAAGCGAATAAATAAAAGTAATTTAGAATTTCGTTATCTATTTTTATTAGCCATTTAATTTATTGAAAATATAATAATTACTTATTGCCTTTATTTAAAGTTATAATTAAAACTCATATATGTGAAGGAACGACTTCACATATTTCTCCCCATCGACGAGGGAAAAAAAAAAGGATCGTCAAAATGGACGAAAAGTATAAAAAAATAAACGCTCTCTCTCACCCTCACAACAGTGTAATACAATTCCAAAAATTTCTGCATACCATTGTGGAACATGAAAAGTAATCTTTTGTTAAACAATAAAAAAAATTGTGGCATATAACTATAAATTTGAAAAAAAATCAATAATAATGAGTTATGGAACAATGAGACATATTCAATCATCGTGATGCTAAAGTGACATTCTGAAACAAATCACATAATCAATAAATTATATAAATATGATATATAACATGTGTAAAATATTAAAAATAATCATTCATTACAGTGTATGTATGGTTGATACTAAGGAAAAGGAAATCAGTATATCAGTAACAAGAAATATGAAAAACAAATAATTTTTGTATTTTGTTAATTTTCAAAAAAAATTTAATATTGCATTAATATGAAAAAAAAAATCAAACATTTTTGATTAAAAAGACCATTATCGTACACGTGAAAATTAAATTCTAACAAAGTGAGCCAGAGAGTGTATAATGGAACAATAGCTATGACAGATATGATGTTTTTGTGATGCCTAACTGAACATAGCGTACTGAACAATATGTGTGAAGCAGAAGAGGCTTCATGTTGTGCAAAAATGACAACCAGCATTCTGCAAAGTGACATAATGAAATGTCCCTTGTATGTGTAAAAAATGTGTAATAAAAAAAATCTAGCCCTTTGTCACAATAAAAGCGCACATGTAAGAGTTCAAGAAAAATTATTTATTTTATTTTATTTTATTTTAACTTTTGTCTATTTTTATGCCTTCTAATTTATTTTCTTTTGCATAAATTTATGAACCAACTTTATTCAATAGCTTGTGTTGGTCAAAAAAATATTAAAATTTACTGGTATGAAATAATTTCCTTTTCCTGAACAAAATCTCAATAATGAATTAGCATTTGAATTTCTCAAAAAAAAAAACAAAAAAAAAAAAACCAAATATGATCTCAATAAAAAGTTAATTTTTAATGCATAAACTCTGAGTATACCTGAAATAGGTGAGAAGAATACAACTCATAAAAATTGTCAAAAACAGCAAAAAAAATCTAAATACACTATTGTTTTTATAATTACAGTTGAACTATTATTTTATCGAGCCCAATTAATATTGAATATCTTTTTTTAAAAAGTATACTGTATGTTATACAGATAATTCCATAATACTGCTCAGCAAGAAATAGTCTTAAAAAAAAAAAAAAGAAGAGTGAACCAGCCACATACTTCTGCACAGACTACTTCTTACAACGCACAGATGATTTCAAGGCCATTTAAAATACATCTGTGGTGCAAACCTTACAAAAAGAAATTATTTTAATTAAGAAATTTTAAATAATTAAATATTTAATTTAAGCTGAACGAAAACTCTCTGCAAGAGTTTTTACTCTTTACACAAGAAAAAAAAAAAAAAAACTTTTTTTTTGATAAAAATAAAAATTTTTAAAACGTACAGACTATGTACGGAAATTTCACCATCTATGTAATTCTTTAAAAAAAAAAAAAAATGGCTCTAAAAACATAACAGAATTTGCTGCAAGTTGACAAAAAATACCTTTATTTACTTTTTGTGTATGTGTGTATTATTATTGTACTTAGTCTTATAAAAAATCCGTCAAAAAATTTAATAAAAGAAAATGTAATTATCTCCAAATGTGAACCAACTAAATAGCAACTAAATAGGTCAGATAAAATTTTGTGAGTGTGTGTGTGTCAAACATTGGGTTGAGAGGCCAAGTTTGAGAATAATGAAGAAAAGCATGGAAAACATGCATGTGAAAGATAATGGAATATTATTGGATAAATTTGCATTATGACTGACAAACTGAGAAACCAGCCAATAATACAATAAATTTCTGACCCAAAAGAAAACATATACAGGAACACATGTAGAAACATAGGAAAAAAAAAATATTCTTTTTGGTGTGTGTGTGTGTGGGAATTATTAATTATAAAGTGTTTGCAAACGTTAAAATAACTGATCATGTTATTCAAATGAGATAAAAAAAATAGTGTGAATTTGTTAAAAATGCATCTTGTGAAAGAGGTGATGTGTTCACACAAAGAATCCTTGAAACTTTGACAACCAATGAAAATATAATTAGGAAAAATATACAATCCAAATATTTCCAAAAGTCACATACATCCTCATGTTATTTATTTAAAATCTATTAAGTAATTTTATATCAATATCTCTTTATTTCTTATTATTTTTATTATCATTTATTTATTTTGTCACCCAAAATAATTATATAGAACATGTATTAATGAATTGAAAGTGTCTATGAAGGCCTATAAAACATAACTTTCCAAAATTGTTGTGAAAGTGTGAAATCCCCTACACAATTACAGGTGTTGAAACCAATATAATGGTCAAAATCCGTAGATTATAGAAGTCATTAATATATTGACAACCAGAGCAACACAATTGTGCTTAGAGGGTAAATGTGTATATGTGAAAATTAAAAAAATAACTAAATGGGTGATAGGTTATAATATTTAAACAATATTGTAAAAAATGAATATCAACTGAAATAATTTGAACTATTAAAAATTTAGTATATGTCTGTAAGCGTTCCAAGAAATATTAAAATTGAAAAAATTAAAAAAAATGCCACAAAAATAAATTTCCATTGCCGCAGATGAAAGCGCTAATATTGCGAATTTAACGTGCACAGAAAATTATAAACATAAAGTAAAAGTAAAAAAAGTCATGACTAAAACAACAGTATTATCTACTGAACTGAGCATATATGAACTGAAATGAGCTGAGCTGAGCTGAGCTGAGGCCTCAAAAATTAAAAATGCGCATAAAGTAGATATATAAATAGCTTCAAAGGCTATAAATTGCTCAGTAAAATAATAAAAGACTCAAGTACAAGAAGTGTAATCTCACTTCAAAAAGGTGAATAAAAAAAAATTTTCACCAAATCAGCTGATTAAAAGAACAGTAAAATAAATCTGTTCACACATGTGCCATAAAATGTTTTTTTTTTTTTTTTTTTTTTTTTAACTGCAATTATTCAGCAGTGGGCCCAATTCGATGTTAAAGTAAGCTTACTATATATCTTGTTGTCATAATTATTTTCTAGCAATAGAAGAGAAATATTCCTATATATATATGATAGACATATTGAATATAAACACCAATAAACAAACATGAAATATCGAATAAATGCGATAAAATATATCATATGTACAGTAAAAAAAAATAAAAAAATTTCTCCTCTACAATCAACGTATTTGAACTGAATGAGGAAAAAAAAACTATTATTATTATTAGAACAAAAACAAACTCAGACGCAACGGCGAGATGTTTATTTCCGTTTCAAAAAAAAAATCAAGCAGACTTCCTTTTTCTCTTTATTTATTTATTTATTTATTTTTTATCATATCACGATTGCTCTTAAATTTTTTTTGTACGAAAAATGAACAAAATAAAACTATTATGCATATAAAATATATTTCGTATGAAAGGTAATTAAGAGTTAAAATTTTAGAAGATGATGATAGGTGTCATCTTACAAAGTTGAATGAATGTGAAAAGAAATGTGTGAAATGTAAAATTAAATTAGATGTCAAATTTCACGACCAGCATAATAATATCTGGGTTTACGCGATATTTAACCGACAAAAATATAGAATATGTTATAAAATTTCTCAAAGTTTATGAAATTAGAAAAAATAATAATTAAAACATTTGTGTCAAAATGTAACATTTTAGTTAAAATAGACAAAGAAAATACTGTGTTATGTTATTATAAAAATTAAAACTTGAAAAATATACGACAACCAAAAATAATATTAGAATAAAATTATGTTTATGTGTTTAGGTATCTAAGATATACAACCAACTCCCTTTCTGTATAAGTGATTGCACATGATTATTTAAGAATGCCTGGTAAGTATAATAAATAAAACATTGAACCTTATGTTCAAGACTAACAAATTTGTTAGGTTTACATGAAAGTCAATGTACATAATATCCGAAAACATGAGAAAAAAATATGTAAATTTGGAAAATTGTGTGTTAAATTTATTTAGGACACTTGCATGCAACAAGATACGGCCAGTATAGATTCATAAAATATATTATGTACTGGATTTACATATTGTCCTGAATACATATAGTGTTAAAAAAAATGTTGGAGATATAATCAATTAATTAATATTTTATTCAATATTTTATTTTATTTATTTATTCTGTCAATGTGTGAGTGAGTATGTACCTATGCGCTGTGAGAAAGATCTTTTTATAGAAACAATATTAGTAAAGAATGAGAAAAAAAAAAATACCCTAAATACAAGCCATTCTATTCGATTCTGTAAAATAATATTAAATTTATGTAAAATTTAAATAGTAAAAAAATATTATGTAAATGAATTATTGTAACCACAAACTATTATGTAACTCAATGCAAAATCGTGCAAGGTAAGGCATACAACACAGGCCCCTTCATCAAGAAAAAAAAATTTGGCCAAGAATTCAAGATGAAGGAACATGGTGCTGAACATCGAACCAGTCACTTGTGCATTGGAGCTAGCATCCAAAACACAGTGATGCACAAAATTACACAGACCTTTATTTTAAGAAACTAACTATAACTATCCTTGATTTAATATAACCATGATAAGAATAAAAAAACTATTATCTTTAAAATTAAAAAAATGAATATCAATCATTTATGTAAAGGTGTGAAAGTTATACATGTAACACACTGAGTAAAAAAAAAAAAACGAAAGAAAAAAATCAACTAAATTCTCTAAAATATTTTTTTTTTAATTTTGCTTCAAAATATGACCTTAAAAATAATGAAAAATATGAATTTATGAAAGAAAGGTATGGGAATACCTGAAATTATCACTCTAATTATTTTATTTATTTATTAATTTGTTATGCAATGGCAGTTCCAAGCAGGTTAAAATAAGTGAACAAAAAAAAAAAAAAAAAATGTGTGTGAAAAGATGAGAAATAAGTATCTAGATATCGACTGATATCAAAAACGAATTTTCGCCGACACATCTCTAAAAGGTATATAAAAAAAAAGGTATGTGTATTTCCAACCTGCCCGGAAAACGCAAACATGAGAAATAACTTCGAGTTTAGTTCTTAAATTAAAAAAATTATTTAAATTCAATTATTGACAATAAACAGAATAATACACATTTTTCAAAAGGAAAATCTGAATATGAAAATAAAAAATATACTGAAAGGTAATGCAAATTTGTATAAAAATTACACATAAAAAAAAACAATAAAAAAAAATTATTATTATTATTATTTTCCCCCTTATTTTTCCCTTTTATTCTTTTTTTTTTTTTTTTTTTTTTTTTTTTTGCATTATGAATGAAAAATCAAGAAATTTCAAAAAATTTATCATCGCGCATTGTATATCGGTATTAGCATAAAAAGGAAAATATGAATATGAAAAATATAAAATACTATAATATGCAAATTTATATATATATATTACACATAAAATTTAAAAAAAGCAAGTCTCTTAAGAGTAAAAATATGGAAAACACTTACCATACCTTGGCAAGATTTTCAATCTGAAAATGAAATTATATTCCATGAAAATAAGACACAACAAAATTATAATTTTTTCGGGCTTTCTTTTTTTTTTTTTTGTAGAACGATGTAAAAGAGAACCACTATAAAAGAATGTAAAATAATTTACCATCAGCGTAACTAATGTTTTTTTTTTTCATTTTCCGAAATGCGCGGCAAGAAGTATGTTTACACATTTTTATATTCAATAACGTCGTCACAAATTCACACGCATATTAGACGAAATTCTTTCTTCTTCTTTGTTTCTCACTCGACATATAAAATTTTCATTCACATGTCTTTTATTATCTATTTACGGAGAATAATATTTGATCCATTGTTTCAAGATGAGTGAAACATAAAAACGATATCCCAAGGAGAGTACGAAAATGTCGTTCAGTAATTGTAACTGACATTATTAAATAAAACTAACTCCGGAGCAATAATAAATATTACTTCACATGAGCCAGAGACGGGAATTGGAGAAGCGCATCTGGAAATCTCTTGATGAAAGCAGAAAGAAACTACGGCTGGCACTCGCAAACTCATTGCAGATGGGTCGAGCTCAACGAGATATATAAATTAGAGTGCTGATTCAATGGATGAAGGATTAGCTTTCCGTGGTTCAAGATGAATCATGTGACATGCTCCAATAGGTTTCTGTGTTTGGCCCTTTATCGCTATTTTGGCATTTAAAATATCAGTTCAGCAAATTATCATTATTATAAGGTAACATGACAGTCCTATGACCGAAATAAATTGTTTTTAAAATAATTTTACACACATTTCACATTTTAATAAATAATAAATACATTTTTTTCATCGTTTCCCAACAAAGTTAAAAAGTGTTTCTAAAAGAAAATTTAAACTTCTAAAGTGCTAAATTTAACAACAAATAATAATTTTTCAACTATTTTTAAGCATTTTGTCGGTTAAAGTTCAACTACACGAAATAAAAGAGAAGTAAAATCAAAATCAAAATGATTTAGAACAAAATAATATTAAACTACTTAAGTAAACAAAAACATTGGCTGCGAAGAACAATCTCCAAACCGTTGCCATAGAAATTTACTGAAAATAAGCTGTTACCAAGGGAACCATCGAATACGCAGGTGCAAGGAGAGCATGTCACATGACTCATCTTGGACCTTCTGAAGGGTTACCATTTATCACTCTACTTTATATATCTCGTTGGTCGACCTTAACTTAGAAACACAGACTGCCATTCTCAGCATATTGTCCCATACACTGCAAACAGTATTTCCCGAAGAGAGTATCATAAGAGGATAAACTGCCGACACGATGCGTCCAATCCACAGCCGTGCTCCAATCAGTGATATTTTCAATGATTCTTCTCACAATTTAAAAATATGACGAGTTATAGATCAAAATATATCTCTCAATTGAGATTAAAAAATTTGTAGTAAATAAGTTTCTATCTTCTTAAAAAAAAAACAGCAATGATTTTATATTAACTCATAAAGTCATTTTAAAGAAATGCCCCTCTCTCTCACCAATGCATCTCGAACTGGTTGGTCGCTGGTCTAGCACCAAAGTGTGTCAAGTAGTATTCCTGGGATTCTAGTGTAGAAAGTTAAATTAATAATCCAGGTCCATACAGCTGAAAAAGATGGCCGTTGAAATGCAGAGAAACTACAAGTTCGCTGAAAAATATATTTATTTTATTTTGTAGAGGTTTCATAAGAAAATCAACAGTACACTAATAGTGGAATTTCAGCATGACCGTAAGTTACGAGAATGCAAAAGATAGGGGTGAGAGAGAGAGCTACGGGGTTACAAGTTATTCAATCAACAGTTGTAGAGCGAATTCTCAAGTTGACTCTATTGCAATTAAGATCAGACTGTTGAATTACGCCAAGAATTTTGAAAAAAGTGCCAAATTTTATAGCCAAAGATATTCCTTTGTTTGTAGAATAATTTAATGTAAATATTTTGAATTTAGCACGACCGTTAAAAAACTAACGCCAATCATCAATGCCAAACTTTATCGCCAGAAGGCCCGTTGAGTAGTGGAGACATTCAGACTACAAATTATTGCACATCTTGTCATAAGAAATATAAATTACTCTTTAATGATATTAGAACGGAAATGTATAGAGCATTTCCTCGTGACGTCTGGTGGTTGGCAAAAAAGCGCGCTCGACTTTCCCGCGCCCCGCCCACCATTGATTTTCCGATGGTGATCCGCCATCGCTATGCTTTTCCCAAGCCTTTTTGCCAACCACTCATAAAAGTTGAGATGTTTGTTTACAAACAAGGAACTGCCCTATTGCTTAATTTAGCTTCGAATAAATAAACATACGCAATTTAAAAGAATGAAAATGTAATTATGTATCCAACGGTTTATAACATGGAAATAATATTTTTTTTATATTTAGTTATTAAATGATTTAGAAGAGCTTATAATTTTGAGAGATGTCATTTAAAAGGAATATGTTTTTGTTCTCAGACGATTTATTAATAGCATAAGGGATAAAGTATTATTAGAATTAAGATATTTATTATAGACAAAAGCGAATAAATAAAAGTAATTTAGAATTTCGTTATCTATTTTTATTAGCCATTTAATTTATTGAAAATATAATAATTACTTATTGCCTTTATTTAAAGTTATAATTAAAACTCATATATGTGAAGGAACGACTTCACATATACCATGTTTTTAAATTTTCTGTTGAATCATAGCTATAGAAACTACATTAGCACTTTAATAAAAACTGAAAAGTGCCCCCACATTGATAAATATCTCAAACTATCGGATTTAGAGAATAAAAACTTATGATCAATAGTTTATAAAATATAGGGGGGGGGGGGGATGTCGCATTTTCCTAAAAAATGCCTTTTTGCAATAGTAAAATCAACTAAAATGTGTAATGAAAATGATTCAGGTCAAATGTTTTCTACTTATGTAAAAATTATGTACAAAGGGGTTATATAGCAATTTTTTTATGTTTTTAATAACTTTGAAGCAAGTAGGGCAAAGTGATGTTTTGAGTACAAATTACGATTACAAAGACCAAAAATTGAGAAACAGAAAAATATTGTGTAGTTTTGAAAATGGGCACAGTTACAGCCAAGAGTGTCATGAAAAACACAACAAAGTCTCCGACCCCGAGAAGGGAGCTTTTAAAGAGGGTATTTTTCAGTTTTCTAGAATACCTTGAAATCTATGGAACTAGTGTTATTTAAATGGTGAGCTGGCTTACAATATTCATCTGTTTGTAGCACCTGCAATAACACTCGAGTCAAGCAGATACCTTTAGAAGATGACGAGTTCGAAATTGAGCATATAATCACAAAAGATGAATCTTAAGAGCAATAATTAAAAATAATTGTGTGTTCAGTGTGCATTATATATAGCGATTACAGATAAAACTATATTACAGATAAAAAATAAACTGTTTATGTACTTAAAAATAAATAAAATAAATAGGAATGCAAATATTTAAACTAATGTGTTCATAATTTTTTTAATGCATGGTCGTATTATGCAGTTTTCTGTTTTACTATTATAATATATAATGTTGTGTGTATAATATACTATCATTTACATAGGATTAAAAAAAAAAAAAAAAAAAAAAATATTTGCATTGCTTGTGTTTTTATTTATTTCAAGAAAATGTAATGGTGGTTTTGTAAAAAAAAAAAAAAAAAAAAAAAAAAAATGCATAACTTTTTGCCATTAAATCCCATTGTTTACAAGTCGAAGAAAAAACTAGAAAAATGTACGTAAAAACTGGCTTACGTATACTCCGGCACATATATGCATTTTGGATGTGAACTTAGTCTTCCATGTGATCTCCTGTTTGCTTGTCTACTGATGCATCTAATCTAAGAAAAACTGAAAACTCCCACTTTCAATGCATAATTTACATCCTTTAATAGGATATTTTTAAATATAGTTTTGTATTTGCCAATATTTTTTTAATTATTGCTCGTTTAAAAAAAAAAAAAAAAGAAAAAAAAAAAAAAAGCTAATGGCTATTTTTGTAGCTAATATAAAGTAGGTAATTTTGAATTTTAGTTTTATCCACTAAATTCCATAGTTTTCAGGATATTTAAAAAAAAAAAATGAAGAAGCTCTTTTTAAATGGCCCCCGCGAGTGGGAAATTTTAATGTGTTGTTTAGGACACGTTAGTACTTTGTTAATGATACCCATCCCTATGATTATGCCGATTTTTAAAACTACATGATTAAAAATTGACGAATAGAAAAAAAAAAAAATCTTTGTCGTTTGGATTGATACTCAAAACATCGCTTGCACCTACTTGCTTAAAAAATATTTAAAACAAAAGATTTCTATATCATCCTTACATCTTTTTCCATATTCTGTCGAACCTCGTTAACATAAATCTCAAGGGGGAAAAAAATTTGTTCATGCTATCAGTAACTAACCTTTATATAACTAAACTAATCGTTTTGACGAGGATCGTAAAAACAGTTCTTGTTAAAAGGAATTCACGTTAACAGTGTTCACATTAACGAGGTTCGACTTTATATACATATCACTACATTAAGCAGAAAATATTTGACCTGAGCCACTATAATTATAATAAGAGAGAGAAAAAACTTCTAAATGTCCCCTCCTCCCCCCCCCCCCAAGCCCCGCATTCATCTCCATTTAATGTTATTTTGACTTTCATCCCTATGTTTGTGACCATTTTTAAACTTAACGATTTTCTTTTTCTGTTCATCAGTTTTTGGTCTTTGTTAATGGGATTCGTACTCAAAACGCCATTTGAACTTGCATCCCTCAAAATTATAAAAAAACATTAAAAAAAAAAAAAAAAAAAAAAAAAAAAAACTTGCTATATAACTCTTACGTAGCCATTAAAACATATTTTTAACATAAGTAGAAAATATTTAACCTGAACCCTTTTAATTACACATTTCAGTTAGTTTTACTATTGGAAAAAAGTATTTTTGAAGAAAATGTGGTATTTCATACCCTATATTTTCTATTAATTACACAAAGAAAATGTAAAAAATTTTGTAGAAATTTCACATATTTAATTTTATAATTGAGATTTTTCCTTTAAAATATGATAGTTTTCAAGATATTTAACCCTTTCACGCTCAGGGGAAATATTTTTCCCTTCTACAAAAATCGTTATCGATTGTTCAATTATTATTGAATCGATATTTTTTTTTACTGAATGTCAAAATAAAACGTATGTCCAAGGCAGCAAATGTGTTTCTGAACGAATAAAAAAAAAAAAAAAAAAAAACGCATAGAAAATAGGACACATAATAAATGTCCACTTGTGCTTCACAAGTAAACGAAATTGTTTCGTAGAATACCATAACTATTTATTTTACTTTTCTGATAATTTTTATATTACAAAGCAATAAATTTGTATTACAAAGCAATAAATAAAATACCGATATAATAAACCTAACTCTTCGTTTATTTACTTTTATGGTCCATAGGGAAAAATATTTCCCATGAAATTATAGGAAACCTATACACCCTGCTATGTTTTTCTGGTGATATTCTCTTACTTTACACCCACAATAGCTAAAATATTGTGTAGTTAGTATTGGCATATTTAGTCTTGGACATCTTATGGTCCTGTAAGGGTTAATAAAAACTGCCTCCTTTTAAATGCCCTTGCCCCCTCCTGTATTTCACCCCCTTCCCCGGATGGGGACTTTTGCTGTGTTTTTCAGGACACTCTCTGTGCCCATTTTCAAAACTACGCTAATTTATTTATTTATTTTTTCTGTTTGACAATTTTTGGTATTCGCTATCTGAATTCGAACTCAAAATGTCATTTCCCCCTACTTACCTCAAAGTTATTAAAAACATGTCTTACTATATCACTCTTTTGTACAGTCGAGAGAAAAAAAAAAAAACGCAACACCCGTTGTTATTTTGCTGTTGACGCAGAAAAATCTAGATATCATTCAACAGGAAATTAAATACTTTCTGAAAATGGCATGGAATTTTGAATTAGGGGCCATCTACATATTGAAATAAGCATAAACTTTGCCGTTTCCTGTAGCAACACCCAATTTTGATTTTCTGAGAGTCTTGCACTGTGAAAAATATACCGTTTGTATACTTTATTTTTAGTTTTCATAGAGTTATAATCAAAATGTGTTAGGAAGTTATCTGTAAACATATAAAAATAAAACTAGCATCATACAATAATCAAAAAAAGAAGTTAAAACTAAATGATAATACAAGCGATATAAAAACACATGATTATACAATACCTTGGCTATCCCTGCTTTCAGCTTTTTACATACATATATATATATACTTAAGTACTATATTAGAAAATAATGTATAATGTAAATATATATATGAATATAATACATTTTAATTATTTTTAAATATACACAGTGCGAGTTTTTAAGACTTGTCCCAGAGGTTGTAAAGGCGCTGTGAATGTAAATGCGCATGTGTCATAACGTCCATTGTCTACTGGCACACTGCTAACAAGTTGTGCGCATTTCATTAAGTAGCTGAGAGAAGGCGAGCGTTCATTGCAGAAGTGAATTTTTTTCATGTTGATTTTTTAAGATGGAACAAAGAGCTGTAATTAAATTTAATGCAAAACTTTGTAAAAGTGCTTCGAAAATATACAGTCGGAATGATTCGATAAGGATTTATTTAACAAAACCATATGAAGTGTACTTTTTTTACATAGGAATTTTTGCTAGTGTTCGGACACTTTTGTTACCGACTGTACCAACTCATGAAACAAGTTTATGGTGACTGTTGTTTAAGTAGTTCAAATGTTTTTGTGTGGCACAAACGCTTTTGGATGAAAGAGATACGTTGGAAGATGATCAGCGTAGTGGAAGACCAATTTCATCTAGGACACCTGAAGTTATTGAGAAAGTATGAAATTTCGTAGCAAACGATCGCTGTGCGACACTGAGAATGATGGAAGACTCTTAAACATCAACAAAGAAACAATTCGAACCATCCTGCATGAAGATTTGGGCAAAACAAAAGTGTGTGCTAAAATTGTTGAACACACTTTAACTCCTGAACAAAAAGCAATGAGAAGTGTATACATTGCAGAGACATCATTTCAGCCGCTGAAAACGATCCAAACTTCTTAAAGTCCATTGTTACAGGTGATGAAACATGGTGTTTTCAACATGATCCTGAAACAAAGCAATGCCAAATTGAAATACATAAGATTTAATAGCACATTATCATTAATTTTTTTAATGAAATATTCTGTTAAAAATCAGTATATATATATATTTTTTCTTTTAAGAATAGAAAAAAATGTGTAATATCTTGACCATTTTGCGTCATAGCTTTAGTTTGAGACTCCTTTGGCGACTTTTAAATTTTTGACACTATTTCTAATGTGTATACTTTTTGCTATTCAATTTTTCAGCTAATTTAGGACAGTATATAATACTTGATATATATTTCTGACGCACGGCTAGGTAATAATTTTACACATCTGAAAATATCTGAAAAGAAAAAAAGGGTACTTTTCCATTTCGCCGGCGCAGATGATTAAGTCGCCAAAAATTATACAAACCGACGACGTCAATCTTTAAGCCCCTAAGAAAGAGTAATTAATTCAAAACACTTCGCGTAACAACAAGAAAATGAAGGAAACACGACCGTTCACTTACTTTATTATTATTACCATGTTTTTATTAACTCGCCTTCTTGTTTATTTGTTTGTTTGTCCAGTACAAATCTTGCAATCGATTTTTAACTCACTTCCCGGCTGGCTAGACATTTGAAACTTTTAATATAGCTCAGAACACGATGACAATGCATTTTTTAAAATACTTTTAGCCAATTGTTTCGGGTCCCTGCTGCCTTCGGTATCGTTTATATGATTCAATAGATAATTTAAAAACATGGTATATGAACAGTTTTTTTTTTTTTTTTAATCTTGTAATTATCTTGTTTTTAAAATATATTTTTAAGAAGTAAATTTTCTGAAATTTTGCTTTTAAAAGTGTTGTCCTATAACAAATATAACATTAATTTTATCAAATTAATAATAAAGGATAAAAGTACCTTGAACTAAAAAAAAAAAAAAAAAAAAAATCTAAGTTTCAAATTAAATTTTAATCCATTAATCCGTTGTTGTCACCAATAAAATTTGCTAGGCGAGATTTGCGCCAATGAAATGGAAAATAGCCAAAAAAGAGTTTATTATTACAGTCGAACTTTGTTAACAGGAATCTCAAGGGGAATAGAAAAGGTGTTTATGTTATCAGTAGTTCATGCTATCAGTAACTAATTTTCATATAACTAAACTAATCTTCATTTTGACGGAAATTGTGGAAACAGTTCATGTTAAAAGTAATTCATATTAAGTGTGTTCACGTTAACGAGGTTCGACTGTATTATTATTATTACTTGAATTTGAAAAATCTCCTTCAATTTTTAATTCTTTCCTACATATTTCTTAAAAATACGAAGGATAAAATTTACTCGATTCTCTGTAAGAACTTTATACAATGAATTTTTTTTTTCTTGCCATAATTAGAAATGTAAAATGTATTATAGAAATGTCTAATTCTGTAATTTAAAAAAATTATCAGGACGAAATTAGAAGATGAGTTTATATAGGGTGTACCAAAATTAACGAAAGATTAGAATAAAAAAAAAAAAAAAAAAAGTTTTTTTTTTTTTTTTTTTTTTTTTAAATTATTTTTTTTAATTGAATCGTAAAGTACACAGGATAGGGTTATATATGGAACAACACATAGGGCAAATGGCCTCCATGGCTTTGCTGGCACATACGCACTCTTCTGTCGAAAAATTCCATGCCCATTTTGTATAAATGTGGCTGAATTTCGTTGATGCAGCGTTGTGTGCTTGTGGCCTTGTTGGCATACACCTTTGACTAATAACCCCATAAACTAGTTGGCATAGGTCGACTCTGCTCAGTTCCCCATCATATTTATGTTCTCATAAATTTCTAGTTTGAGAGATATAATCATGTTAAAAGAAATGAATTTGACAAAAGCTTGATACAGTGACAGAATGAAAACCCCGCCTAATAGGCTATCCACCGTTCACTTCGATATATTTATCTTATTCTAATCTATTAATTTATTTTATCAGGGTCAATTTCGTTGTTTAGTTTTCATGCTACTATTTCCAATGCAATAATCCTCAAAATTCATATTTATATGAAAAATTTACAATTTCGCTATGTTTGTAAAATCGTAAATTACGAATAATTTACGAAATTTTCCTATTAGAATATTTGTATTCAATCATGTTCAAACAAATATCATAAATGTAATTTTGAAGTTGTCTAATGTATTTATGAGCCTCAAAATGAAAGTTTATGCTCAATTTTACCTTATTCTGGCATGTTAAGTAAATCGTAAATTCCAAATAACTTACGAATTTTTTTAAATTGGAAAAATCATAGTCTATGATATTCATGCCAGTATCCTAAATAATATTTCGAAAGTGGTTTGACATCTTTACGATGAAAATATCCCTCAAGATTGACGTTTATGTGAAATTTTGCTCTATGCTGCCATGTTAAGAAATTTGTAAATTTCCAATAACTTACGAAATTTTTATATTGGAAAATTCATAGTCATTAATATTCATACCAGTGTCCTAAATAATATTTCAAAAGTAGTCTGACATCTTTACGATGAAAATATCTCTAAAAATTGACCTTTATGTGAAATTTTCCCCTATACTGCCATGTTAAGAAATTCGTAAATTTCCAATAACTTGCGAAATTTTCAAAGTAGCATATTTATAGTTACTGATGTTCCTTCCGGCATCAAAACTGATATTTTAAAACTGGTCTGACATTTTTACAGTAAAAAGTTTCCATTTAATGCACGTTTAAGTGAATTTTTGTCCTATTCTCCCATGTTAAGAAAATCGTAAATTTCTAATAACTTACGAAGTTTTTAAATTCGAATGTTGCAAATAAATAGGGTTCTTGCCAGTGTCGAAAGTAATATTTTAAAACTGATCTGACCTCTCTGCCACAATTTGTTCTTGAGATATCGTGTACACAGACTAACAAACTAACGGACTTACACACTAAGAGACTAACAGGCACCCTACAGACAGACACCATAGAAATTTCGTCATTTTCGGATTCCTCACACCTGAAAACGTGTAAAAAAGTAAAAAAACCGAGGTCGAAAATTTTCACGATTACCTAAGTTCCCCATACCTATAGTATGATGGGGAACTAAAAAATTTTCACGATTACCTAAGTTCCCCATACCTATAGTATGATGGGGAACTAAAAGAAATCCAGTGGTGTTAAATCGCACGAGCTAGGTAATGCAGTCAAAATAGGAGAAATAGAAAAAAAAAAAAAAAAAAAAAAAATCGTGTAGTTTGAAATTTTGCATACTCATAGCCAAGAGGGTCCTGAACAACATACTAAAAGTCCCTGCCCGTGGTGGGTAAGCGAGGGGGGGGGGGCATTTAAGGGGGCACTTTTCAGTTTTTATTAAATATCTTAAAAACTATCACATTTACAGAAAAAATGTCACTTACATAATTAATCTATGTAAAATTTCCTACAAAAATGTATATTACATTTTGTTTGTATGACCTATAGTTAAGAAGATATAGGGGGATGAAATAACACATTTTCTCGAAAAATTCTTTTTTGCAATAGTAAAATCAACTAAAGTGTGCAATTAAAAGGGTTCTTGTCAAATATTTTCTAATGTACAAAACAAATATATACATAGGGAATATGCAAGGATAATACAGCATATTTTGTAAGTTTTAAGTAATTTTAAGGCTAGTACGTGCAAGTCGCAGTTTGAGTAAAAATCGAGATAACGAAGACCCAAAACAGATCAACATAAAAAAAAACTAGTTGGCATAGGTGGACTCTGCTCAGTTCTCCATCATATTTATGTTCTCATAAATTTCTAGTGGGAGACATATTATAATCATTTTAAAAGAAAGGAATTTGACCAAAGCTTGATACAGTAACAGAATGAAATCCCCGCCTAATAGGCTATCCACCGTTCACTTCGACATATTTATCTTATTCTAATCTATTAATTTATTTTATCAGGGTCAATTCCGTTGTTTAGTTTTCATGCTACTATTTCCAATGCAATAATCCTCAAAATTCATATTTATATGAAAATTTTACAATTTCGCTATGTTGATAAAATCGTAAATTACGAATAATTTACGAAATTTTCCTAGTAGAATATTTGTATTCAATCATGTTCAAACAAATATCATAAACGTAATTTTGAAGTTGTCTAATGTATTTAGAATCCTCAAAATGGAAGTTTATGCTCAATTTTGGCTTATTCTGACTTGTTAAGTAAATCGTAAATTCCAAATAACTTACGAATTTTTTAAATTCGAAAAATCATAGTCAATGATATTCATGCCAGTATCCTAAATAATATTTCGAAAGTGGTTTGACATCTTTACGATGAAAATATCCCTCAAGATTGACGTTTATGTGAAATTTTGCTGTATTCAGCCATGTTAAGAAATTTGTAAATTTCCAATAACTTACGAAATTTTTATATTGGAAAATTCATAGTCATTAATATTCATACCAGTGTCCTAAATAATATTTCAAAAGTAGTCTGACATCTTTACGATGAAAATATCTCTAAAAATTGACCTTTATGTGAAATTTTCCCCTATACTGCCATGTTAAGAAATTCGTAAATTTCCAATAACTTGCGAAATTTTCAAAGTAGCATATTTATAGTTACTGATGTTCCTTCCGGCATCAAAACTGATATTTTAAAACTGGTCTGACATTTTTACAGTAAAAAGTTTCCATTTAATGCACGTTTAAGTGAATTTTTGTCCTATTCTCCCATGTTAAGAAAATCGTAAATTTCTAATAACTTACGAAGTTTTTAAATTCGAATGTTGCAAATAAATAGGGTTCTTGCCAGTGTCGAAAGTAATATTTTAAAACTGATCTGACCTCTCTGCCACAATTTGTTCTTGAGATATCGTGTACACAGAATAACAAACTAACGGACTTACACACTAAGAGACTAACAGGCACCCTACAGACAGACACCATAGAAATTTCGTCATTTTCGGATTCCTCACACCTGAAAACGTGTAAAAAAGTAAAAAAACCGAGGTCGAAAATTTTCACGATTACCTAAGTTCCCCATACCTATAGTATGATGGGGAACTAAAAAATTTTCACGATTACCTAAGTTCCCCATACCTATAGTATGATGGGGAACTAAAAGAAATCCAGTGGTGTTAAATCGCACGAGCTAGGTAGTGCAGTCAAAATAGGAGAAATAGAAAAAAAAAAAAAAAAAAAAAAAATCGTGTAGTTTGAAATTTTGCATACTCATAGCCAAGAGGGTCCTGAACAACATACTAAAAGTCCCTGCCCGTGGTGGGTGAGCGAGGGGGGGGGGCATTTAAGGGGGCACTTTTCAGTTTTTATTAAATATCTTAAAAACTATCACATTTATAGAAAAAATGTCACTTACATAATTAATCTATGTAAAATTTCCTACAAAAATGTATATTACATTTTGTTTGTATGACCTATAGTTAAGAAGATATAGGGGGATGAAATAACACATTTTCTCGAAAAATTCTTTTTTGCAATAGTAAAATCAACTAAAGTGTGCAATTAAAAGGGTTCTTGTCAAATATTTTCTAATGTACAAAACAAATATATACATAGGGAATATGCAAGGATAATACAGCATATTTTGTAAGTTTTAAGTAATTTTAAGGCTAGTACGTGCAAGTCGCAGTTTGAGTAAAAATCGAGATAACGAAGACCCAAAACAGATCAACATAAAAAAAAACTAGTTGGCATAGGTGGACTCTGCTCAGTTCTCCATCATATTTATGTTCTCATAAATTTCTAGTGGGAGACATATTATAATCATTTTAAAAGAAAGGAATTTGACCAAAGCTTGATACAGTAACAGAATGAAATCCCCGCCTAATAGGCTATCCACCGTTCACTTCGACATATTTATCTTATTCTAATCTATTAATTTATTTTATCAGGGTCAATTCCGTTGTTTAGTTTTCATGCTACTATTTCCAATGCAATAATCCTCAAAATTCATATTTATATGAAAATTTTACAATTTCGCTATGTTGATAAAATCGTAAATTACGAATAATTTACGAAATTTTCCTAGTAGAATATTTGTATTCAATCATGTTCAAACAAATATCATAAACGTAATTTTGAAGTTGTCTAATGTATTTAGAATCCTCAAAATGGAAGTTTATGCTCAATTTTGGCTTATTCTGACTTGTTAAGTAAATCGTAAATTCCAAATAACTTACGAATTTTTTAAATTCGAAAAATCATAGTCAATGATATTCATGCCAGTATCCTAAATAATATTTCGAAAGTGGTTTGACATCTTTACGATGAAAATATCCCTCAAGATTGACGTTTATGTGAAATTTTGCTGTATTCAGCCATGTTAAGAAATTCGTAAATTTCCAATAACTTACGAAATCTTTATATTGGAAAATTCATAGTCATTAATATTCATGCCAGTGTCCTAAATAATATTTCAAAAGTAGTCTGACTCTTTATGATGAATATATCTCTAAAAATTGACGTTTATGTGAAATTTTTCCCTATCCTACCCTATTAAGAAATTCGTAAATTTCCAATAACTTGCAAAATTTTCAAAGTAGCATATTTATAGTTACTGATGTTCATTCCGGCATCAAAACTGATATTTTAAAACTGGTCTGACATTTTCACAGTAAAAAGTTTCCATTTAATGCACGTTTAAGTGAATTTTTGTCCTATTCTCCCATGTTAAGAAAATCGTAAATTTCTAATAACTTACGAAGTTTTTAAATTCGAATGTTGCAAATGAATAGGGTTCTTGCCAGTGTCGAAAGTAATATTTTAAAACTGATCTGACCTCTCTGCGACAATTTGTTTTTGAGATATCGTGTACACAGACTAACAAACTAACGGACTAACACACTAACAGACTAACACACTAACAGACACCCTACAGACAGACACCATAGAAATTTTGTCATTTTCGGATTCCTCACACCTGAAAACGTGTAGAAAAGTAAAAAAACCGAGGTCGAAAATTTTCACGATTACCTAAGTTCCCCATACCTATAGTATGACGGGGAACTAAAAAAAAAAAAAAAAAGTGTAGTTTTGAAACTTTGCATACTCATAGCCAAGAGGGGCCTGAACAACATACTAGAAGTCCCAGCCTGTAGTGGGTGAGCGGGGGGCATTTAAGGAGAGCACTTTTCAGTTTTTATTAAATATTTTAAAAACTATCGCATTTAGAGAAAAAATGTCAATTATAAAATTAATCTACGTAAAATTTCCTATAAAAATGTATAGTACATTTTGTTTATATGATCAATAGTTTAGAAGATATAGGGGGATGAAATAACACATTTTCTTGAAAACTTTTTTGCAATAGTAAAATCTACTAAAATGTGTAATTAAATGGGTTCTGGTCAAATATTTTCTAATGTACAAAAAACTATATGCAATGGGAATATGTAAGGATAATACAGCATGTTTTGTACATTTTAAATAATTTTAAGGTTAGTAGGCGCAAGTGGTGGTTTAGGTAAAAATCCAGATAACGAAGACCCAAAACCGATCAACATACAAAAAAATCGTATAGCTTTGAAACTGATCACAGTTATAAGGTTAAGTGTCCTGTCCTGATCAACATACTAAAAGTCCCCAACCGTGGGGGAATAGCGGAGGTAGGTAGGGGCATTTAAAGGAAGCACTTTTCAGTTTTTATTAATATCTTGAAAATCATCGCATTTAGATAAAAAATGTCAATTACAAAATTAAACTACGTAAAATTTCCCATGAAAATGCCTATTACATTTCTTAGTATGATCAATAGTTAAGAAAATATAAAGGTTGCTTTGTATCTTACGGATATCTTACAGAAAAGTGGAGTTTTTCAGTTTGTATATTTTGACTTCCGCTCTTTAAACTTGGCGCATTGCGCGCGCACATACACATATAGAAATTTACTTGTTTGAGTAGAAAATATTTAACCTGAATCCTTTTAATTACAAACTGCAGTTTATGTTACTATTGTAAATAACATAAAAAAAAAAAAAAAAAAAAAAAAAAAAAAAACAGAATAGATTTGCCTATAAAGCGAGTAGTTATGATTTCAAAGACTGATTTTATATGACAATTTTTCATTCTTATATATTGACATAGTTTTAGAATATTTCCTTTGCAGTGTTTTAAATTTCTGAAAAATAATTATTTTTAATAATAAAAAAGTTTTTTTATGAATCAAAAGCATTTCTCTTGCACTGCCTGAAATGACTCCCCAGAAAATTAGTTGGCATAGGTGGACTCTGCTCAGTTCCCCATCATATATATATATATATATTCATCAGGAGATTCTCTTAACCTAGTTATCATGTTAAGAGAGATGAATTTTAAAAAACGCTTGACACAGTGACAGAATGAAATCCCCGCTTAATAGGCTATCCACCGTCCACTTCGATATATTTATCGTATTCTAATCTATTAATTTATTTTATTAGGTTAAATTTCGTAGTTTAGCTACTATTTCCAATGCAACAATCCTCAAAATGCATATCTATATGGAAAAATTTCAATTTTGTTATGTTGATAAAATCTTAAATAACGAATAGCTTACGAAATTTTCCTATTAGAATATTTGTAATCAGTCATGTTCATACAAGTATCATAAATGTTATTTTGAAGTTGTCTGATATATTTATGATCCTGAAAATGGCCGCTTATGCTCAATTTTGTATTCGTCTGCCATTTTAAGAGGATCGTAAATTCGAAATAACTTACGAATTTCTTAATTTAGAAAATTCATACTCCATGGTATTCATGTCGGTATCCTAAATAATATTTCAAAAGTGATCTGACACTTTTACGATGAAAATATCCCTCAAGATTGGCGCTTGTGTGAAATTTTGCCCTATTCTGCCATGTTAAGAAATTCGTAAATTTCTAATAACTTACGAAATTTTTATATTGGAAAATTCATAGTCAGAGATATTCATGCCAGTATTCTAAATAATATTTCAAAAGTAGTCTGACATCTTTACAATGAAAATATCTCCCACAATTGACGTTTATGTGAAATTTTGCCCTATATTGCCATGTTAAGAAATTCGTAAATTTTCAATAACTTGCGAAATTTTCAAAGTAGCATATTCATAGTTACTGATGTTCATTCCGGCATCAAAACTGATATTTTAAAACTGGTCTGACATTTTTACAGTAAAAAGTTTCCATTTACTGCTCGTTTAAGTGAAATTTTGTCCTATTCTCCCATGTTAAGAAAATCGTAAATTTCTAATAACTTGCGAAGTTTTTTAATTCGAATGTTGTAAATTAATAGGGTTCTTACCAGTTTCGAAAGTAATATTTTAAAACTAGTCTGACCTCTCCGCGATCATTTATTCGTGAGATATCGTGTAAACAAACTAACGGACTAACAGACACCCTACAGACAAACACAATACAAATTTTGTCATTTTCGGATTCCTCACACCTGAAAACGTGTAAAAAAGTCAAAAAACCGAAGTCGAAAATTTTCACGATTATCTAAGTTCACCATACCTATAGTATGATGGAGAACTAAAAAAAAAAAAAAAAGATGTTAAAATGAAATGACTACAAGTTTAAAGACAAACAAAGGCTTCAAATTTATAACATCCCTCTTTTAAGTCAGGGATTAAAAAGCAATTCTGCCTAAACCACAAATTGTGACTACTAACCTTAAAATTATTTAAAATGTACAAAACGTGCTGTATTATCCTTACATATACCCTATGCATATATTTGTTTTGTGCATTAGAAAATATTTAACGAGAACCCTTTTAATTACACATTTTAGTTGATTTTACTATTGCAAAAAAGAATTTTTCAAGAAAATGTGTTATTTCGTTCCCCTATATCTTCTAAACTATTGATCATACAAACAAAATGTAATGTGCATTTTTGTAGGAAATTTCACGTAGATTAATTTTGTAACTGACATTTTTTCTCTAAATGCGATAGTTTTCAAGATACGTAATAAAAGCTGAAATGTGCTTTCCTGCCCCCCACTCATCCCCCATGGTTGGGGACTTTTAGTATGTTGTTCGGGACACTTAGCTTTATAACTGTGCTCAATTTCAAAGCTACACGATTTTTTTTTTTTTTTTTTTTTTTTATGTTGATCGGTTTTGGGTCTTCGTTATCTGGATTTTAACCTGAACCACCACTTGCGCCTACTAACCTTAAAATTATTTAAAATGTACAAAAAATGCTGTATTATCCTTACATATTCCCTATTCATATATTTATTTTGTACATTAGAAAATATTTGACTAGAACCCATTTAATCACACACTTTAGAGTATTTTACTATTGTAAAAAAGAATTTTTCAAGATAATGTGTTATTTCGTTCCCTATATCTTCTAAACTATTGATGATACAAACAAAATGTAGCATACATTTTTGTAGGAAATTTTACGTAGATTAATTTTGTAAGTGGCATTTTTTCTCTAAATGCGATAGTTTTTGAGATATTTAATAAAAACTGAAAAGTGCCCCCCTTAAATGCCCCCTGCCCCTCCGCTCACCCACCACGGGCGGGGACTTTTATTTTATTGTTCAGAACCCTCTTGGCTATGAGTATGCAAAATTTCAAAACTACACGATTTTTTTTTAATGTTGATCGGTTTTGGGTCTTCGTTATCTGGATTTTTACTCAAACCGCCACTTGCGCACCCACCACGGGGTACCCACAACTTTTAGTATGTTGTTCAGGACCCTCTCGGCTATGAGTTTGCAAAATTTCAAAACTACACGATTTTTTTTTTCTATTCGTCAAATTTTGGCCTTCGTTGTCTGGACTAAGGGGGCCAATTCTGATCACCGAAACGAGAGAGTACACGGCCAGGAAATGTCTCATGCAGTAATTGAATTGTTTCACGAACTGTATGGGATGTGGCATCGTCTGGTTGAAACCATTTTTACTAACCTTAAACTATCAGCTGTCAAATGGTTTTTTTTAATAGGGTTGCCAACATTTTACTGCACGAATGGTGGAAAATTCAAATCTTGCGTTAACTTTGGGACACCCTTTCCCTTTATATGAGTTATATGAGTCATTTGCAAATGAGTTTGAATTTGATTCTATTTCTTTTTTTTATTTTTATTTATTTATTTATTTTTCATGCCAAAATATATTCGAAGTATTTTAAAAAATGTTTTTTAATAAAATTTACTTTAAAGACAAAAATAAATGCCGTCAATTATACAGACACGACATTATTTAAAAAAAAAAAAAAAAGACATTTGAAGAAGTCAAATTACAATCCTAAATTCATTTTACCATGTTTTTATTAACTCGCTTTCTTGTTTGTTTGTTTGTCCAGTACAAATCATGCGATCGATTTTTAACTAACTCCCAACTAGCTAGACATTTGAATAGAATAGCTCCGAACACGATGACAATGTAATACCTCGAAGCCCGATTTTTGATTAGTTTTATTTTAATTAATTAAAATATGAAAATAATAACCTCCTAATAGCTTTAAAAGTATCCATTTAAATATTAGCTATAATTTTATTGTTACAAAAAAAAAAAAAAAGAGTTCATTTTCTTTTGACATAAAAATAAATACATTTAATTAAACATGAACATTAAAAAATATCAAAAGTTAAATTAGGCATTTAAGTTTTATTTATAACTAGCAGGCTTTGCCCGCTTCGCTGGTCACTAAATTTAAAGGAAACTCTTTTCTATATAGCTTTATAAAAATAAAATAAAATACTAAAATTGCTCAAAAGCTCGCTTCGTATCCCTGCTGCCTTCGGTAGCGATTTGGTCATCCGCTAAAACTCGGGCGCTTGTCCCTATTACCTGAGACAATGGTTTACCAATAGGCTTCCATTAAGTCCTTATTAGATAACAGTTTCGAAATAGATAGTATCGAAAAAAAATGAAGTATCCCCTTTATATTTGAATCCCAGTTACATATGAACAACACTATACGTGGTGCACATAATATTTGCTTTTACGTTATTTCCTATGTTTATTTTGTTTATCCCCGATCAACCATAAAAATTTCACGCTAAATATTATAATATGCTATGACCGGCTACGTCTGTTGCATGAGACAATTAATTTTTTGTCGTTATATATAATTCATGGTTTGTAAGCATGATCATAGTAACGCCTTAATATAGCTCTCTTTAGCGACTTTTGAATTTTTGCCACCATTTTAGATTTAATCCCTTGTAAAAATAAGACTTAATACCTTGTAACAATATGCTATGAGCGCTATTTCTGCCATATTTTAGACAACTAAACTTTTAATGGTTATATATATTTCCCATTAAACATATTTTTATTTTCATTTATTTATTTAAATATTGATGAAATTTGAACTTCAATTTGGTCTAGTGTTGTACAGGCTGTATACTATATGTTTGTGTTTGTGAAAGAAAATTTAAAAAAAATTCAAAACTGCAATTTTTAATCCCACTTTTAAAAAAACATGTGACTTAATCAGTAGCACATTTAAAAAAATTTTCCAAACGGTTTCCATACAATCTCCTTCTCTTGCCACCTAAAATACATACATTAGTTAATTTTAAAAAATCTAATTGTCCGATCGATAAGCTGTTTAATCCGTTGGATTCACAAAAATTGCATCTTTCATTTGGTATCTTATTTGTAACGATACGACTGATATTTCTATTTTTTTAATTTACTTTCCTCATTTTAAATAAATGTAATTTTTATTGTTCACGTTTTTTTTTTTTTTTTTTTCTGTCGAAAAAATAATGATAATTGTTTTGGCAACAATTAAATTAAGGAATAAAATTAAATATTTTAAATAAATAATTTTATTTGTTCACGTTTTTTTTTTTTTCTGTCCAAAAAATAATGATAATTTTTTTTGGCAACAATTAAATTAAGGATTAAAATTAAATGGCCAATTTATCAGTAATTAGAAGGTTTTTATTTTAACATTTTAATTAATTAAAAGAAAACTAAAACAAAATTCGAAAATCGGGCTTCGAGGTGCATCAGGAGGGGTCATTACGAACCACCATGCAAATTTTTGTAGCTCAGCCATCAGCCGTTTTCTTAAAAAGCTCTGGAAACCATACACAGTGACACACACACAAACATCTTATTTTATCCGCGTTTGTAATGATCGATAGACGGCGCTTTGTGAACACTGCAGTTGTTAGTAAACATTATAGCCACGTGTGTTCCATTAGTGTTCTTTTTGTTTCGTACTATAATTTCTCCGCCATTACATTATGGAAAATTGATTGCTTTTGGAAAAAATACTTCAGTTTATTCAAAGTTCGATCGGAAGTAGATTTTTAACTGAAGTTGAACAAATATTAATTTCAAATCATCTGATTAATTCTTTACTTCCATTAGCCGAAGCAACTGAAATTTTAAATTTGTCATTTGGAAATAAATGGAAGCTCAATTCTGGATTTCTTGATCCTTTGGAGTTACACTGTGGCACACAAAAGTATGCGTTATCTTTTTTACCGTATTTATTCATTTTTATTCAATAAATATATGTGAAACTAAATATCGGCAAGCAATGGCGGCTGTATGGAATTCGAATTAAACCATGTTTATTGTAATTTCACCTTAGCCCACCAGAGGGCGAGCATTTCATTACAATCGCGGATTATATGTATAGATTTTATTTTATTTTATTTATTTATTTATTTATTTATTTTTTTACACCATGGATCACATTTTAATTTTTCCATGGAAAATGACATCATGACAGAAAACAACGTCATAAGAGAAACCTTTTTTTTCAAGGTGGCAAATAGAGTACCTTAAAAACCCGACGTTTTTAGTTAACAACTTCGTTATTTAAAATGATAGAAATTTCTAAGCAGCTGAAATGTCTAAACATGATGCGAAGAACAGTATGCCCTCCACCAGGAGATGTGCATGCGGTCACAGACAAAAAAAATTTGACACTAGCGACAGTAATTTTTTTCAAAAAGATATATAATGTATATACTAGCAGGCAACGCCCGCTTCGCTGGTCCCTATTTTTAAATGAATCACTATAATGAATTCTCAAAATTGCATTCATTTTTATCACATGAAAAAAAAGAGAAACAAAATCTGAGTAGGAAAAATGTTGCACCGGGTTCTCACTGCCTTCGGAAAAAATTCCCAAAATGCTCTAACCCTTATTTCTATTATTTTCCCACTTCGCCCCCCCCCCCTCCTGTTTATCCTAATAATTTTACAAATTTGAAAATATCCGCAATCGATTTGTAAGTATCAAAAACCTCTATGCACCAGTTTTGAACGATATATCTCTATTTTTATTTTTTTGCCGCTCTACTCCCCTTCTCCTTCCTTCCCTCCCAATAATTTTAAAAATTCGAAAATATCCGCAATCAATTTGTAGGTATTGGAAACCTCTATGTACCAATTTTCAATGATCTAACTCTATTTTCTTTTTTTTTTTTGCCCCTCTGCCCCCCCTTCCCGGCCCTCCTAATAACTTTACACTTTCGAAAATATCACCATTCGACTTGCAGGCCTCTAAAACCTATCTGTACCAATTTTGAACGGCCTAACTGTATTTCTATTTGTTTTTGACCATAGCCCCCCCCCTTACCACCCCCCCTTCCCGCCCCACCTAATAATTTTAAAAATTCGAAAATGTCCGCAATCGATTTGTAAGTATCGAAAACATCTATATACCAATTTTGAACGATCTAACTCTATTTTTATTTTTTTGCCCCCCCCCTCTCCCCTCCCCCTTTCCCGGCCCTCCTAATAACTTTACACTTTCGAAAATATCCCCATTCGATTTGCAGGCATCTAAAACCTATCTGTACCAATTTTGAACGGCCTAACTGTATTTCTATTTGTTTTTGCCCCATAGCCCCCCCCTTGCCGCCTCTCCTAATAATTTTACAAATTCGAAAATATCCAAAATCGATTTGTAGGTATCGAAAACCTCTATGTACCAATTTTGAACCATCTAACTCTATTTTTATTTTCTGCCCCCCTCTCCTCTCCCCCCTTCCTGCCCCTCCTAATAACTTTACACAATCGAAAATATCTTCATTCGACTTGCAGGCCTCTAAAACCTATCTGTATCAATTTTGAACGCCCTAACTGTATTTCTATTTGTTTTTGCCCCTTAGCCCCTCCCCCCCCCCTGCTCAGCCCCCCCTGGGGGCTGAATTTCTAAAATTCCAGAAATTGGTTTTTAGATATTTGCATTAGCTATATTTTAGAGCAAAAATTTCACGCATATCTATTTTTTTGTTTGAGATATATAGGATTATGCGAAATCACGTTTTAAGCATGTGAAATCACGTTTTGCCCCCCCGCACCCCTTGGGGACCGAATTTTGAAAATTCCAGAAATCGTTTTTTTGACATTTGTATTAGCTATATTTTAAAGCAAAAATTTTACGGATATCTGTTTTTTTTGTTTGAGATATGAAGGATTTTGTGAAATCACGTTTTGCCCCCCTCCCCCCCTTGGGGGGCGAATTTTGTAAAATCGCTTCTTAGTGGATGCCTACGTCATAGAAAGAACATTGTCACGAAATTTCATGCTTCTAGGTCCAGGGGTTTGGTCTGGGCGTTGATAGATCACCCCCTCACTCACTCAGGAAGTGTTCTTTTATATATACAGACTAGCAGGCAACGCACGCTTCGCTGGTCCCTATTTTTAAATGAATCACTATATTGAATTCTCAAAATTGCATTAATTTTTATCACGTGAAAAAAAGAGAAACAAAATCTGATTAGGAAAAATGTCGCACCGGGTTCTCACTGCCTTCGGAAAAAATTCCCAAAATGCTCTAACCCTTATTTCTATTATTTTCCCACTTCGCTCCCCCCTCCTGTCTATCCTAATAATTTTACAAATTTGAAAATATCCGCAATCGATTTTTAAGTATCAAAAACCTCTATGAACCAGTTTTGAACGATATATCTCTATTTTTATTTTTTTGCGCTCTACTCCCCCCCCCCTTCCCGCCCTCCCAATAATTTTAAAAATTCGAAACTATCCGTAATCGATTTGTAGGTATTGGAAACCTCTATGTACTAATTTTGAATGATCTAACTCTATTTGCTTTTTATTTGCCCCTCTGCCCCCCCCCCTCCCCGGCCCTCCTAATATCTTTACACTTTCGAAAATATCCCCATTCGACTTGCAGGCCTCTAAAACCTATCTGTACCAATTTTGAACGGCCAAACTGTATTTCTGTTTGTTTTTGACCATAGCCCCCACCTTACCGCCCCCCCTTCCCGCCCCACCTAATAATTTTAAAAATTCGAAAATATCCGCAATCGATTTGTAAGTATCGAAAACATCTATATACCAATTTTGAACGATCTAACTCTATTTTTATTTTTTGCCCCCCCCTCCCCCTTTCCCGGCCCTCCTATTAACTTTACACTTTCGAAAATATCCCCATTCGACTTGCGGGCATCTAAAACCTATCTGTACCAATTTTGAACGGCCTAATTGCATTTCTATTTGTTTTTGCCCCATAGCCCCCCCTTGCCGCCCCACCCCCTTGCTGCCCCTCCTATTAATTTTACAAATTCGAAAATATCCGAAATCGATTTGTAGGTATCGAAAACCTCTATATACCAATTTTGAACGATCTAACTCTATTTTTATTTTTTTGCCCCCCCTCTCCCCTCCCCCCGTTCCTGCCCCTCCTAATAACTTTACACGATCGAAAATATCCTCATTCGACTTGCAGGCCTCTAAAACCTATCTGCATCAATTTTGAACGCCCTAACTGTATTTCTATTTGTTTTTGCCCCTTAGCCCCCTCCCCCCCCTGCTGCCCTACCTGGGGGATGAATTTCTAAAATTCCAGAAATTGTTTTTTAGATATTTGCATTAGCAATATTTTAGAGCAAAAATTTCACGCATATCTATTTTTTTGTTTGAGATATATAGGATTATGCGAAATCACGTTTTACGCATGTGAAATCACGTTTTGCCCCCCCGCCCCCCTTGGGGACCGAATTTTAAAAATTCCAGAAATTGTTTTTTTGACTTTTGTATTAGCTATATTTTAAAGCAAAGATTTTACGGATATCTGTTTTTTTGTTTGAGATATGAAGGTTTTTGTGAAATCACGTTTTGCCCCCTCTCCCCCCCTTGAGGGGCGAATTTTGTAAAATCGCTTCTTAGTGGATGTCTACGTCATAGAAAGAACATTGTCACAAAATTTCATGCTTCTAGGTCCAGGGGTTCGGTCTGGGCGTTGATAGATCACCCCCTCACTCACTCACTCACTCAGGAAGTGTTCTTTTATATATATAGATATACACTAAGCGAAAAAAAAAAAAAAAAAAAAAAAGAGCCGCACTCCAGAAAAAAATGATTTATACCTTTTTTATTTGTAATAACTTTAAAATTAATGGTTGAAAGGTTGAAACAAATAAAACTGTCATGTTTGCATAATGCCAAAGGAATGAAATGATACCTGTGTACATTTTCGATTTAATAATTCGCTTTATTGCACTCTACGAAGTACTTTTTTAAAAATCTGCATAAAATTTTCTTTTTGAACATAATGTAATAACCATACACTTTGTATTCTATTATAATTTAATATATGAAATAAACAAGTTATATTTTACTACATGAAATAAAACTATTTATTTGTTAGATCTAAGCAATTTTTTATTAAAAATATGTATTCTGCATTGGGTTAATTCTACCTTTATATGGAATTACTGATTTAATGCGCGTTTTAATATAAATCTCAGATATTTCAATGTGCCAAATATCACAAATAATTTTTCTAGTTCTGGCAGAGTTATAGATTGCAAATTTCGAATAATCTCCCCTCTCCCCCGCCTTTTTATAGACGAGACATTTTCGAGCGGATCGCAATTAGGAAGATTTTCATGTCTGGTGAAAAAGAAATTCTACTATATCTTTTGTGGGATTTAACTTAAAGTGAAAAAAGATATGAATACTTACAGAATTATAGGTTCTCAAGGTAATGGATAGGAAATTTTGACAATTTGAAGTGAATAAACTTACCAGAGACGCCATATTAGTAAGGTGCATTATCCTCTTGGAATGCTGATTGTGGAAATGTCTAAGATACCTCCAAAATAGTCTGTTAGGCACCACTTTTATGAAGACTGTGTTTTATTTCGAGTTAATTGATCCCTTGAGCATAAAAAATTGCCCGACTGTTTGAAAAGTTATGCACCTCCGTACCATAATGTACGGAGAATGTGTCACTATTTTAAAAGTGCGATTTTCATTAAGTCGGTCATATTTTCGTTGTCAGATCTGCTTGTTTTCTTTAGCTCGAAATAAGTTAAACTTGACTCATCAGAGAGAACCAGTTAAGCCCAATAATTAACTAGTAATTTTTTTTAATTTTTTAACCATCTGAGGTCTTGCTTTCCTTATTTTCTTCACTAAGAATGGCATTTTTTCAAATTTTCTTTCATTTAAACTTGCTTTGTTTAATAGTTGCTGCACTGTAGTTAAAGAAATTATGCTGCTAAACACTTTTTCTAAATATCTTTTATGTTCTAAATGTAATACAAACCGATTTTATAAGCAATGGCTTTTTCA
Source organism: Salticus scenicus (assembly GCA_963930645.1). Classification (NCBI taxonomy): domain Eukaryota; kingdom Metazoa; phylum Arthropoda; class Arachnida; order Araneae; family Salticidae; genus Salticus; species Salticus scenicus. The sequence goes on from OZ005648.1 coordinate 212,517,682, forward strand.
CTTACGGTCATCTTGCTTGGGTGAGCAACATGGCCGCTTAAAGCCAAATTTCCTGTTTAAACGCCAAAATATTTTATATCTTGCTAAAAACCATTTTACCAATATTTCGTTAACATTTAATTATTTTGTCATCGCACGTATTAAAATATTTTTTGACTTTCATTCAAAAATTAATACTTTTTGTGATAAAATCTATTCGAAAATTTGTTTCTTAAACTATAAAATTGCCGGTTATAGAAGGTGAAAAGCAAAATATCCAAGTGCGGCTTTTTTTGTTTGTCGCTTAGTGTATAAGGAAAGGGCACGTGACGTCATTCGCAATCAAATTATGGATAAAGTGGCAAAACATTGGTATTTCCACCAATAGAGATTGATCTTTTGCCACTCGAGAGTGGCAAAGATTGATTGACGGAGCGTTTGTTTGTAAACATGCCCTTTCCTTATATATGAATAATGCTTATATTCTTTGTAAACAGAGTACAACAGGACTTATTTTAATCTATTTTTCCGTATAAAAGCATGCAGTAACTGTGTTTCATTTCCTAGCATCACGAACTATATTCATTTCTTAAAATGTCTTTGGCATAGCTTTATCATAGGAGCCCCTCGGTGGCTTTTAAATTTTTGCTGTCATTTTGACGATGAATTAAAATGGCTATCGCAATTGTGTAAGTAAAGATCTTGGCGAGAAACGTCCCAGCTACTTCTGTACCAAATTTCAAATTTCGCTAAGGGATTCTATAGTGAAACTGTTCCATTTCTTTAGAAAGATTTTTATTTTCTCAATTTTATTTTAATTATTTGAAAAAAATGTTTGCACGTTCATTTTTTTTTTTCGACATAAAACGAAAGATATTTACTTACTTATTTATTCATTTTTGGCTGATAAATAATAGAATCTTTCAATATATATAGTTTTTATAATTTTAATAAATTTTTGATAATGAAATTTATGTCGTAAAATTTGTATACTTTCAGAAATTTCCACTTTTATTATTAAATTTAAGCTATTTTCGGACTTTTCTATTTATTTTAAATTTACTAGAAATTGTCATAATTATTTTAGAAACGTTAACTTTATTTTAACGTAGTTTTTAAAATGTTAATTATAAATATTTTCAAATAAATTTCTTAGTTAACTAATGACATCATATCCTTCTAAATTCATAATAATTACGGGCAAGTTAACTTTTCTTGTAATTTTTTTCCAACATATATAAATAATGATAATGATAATACATAATATATATTGTTCTATCCGCGATTGTAATGAAATGCTCGCCCTCTGGTGGGATAAGGTGAAATTATCATACCACTGCATATCCTCATATTATGCAATCGATTTTCCATGATGTAATGCTGGAGAAAGAACAATAATAAATACACGTGGCTATTATATTTACTAACAACTGCAGTTCAGAAAGCGCCATCTATCGATCATTACAAACGCGGATACTGAAGCTGTTCCATAAAAAAAAAAAAAAAAAAAAAAAAAAAAGTTTGCATGTTCATTCCCTCCCCCGCCATAAACGAAACATAAAATTCAAGATTTAATATTATAAATGGAGACAATGAAATCATAGATTGAAAGAAATAGTCCTGTCATACTGAAAAAAAAAAAAAAAAAAAAAAAGCTTTTGGGGTACATTAAAAAATTTCAAAAAGGAAATATAATTTCAGATATGTAATTATATGAGAAAAAATTCTTATGCGTAAGAATTACGTGCATTCAGTTTACGTATTATATTTATTCCGTATCATTACTTTTTATATTACGTTTCCACTCTCACGTGTAAAAGCGATGTAAAGGTTAACTGTTCATGATAAGCGTGAGAAAATAATCTGATGTCAATCTACACCTGTGGCCATAATTTTAAAGCTTTCTTTAGCAGGATGAGAAATCAGTGAGCCTCCTAATGCGCTAAATAAATAAATGCCTTTCGAGAAAACGGATTAGATAATCATCATGTCTTAAGGCTATATTAAAAAAAAAAAAAAAAAAAAAAAAAAAAAAAAATACAGCAGTAATTTGTTAATTTACTGTAAACGAAAATGGTTTAAAAAATATTTGCCTGTAACAGAGCTTTAAAAAATCGATATTTTTATTGAGGGGGATTTTTTTTTTTTTTTTTAATTTAATTCGAAATAAAAATAATCTGATGCAGCACTCACATAACTTTCTATTACCCTGAATTTCAATATTATAATGTCAGATTGCAGATTAAAGGGTAAATTAACAAATACTGTATATGAACCCACGATAAAAATAATTCAAAATAAGTATGGAAACAGTTTTATTCGACATATAATTCCATGTGAGATAGCTATTGCCCACTTATAAAAAAATTTATAAATAAAATCAGCTATGTGATTTTTTTTTTTTTTTTTTGGTGGTAAATTTTATGTTTTTAAGAATGCTGAATCAAAAAATGATCTCTATTTCTGGCCATTACATATTTTTACTTTCTCTAACCCTCTTATCCATACATATTGTAGAGTAAGCATTATTATGAATTTATAAATAGTAGTAGTTATTTTTATATAATTTCATTCAAAGAGACTTAGTCTGGTTATAAAATGTTAATTTTCTGCATTTCTAACTCGCTTTGGTGTTAAAATAGCTTGTTTTCCGTTAAAAACCCTCATCAGGGCCTTAGCGACGAATTTAGCGACTTTATCGCTCCTTGGTGGCTTTTTTGACGACCTTGGCGCGAAAATCCTGATTATCGGTATATCTAACTCTATTATTCTGCAAGATACTGGAAAATTCTAGATTTATAGGAGGCTGTAAAAGGACAACCCCATTTCAACCATTGAAGTCAGTTTGACGCCTAACGGCCTGATCAGTTACAGCTCATATGCTGCGTGTTTCATTTTGGCACAGTTAATGCTGTAATATTTATGTTGTCGTCTGTTATTTAAGCTGCGTTTTCTGGTAAAATTGAAGCTGATACTTGTTTGACAGTCCTGTAATCTTCTGTAAATTAACTTTTAAGCCTACACAAGACCAGTTATTCATTCACGAACCACGTGTGCACAAAATTCTGGTGTCACGAGTGGAGTTGTCTGCTGAATGGTCATAACTAGAGGTGTGGAGAAACATATGAAGAAACTTCTGGTATGTTTGGCTGCCCTGATGAGTGATTTGAAAGCAGGAACAAGAGAAGATGGAATTCGGATTGACCGAAGAACGTTGACTGAAGAAATAAAATCCATTCAAGAAAAAGTCGAAGCTGCTCGGGAAGAGGTGATATCCGTGAAAGAAGTATTAGAGAATAAATTGTTAGTTATGGATGGAATTATGGAAGGGAAAATAAAGTTATGAACATAAAAGATAGTGTTATAAGGATAGAAGAGAGTATTGAAGAGAAAGTAAAAGAAAATGTCGAATATGAGATGAAAGGAAGATTTTCTGAAATAGAAAGTAAATTTAAGAAGATAGAGGAAGAATTTGAGAGAAAAAGGGAAGAAGAGTGCAACAGGGAATTGAAAGGAAATTTTTAGAAGTTTGAACAAAGATTAGGAAATGAAATGCAAAAGAAGATTCAGAGTCTGGAAGAAAAATTAGCTTTGATGCCTCATGAAGCATGAAGCTGAAGGAAAAGATGAAAGAGTACAGAATCGAGAATCAATAAAGCTTTCTACATATGATGGGAGATCTTCTTGGCAAGTATATAATACACAATTTTCCATCGTAATTGAGGCTAATGAATGGGACCCAGTGTCAAGATAATGAATTTAGCATCATGATTACGTGGCGACGCAGCTGACATACTGGAAACTCTTTCGAAGGAACAGTGGTATGATTTTGAGACTCTGACAAGAGCGCTGGAGCTGTGGTTTGGAGAAAAATGCTTGAAAAAATATAGTCGTCTACAGTTAAAGTCTCGTTATCAGAAAACGGGGGAAAGTCTACAAAACTATCACCTTCATAAGATATTCAGTGACTGTCACACTTAGCTTTCTCAGATTGCAACGCTGAAACTCGTGATTATTTGGCTGTCCAATATTTCACAGTTCCCATGCGAGATTCGGAGACACAAAAAGGTAATTTAAAGTTATGCCGTTTGGATTATGCAATGCATCTGCAACTTTCGAACACATGATGGAGACAGTCTTAAAGGGACTTTCCCATGAAGCCTGTCCAGTGTAGTTTGAAGATATTATCATTGTGGGGCGTACTTTTGAAGAACACTTAAGAAACATCCATTAGGGTGCTGGAAAAAATCAGAATGGCGTAAAGTAAGTTTTCTCTGCCAAAGGTGTGAGAATTGATCCCGAGAAGATCTCTGCAGTCGAGAACTGGAGTCTGCCTGAAAATATACATAAATTGCGAAGTTTCCTGGGATTATGTACATACTGCAGGAAGTTCGTGAAGGGTTTTTCAAGTATTGCTAGACTTCTTCACAAGCTGACGGAAACTAAACATAAGTTTCTGTGGACAGAAGAATGTTAAACAGCATTCAAGAGACTTAGAAGCTTTAGTATCTTTGCCCATTCTGACTAATCCACAGCACGATAAGTAATTCATATTAGAGACCGATGCAATCCATGAAAGTGTCGGTCGGTGCCCTTCTGTCACAGGAAGTTGATGGCCAAGAACACGTACTGGAGTAAATGTCTGTCTAAACCGGAGCGATGCAACACCAGGAAAGAACTATTAGCCATTATAAAGGCCACAGAACATTTCCATCATTATCTCTATGGCAGAAGAGCCCTGCTTCGGATTCACCACGCATCTTTAACGTGGCTGCTAAATTTCCAGAATCCGGAAGGCCAGATTTCCAGGTAGATACAACGCCTCCAGGAATATAACTTCGAAATGCGTCATCATAAAGGAGTTCTACATGGAAACGCAAACGTCTTGTCATGGAAGCCTGCTCTGAAAATTGCAAGTACTGCTCTAAAGCTTAAGAGAAGTACCAGTTGATAAATCCAGTTGCTTGCCAAGCTGCAGTTTCAACGCCATCGTATAAAGATCGCGTTTGGCATTCTTGCCAAACACTTTTCTGAGTTAGATTTCCTAGAAAAATTAGTTATCTTTCTTAATCATGATAAAATTGTTAATGAAAAATCTTATTCCACTTTGCTGTCTTCAGTTTGGAAAAACTTGTTTAGTTCCATTATATAATTTTCTTCCTTCTTTTCTAATAAAATAATCTTAATATAAATAAAAGTCATTGTATGTATGTGGGTATGTCTTATATCTTTTCCTAAACCAATGTACCGATTTGAATTGAACTTGAAAGTACTATGGGTATTTAAAATTTCTAGCCCATGCACGCAGTGGAAGGGGTTGGAAAAAACTCTTGAAAATGATATTTTTTTATGATTTCTTCAGTAATAATGTCCCTAGAAACTTCAAATTTGATATGTAGGTTATTTATACTGTTTATATTGTCTATAAGTAGAGGTTCATATAAATTCGAAATTAAAAAGGTGTGAAATGATTAAAATAAGTTCTAAAATTACGCTTTCATCAAAATTTCATGTATGCAAATTTAACATTTTACTGTGAATACGACAAAATGACTTAGCGTCTTAATATAACTAAAAAAAATAAAGAAAAAATCGTAACATATTAGAATGACAACAATTTCAGAAAACATCCCAAAATGAAGGAATATTGTTTCTGAAAATTGCGTCCTTACTTTGAAGTCATTCGATACAAAAAGTGTATTTTAACACAGAAAACTCCTAAGCTCTACTATGATTGTGTGGGGCTTTTATTTATTAGCGATATAATAAGTATTAAGAAATAGTTATCTTAACTCTAAATTATATTACAACTAGCAGCTCTAAACCTGTTTCTAACACAGAAAAAATTAAAAAAGAAAAGTTGAAAGCAAAGCTAATTAATTTGACCTGTTCACCTGAAATTGTTCTGAGTTCTGCAATGAAGACTAAGCTTTCTTCAAATCTGTTAAAAAATGCTATTGGAAACCATTGTCCCCGTACCAAGAAGGGGTAGAAATGCTAGACATAAATTTTGGAAGATATTAATCTTTTACTTTAATTAGGGGCTAAGAAGGAACATTTTGCTAAATTTGAAGCTTTTATTGGAAATCACTGCGATTTTCCACGTGTGAAGAACAGGTAGAACTATTACACACCTCCCCTCCCTTAAGGACTAAATTGCAGAAAATTCTTAGAGGAGACATTTTGCTAAACTTTTAACTTCTGTTATAAACCACTGCGGAAATACAGTGGGAAGGTTAAAAAACTTCGATTTCCCCTTTACTGGGGAAAATGTGTGTGTATGGGAGGAGGTCATTGTGTCTGTATGTGTGTAACGCTATTTTTGTCTGAGAATCACATGAGGATGGCTATTCAGAATTCAACGATGATTGGCAGGATTTTATATCTGTACATAACTTAAAATTATAGCGATAGAACATTTCAAAATTTGAATTAGACTTAGAGATATGGGTAAAAAACTTCTGTCTATCCGTCTGTCTGTCGGCAGTCTAATTCCTGTAAATATTCATAGAATATCTTGAAACTGATAAATGTTGTTAAAGTTCACTATGGAATGTTCCCTATTGAAAATAGACTAAATAACACTAATGGTTTATGTACAGGGACATCCGAAAGTATTCGAAAGCATTGCTTTCTATGAGAGGTATTTCCATAAATCATATTTTAATATCTTTACTTTATAAAAATCATAATGAAACTGAAATATGTTATTCAAGTTCATTATTGGATGTTCCCTATTTAAAATGAAATAAACACAACCACTGATTTGTGTACAGGTATACCCGAAAGTATTCCAGCATTGCGTTCTATGAGAGGTATTTTCATAAACCATATCTTTATAACTTTACTTTGCACAAATCTTAATAAAATTGAAATTTGATATTTATATTCCAAAAGAATGTTTTCTGTAGAAAATAGTATGATTAGTATTAAGATTTACAGGGCCACACAAATATATTCAGTTACATTAAGAGTTATTGTTGGAAATTCGTTGCAATTGCATTTTCGTTTACATTAAGCGTTTTCAACACTTTCTAACAATTTTTAAGTTTGAATATGACTTGAATTAGTGCATCTGTACGTCTGTCTATGTTCGTTTGCCCGCCTCCTGCATCGGTAAATATTTTCAGAATTTCTTTAAAATGATATATGTTATACAAGTTCTCAATGCTCTATATTTAAAAGGGCATTAATAGTTCCTGTACAACTGGTTTATGTACAGGGACACCCAAAAATATGCCAACGCATTGCGTTTTCGGAGAGACATTTTTAAAAATTCACATTTAATTAAATTTCTACTGCAAAATTATTAACATTCATTGTTAATATCCTGAAACAGTGTTTGGTATAGAATACAATATGCTTAATCTTTAAATTTATAGGGCTACACGAAAATATATAGATACATTAACCCTTTGCGGCGCAAGACAATTCAGATCATTTAAATTATACTGCCACCGGAATTCATGAACTAAATTAAACTAAAAGAAATTTTAAATTTTAAGGTTAGAAAAACAGGCCTTTTCTGCTATGTTAGAAACGTAAGTTTTTGCTAAAAAATTTCCGGGATGAATTTTTTCAGCTTGTAGGTGGTTAAAATATATAACACCGCCCCTGAAAGGGTTAAGGGCTGCAATTGGAAATTGCTGGAATTGAGATTACATTCTTGTTAAGCTTTTTAAACACTTTCCAACAACGTTTAAGAGTAATTAGGAATTTAATTAGTTTATTTGCTTTCTGTGTTTCTGTCTGCCCGTTGTATGATAACGCATCTAAAGAATATTGAACGTTAAACGATGCAACGTATACGTGCAGTTGGAATAGTTAACGCAGCAACGTATACGTGCAGTGTTAATAATCAATGCGTACCGCGTGATTTTTCGTTCTTCTGAAAATTCGTTCTTTTATTTCCCTTTAAAAGTTTGATCGTTTTGAATATAAAACATATTTTATCGCAAGCAATAGTTACTAGACGTTTAATAAGAAGTTGTAAAGGAAATATGCACCATAAGAATAAAAGCAAAAATTGAATTTTTAAATTAAACAAATACAGCTTAACAATTTTAATACATATTTATTTGAGTAATAGCTTTTGTACCCGTTTTTCGGGACGTAAAGGGCAATAGAAATTATACTTTTTGGGCGTTGAGAAAATTTATATTCAAATCAGTACACAAAAAATTATGCAAATTAAAAAATATATATATGAATAAAACTTTACAAATTGTACTTATTAACTATAATAATCCATTTTCTGTCTTGATCAGCATATTAAGCTTCAACTAAGATAAATATTTTTTTTTTTTTTTTTTTTTTTTTTTTTTATAATGTGAATAATAATTTCATTCCCGCGCGAAGAACGGGCACAACGGCTAGTAAAATTATAAATTAAGAAAAAATAATAATAATGTATAGAAAGTATGTTAAATAAAATAAATTATTATTAATAATAATAAAAAAAATAAATAAAAATCCCTTCCCCGCCCTTTTTTTTTGTCCCCTTCTGTTTGGTTGTTGCATGCAGCTATCCTATTGGCTCGTATTGTTGCTCCTCTCCCTTGGGTTTTTCTCATGTCCTTCGGTCTTGCTTTTCCCTCCAAGGTAGTAGCATGTGTTTTTTGCACCCGAAGAAGAAAGGCCACGTCCTTTCGAAACCGGTAGTGCTTCCCTATATTTTATGGCGTGTGAAGAAGTTTTTATGTTTATCTATTTTAGATTATTTTAAAACTAAATTCAACTTAATTATTTTACTTTATTGATTTTACGTCTTAATTTGCATTATAATATTGAAATGCAGGTTAAGAGAAATTCATTTGAGTGACGCACCAGATTATTTTTCAGGTTTACAATAAACAATAGCTAATTTTATTACACTGAACTAAATATATTCTTTCTTATAATCGATCAAATTCACTTTTCTGTTTTTCCCTTTTGCTTCTTTCTTTTGTATGTGAATAACTTAAAAAAAAAAATATATATATACGAACATGAACATCGGCTGAGATGTTCGTTTTAAAAATTTTTATTGACATTTTTATTACTTGGACGATGCTTAAAATTTACAAATTCGTAATTACATTTTTCCAAAAAGTTTCCTATGGAAAGAAAAAGAGAGTGAATACAGGCATAAAAATCCGATTTGAATTTAACATTTGGTTGCATTTGTACTTTCATCTGTCTGTATTGCACCTTTGACTTCCTTTAGTTTTCTTTGCTAAAATCGTTTAAAATTTTCATTTCTTCCAATGCTTACTTTTGAGAAAAGCTGAATTTATATCAATTTAAAAATTCTTGCTTATGTTAAAGTTATGCAAAATTCGATTAATGATTTAATAAAAAATGTGCTGTCCAAATTTTATATTAATATATTCATTTGCTTCAAAATTATGCGCAAAAAGATGTTATGGTATTCTCTTCAGCATTAGTGAGAAATAATCTATTTACAAAAACTTTTAAAACCCAAATTCTTGATGTATCATATTACATAAATCTTTTCGTAGTTATGATTTTGCAATTTTTTTTGTATTAAGGTGAAATGATAAATTTCACCTTAATACAAAAAAATTTGCAGACTTCCATTGACCGATGCATTGCTATGATTGGTCATTAGTTATTGCTCTGGTTGTGCCATCTATCGGTCATTACAAACGTAAATATGCATAAAAACTTTTTTTTTGTAGATAACTGCATAATTGTTTTAGAATTATAAAAATATGCATACAATGTTGCTCCCTGCAAATAATCTTTTAAATTTGAGTTTTAAAAAAAATATTTTAAATATGTTTGTGTACTACTTTGTGAATATATCGTTGAGTTAATTTTTATAAAACATTTTTATGTTTGATTACTAAATTTTTGCCTTAAACTTCAGCATTCGAACATTAAAAAAGGCTTCTTAAAAAACTCTTCAAAAGTTCTTAGGATACTGTGTAGTCAACGAAAAATTTTCTTTTATCAATTGACATCTTTTCTACTAATTATATACAAAAATTAACAGTCCGGGAATTCGAACGCTGGACCACCGCGTTACTAACATGGCGCTCTAACCACCTGAGCAACGGAGAGACAAATGAAAGAGCTTATAGAAAGAAATTAAAACGCAAACACGTGCTACTGCCTTGGAGGCAAAAGCAAGACTCAAAGCAAGATGTCTTGCTTTTGCCTCCAAGGTAGTAGCACGTGTTTGCACCTGATGAAGAATGGCTACGTCCTTTCGAAACCGGTTGTGCTGATTTAAAATTTATGGTGTGTGAAGAAGTTTTAATTTCTTTCTATTGACTGTACGCCAGTTTTTGAATTTATCTTTGGTGAAAGAGCTTATATTTACCTTAAAATTGAGGCGCATTTTTTATTAGCTTGAGATTCACAAACATACCGTAGTGAATGACAGTAAGTACATAAAAATTTGGGGAAAATGCGTAAGAAACAGTAAAATAATCTTGCGCAGTTTTTTGAATTGCAGACCTGTGTAATAAAATAACTTATAGGCATTACCACAATTCTTCGTAATATTTTATTGAAAAGAAAAGTCTTCTCTTCTTATTGAAGATAGAATCATTATTCATAAAGTGTTTTATTGGTTTAGCAACACTACCATAATTTTGTCAATTGTTAACAGCAAATCAAATGTAGCACTAATAATATTTGTTAAGGTAAATATATACAATTTTAAAATTATGTCTTTCTCCCAGTTTAAAAGAGTTAATCATGATTTGTTATATATATATATATATATATATGTATGTGTGTGTACTTTATTTAATTTCATTACATTGGCTGTGGTATGTGCATATTTGGCTTCCTATAGTAATTACAATTCAATTTATTCTTAAATTTAAATGAATTGATAGATTATGTGTGTAATAAGCTTCGTTTAATTGAGGATAAAATGCCATGTATTCAGAGTATTTAAAAACTTCTATAAATTCCAACAAGTTTGAAAAGTGTTAATGACTTTGGTTTGTTTGTCTATCGGTACGCATTCTAACTCCCGTGAATATTCGTGGAATTTATTGAAACTGATATGTTATTCAAATTCACTATAAGATATTTCCTATTGAAAATGGGGTGAATACCTCTACTGATTTGTGTACAGGAATAACCGAAAGTATTCCAAAGCATTGTGTTTTATGAGAGGTATTTTTATAAACAATATTTTAATACCTTTATTTACCACAAATCTTAATGTAATTGAAATATGGTATTCATGTTCACTATAGGATGTTTTTTATTGAAAATGGAGTACATACCATCAATGGTTTGGGTACAGGGACATCCAAAAGTATTCCAAAGCATTACGTTCTATGAGTGGTACTTCTATATGCCAAATTTTAATAACTTTACTTTGCAGAAATCTCAATTAAATTGAAATATGCCAGTCATATGCACAGAAGAATGTTTTCTATAGAATATAGTATGCCATTAAGCATTAAGATTTACAGGGCCACACAAAAATATTTATTTATATTCAGGGCTATTATTGGAAATTTGCTGGAGTTGCATTTTCATTTACATTAAGCTATTTTGACACTATCTAACATTGAATTTGTGTATCTGTCTGTCCGTCTGCTCGCCTCCAGTGATCGTAAATATTATCAGAATTTTTTGAAAATGATATTTGTTATTCAAGTTCACTATGGAATGTTCCCTATTTAAAATGGCATTAATAGATCCTGTGCAATTGGTTTGTGTACAAAGGCCTCCCCCTCCCCTCAAAAAAAAAAAAAAAAAAAAAAAAAAAAAAAGGCTAATGCATTGAGTTTAGGACAGACAATTTTATAAATCACATTTAAATAACTTTCTAATGCAAATATCATAAAGAAATTGACATTTATTGTTAATATGATAAAATACTGTTTTGTATAGAATATGAAATGGTTAACCATCAGAGTTAGACGGTTACATTAAAATACTCAGGTACATTAAGTTCTACAATTAGAATCTAAGGACTGATTTTTTTTTCTTTTTAGTGTTAAGCATTTTTAACACTATCCAATAATGTTTAAGAATGATTATGAATTTAGTTTGTCCATCTGTATGCCTTCCACTTCTTCTGTCTGTCCATTGTGTGATAACAGATGTGCAAAGGACATTGAAAGTTATACAATACAACAAATATGTACAGTTAGAAAGGTTAATACAATCAATGCGTATCGCATGATTTTCGTTCTTTTTTGTAGCTCTGTTTCTCGCCGGATAACGGTATTAAGAGAACGTGAAACATGGTAATCCTCTTCAAACACCACAGAAAAATTTGATTTTCCATCGAGCGGAGTCATGTCGTGGTCAAGCATCTTGCTGAATAACCAAAAAGGCATATACACTAAGGGTAAAAAAAAAAAAAAAAAAAAAAAAAAAAAACGAAAACCGCACTGCAGAAAAATTGACTTATACCTTTTGTGTTTGCAATAACTTAAAAACTAATGATTGAAATAAATAAAACTGCTATGTTTGTATAATACGGAAGTCATAACACGATACTTATGTACATTTTTGATTTAATAATTCGATTTATTACACTCTACGAAGTATTCAGTAAAAAGCTACATAAAATTTTCTTTTCAAGTGTAATACACTCATGATTGGGAAAATTACAACACCATGAAATAATTGTCAGAAATTAATGAAATGTATTCCACATATTACTGGTAGTAGTACAAATAAACGATCAGATGTACAAGACACACACACACACACACAAAAGAAAGATCTGAAATCAGTACTTTGTGTGTTCGCCACGCTAAGCGATGAGAGCTTGTACACGTCGTGGCATTGAATCATACAGGTTCTGAATGTAATCCTGGGGAATGGCATTCCAGATGGCTTCGACTTGACGCCAAAGTTCAATCTTACTATGCGCCCCACCAGTTGTACGAGCGAGTCGCCGACCAATGAAAACCCAGACATGCTCGATGGGCGACATATCCGGGGAATAAGCAGGCCATGAAAGAATCGAAACCTGTTGTGCACTGAAGAAGGCTTGTGCAGTCTGAGAAACATGCGTTCGAGCATTATTCTACTGAAATACAGCACCCGGAATGCGTCGAAGAATGGGAAGGACCTCTGGATCCAAAATTTCCCTTATGTAGCGATCACTATTGAGGTTGCCCGCAATGTGCAGCAGATGGGATCGACAATTATACCCATTAGCTCCCCACACCCAATGATACTAGGCGTTTGTGCAGTATGACGCTGGATAACACACTGTGGAAGCAAACGTTCCCTCCTGTAACATTTGACGCGTACTCTTCCATCATTGTACTCCAGATTGTAGCAAGATTCATCGGAGAAAACAATTTGTTGCCACTGGGCACGCCACGTGATGTGTTTCTGAGCCCATTGAAGTCGGAGGCGTCTGTGATTCAGCGAGAGGGGAATCCTGCGTAGAGGAATCCTTGCACGCAGTTCATGCTGCAGCAAACGGCGACGAACAGTAGAGCTAGACAACAAAACACCTGTAACCGTGCTCCAACGTTGTGCTAACACACGAGAGGACGCCGTACGGTCCGTCACAGCCATGCGAATGAGGTGTCTGTCGTCTAGTGCCGTTGTTCTATTGCGTCCCCACTACCAGGTTTTCGGCTTGTTTGTTTCTTCTCTGTCCATTTCTTCCAAACACGTATCACTGTCGTGGCATTACACTGCGTACAGGCTGCGATTTCTCGATACGAAAATCCACCCTCTCGCATACCAACGATGCGGCCTCGTGCGAACTCCGTTAGTAGTTGGCATGGCACCCTTTGCTTTTGACGAGGCATATTGACCACCAATGAAACGTTTATCGCAGACAGAGGACGATAAACAGTTTTTAACAAGCCTTTACAGTTCTTCATATAGCTTGAACAAGCTACTGATAAGGAGTCGGTTTTTGTTCCACGCATGCGCAATCACTTTGTAATTCTAATCATTTGCATGCCTTATCTCCCTTTACTTTTCCTGTAAGTTTGGTTCACATTGCATAATCCCTTCATGGTGTTGCGATTTTCACAAACATAAGTGTATAATAAACATATATTTTGTATTCTATTATGATTTATTATAGGAAATAAACAAGTACTATTTTAATGTATGAAATAAAACTACTTATTTGTTAGATCTAAACAATTACTTATTAAAAATATGTATTCTGCATTGGTTAATTCCGTCTTTGTATGGAATTACTGCTTTAATGCGCAATGTTATAGTATTTTACCGTTTTTTAATAAGAAACTCGGACATTTTACTGTGCCAAATATTATAAATAATTTTTTTTAGTTCTTGCAAAGTTGTAGACTACAAACTTCGAATCTCAACCCTGGTTTATAGACTAAACATTTTCGAACGGATTGAGATTAGGACTATTTTTACGCCTAGTAAAGAAGAAATTCTGAGATACTCTTTGTGGGATTTAACTTTAAGTAAAAAAAGTTATGATGACTTACAAAATTATAGATGCTCGTGTGAATGGATAAGTAATTTCAACAACTTGAATCAAATAAATGTACTGCAGGCGCCATGTAACAAGGTGCATTATCATCTTGAAATGCTGATTGTGAAAAAGTCTGAAATACCTCCAAAATAATCGGCCAGGCATCAATTTTGTTATAGCCAAGTTTTATTTCGGGTTAATTAATCCCTTGAACATGAAAATTTGCCCGAATCACTGAAAAATTATGCATTTTCATATCATAATGTACGGAGAATGTATCATTGTTTTAAAAGTGCGATTTTCATTAAGTCGGTCCCATTTTCGTGATCAGACCTGCTTGTTTCCGTCAGCTCGAAATAAGTTAAACTTGACTCTTCAGCGAGAACTACTTCAGCCCAATAATTAACTTATCATTTAAAAATTTTAACCCTTTGAGGCCTTGATTTTCTAATTCTTTTCGTTAAGAATGGATTTTTTTCAGATTTTCTGTCAATTAAACCTGCTTTGTTTAATTGTTATTGCACTGTATTTAAATAAATTATGTTACTAAATATTTTTTCTGAATTTCTTCTATGTTCTAAATGTAACACGAACTGATATTTTAAGCACTGGCTTTTGAACTTGCGGTTTTGATTGGATGAGTAACGTGGCCACCAGGGACAAATTTTCAGTTTAAACAGCCAAAAAATTTTACATCTTGCTAAAAACCAGATCACTAATATTTCGTTAACATTTTATCATTTTGACATCCCGCGTATTAAAATATTATTTTTTTTTTCACTCTAAAATTAATATTTTTTGTGGTATCGTTAATTGCCTTATTATTTCCGTTTTTGAAATACTTTCTAAAATTACAATTTTCCGAACAATTGCATCTTGTGCTTAACACTTGGCTGAATCCTAAATTGTACGTGGAACACAACGTAATAAAATCCGTTCAAAAATTTATTTTTAAAACAATAAAATTGGCGACTGCAGAAAGAAAAATGGAAAATATCCAAGTGCGACTTCCCCCCCCCCCCCCTTAGTGTGCATTTGAGACAGGTTCTGTGACTGCTAAACGATACATAATCGAAGTTCTTGACTTTTTACGTTCGCATTTTTCGAGCTGCTGTTGACCCTGACTTCATTTCATGGATAATAACATACTTTCTCACCGTGTGGCTCTGATGAATGGCATTCTTGAAACGGAAGAAATCAAGTGCTTATCCTGCTTCTGCTTTATCACCTGATCTGAATTTTATTGTACACATGTAGACTATAAGTTGAGGTTAATTCATTGCTCATTCGTCACTCGCCAAATTACGTTCTAGGAATGAACAGAGCTCTCCGTGACGTTTGAAACTATTTGAAAACTATTTTGAAATTTCTGCAATAACAAATATGAGAAACCATTAGGCAGCATGATAGCTACCTGAGGTGACTACATATCTTATTAAAACTGCAGCTTGGCATTTTAATTTAATTTTATTTTTCCTAAAGTGTGAACTCTTATCTGTCCCCCCCCCCCTTTTTATTTCAAACTGTTTCTTTGATAATAAAAGGGGTTATTAGGACTGAGGGCCTATTAGTCTCAATCTGGGATTTTTGCGTTGTCATTTTCGATAGTTGGACATTTATCGAAATCTAAAATTTATCGAAAATATAATTGAATAATTTGAAAGCGATGTTGTAATTGGGAAGAAAAAAAAACTAATAGTCCTCCGTCCTAAACTAAATTCTGCTCTTGCCAGAATTTCATCAAAATCATTTTTTTTTAAGAAAAAGAAAAGAAAATTTATACAGTATCGTTACAAACGATATCGAAAAAGTTTTTTTAAAAAATAGTTTTGAATCAGGAAATAAAAAGTGCACGAGGAATATGAAATAAAAATAAGTAAAAAAAAAAAAAAAAAAATGAATTTAATGATTTAAATTTTATATAAAACATGATCGCATGCTATCATAAAAAGTAGATGTAAAATTTAAAGTTTAATTTTTTTGGCAACAATTATAAATTAAAATAAGTAATTTAATAAAAGTTTAGAAGTTAGAATTTATATATATATATATATATATATATATATATTGTCCTGTAAAAAAGTTGTTAGTGCTAGATTCCCCAAAATCTATGCAATTCATGCAACTGTGATCTATAACATGAAACAACTGTGATCTATAACATTCATAAATTGAGAGCTCAATTGAATAAGGAATTAAACATTATCGCAATTTAGAAAGATTGAGCCCATAAGCCATAATAATAAAGAATTTTTCATTGAACATCTGTAAAAAAAATAATAATAATAAAATAAAAAAATGAAACAGCTAGATTAACCAAAATCAATGGAGTTCGTGCTACAGTGACTATAACATACTTACCAACTTTCAGCTCATTTGAATAATGTGTTTAGACGCAATCTCACGTTTAGGCACATAGGTCTTAATAAAAAGTAACTTCCCTTTGTTTTCCTCTAAAAAACTAAAAGTGCTCCAAAATTTATTATCTTATTATTATTATTATTATTATTATTATTATTGCATTACTTTCCTCTTCTCTAACATTTTTACACTCGCATATTATGTTTCTGGTCATTACGACTTAGATTTATTTTATTGTTCACATACTTAAAAATTACACCAATTTTTGAACACGAATATAGATACGATTACGGATAATGAGATAGTGATTCAAGTTTTTAAATTCTAAGTTCAAATATTATGTAGAAAACGTTTCAAATTTCTCTTATAAACTATTTGCAATTTGTTTAACGATTGTGAAAAATAATTGCTCAGTAATCAATATACTTACTGTAAGCTTTAAAATGCAAAAATAAAATGTGGATAATTTGTTTTACTATTTGTTTTTCTGAAACATTTGTTTAAGAAAAATAATTGCTTTAAGGGATATACTTTTAAATCTCCTTTAAATACAACTCCTAAAATATAGTTGGTTAATTAGATGTCCAAGAACTTGTAGTTACTAGTAACAAAAAACTTAAGATATAATTTGATTTGCGATCAGATGATTTTCACATAAATAATGATTTATGTACTTATTATTTTTGTTTTAGAAGATGAGTACTTTTAACTTGAATTGTTGATGAATCAGATAGAACAAATATATATCATATCTCGGCAAAAAAAAGTGACACAGCTTGAAAATGTAATATTTGAGAAAAATCACTTAAAGATATCTATAAAAAATTGACCAGAATACAATAAAACTAACAGAAATATCTCTCCTACTGATAAATTTGGAGATAAAGATGTGAGGCTTTTCATGCACGTTGAGGTACGTCATGCACACTGTTTAAGGATACAATTTCAAATTTGCAATTTTCAGATTTGTGTCACTTTTCTAGCCGGGAAGCGATACATAAACACTTATGAAATGATATGTATATAAAATAATCAATTTGAAAATCCATCGTTTGAAAAGCTTTGATTGTAAAAGTAGATTTTTTTAAAATTATTTATTTATTTATTTATTTTTAATTAAAACTCATTTTATTTCAGAATCAAATTAGAAACTGTAAATTTTAATTAAATATATAATTTAGAGATGGCATTTATAGTTGATATTAAAAATAATTATTTTTTTTAAACTATTTTTTACGTTTAAAATCTCACAGACATTTTTTTTTTTTTTTATAAAAATGTCACTCATCAGCAGAAATACTTCTTACTGTTGGGATTTCCAGGATCCCAATAGATTCCAATATTTGAGATTGAGTCGATCTTCTTATTAATATTAGAAAATAGGCTAAAAAGACAATTTTGGTGCTGGTTTTGATAGGTTATAAAAAATTTCTACTAAATAAATCATTTAACCCTTTATCTACTGCATTATGATACAGAGAAAAATTGGGATTGAAACATATATTTTTAGTTAGTAAAGTGCATTATTTAAAGATATATATGTTAAAAATTATGCATATCACCTCATCATCATAATTAATGAGAATTTTGTGAGGTTGTACTTTAGTGTACCACTGGTACATAGAGGTCGAAAAAATTATATCGACATGAAAAAAGTGTAGAGAAATATTTACTTGTTATGTTGCTCATATTTTTTCTAAGATTAGTGGGATATTCTTGAAATAATATAGGAATTATATAAAACACACATGAAGATCGTGAAAAATATCAAGCAAAAATAGCAAGTGCACTCCATAAAATCCCTTATGGAACAAAAATGGCTATATATATCGTCTAATGCTTTGTAGTGAGATTAAAGGAAGGTACACCTGTTCCCTTCTTATAAATATCTTTCACATTTCTTTTATAAATTCGATTTTATACTCTTTTAAAAGTAATGGTACTTTAAAGTACCGTCAGTAGATAAAGGGTTAAAATTTAAAAATAATTAATTTATAGAAGTTAAATTGTTTATGATTGATTTAAATTATAATTGATTTAATTGTATATGATTTAGAAATTTAAATAAGCATTTTTCTTCTTCACTAAAAATTTTTATAATATTTTTAAGTATACATTACACTTACAGGCTATATAGTGGCATAAACAAAAATCTGTGTGCGTACATTTTACGTATTTTTCTTAGAATGCGCCATTGTATTTTCTTATAAGGTAAAGCTAGGAAAGTTTACGCACTATTCAACAAAAATATATAAAAAATCCAGATATTAATTTTTTGCTAAACTATTGCTAAATAATATCGAATTCATCTGTTTTCCATACATTTTCATCACTATTCTGTTGTTATATGCTATATTTTAAAGCAACAAATGTAATAAAACCAAAAGAGTTATTTAATGCAATCTTTGTATACAGAGTAGGCGGGATTGCGCACATGAGTAGGAGAGATTGCGCTTAATTATAAGTACAATGAAATTGTTAACAATAATAATTGCACTTCAGTAACATTGTTGTAAAGCTTTTGCAAACAAATATTTTTGTATTAGAAATGGATGTTTAAATATAATAACTTAAAAATAAAAAAAAAATTAAAAAAGAATTAAAATATTTTATTTAAAGAAAAAATTAAAGGAAAAAGGAAAAAAAAAAAAAAAAAAGACCAGATGAGAATACAAAATAATATAACACGTTTATCTTAAAATTAGCATATTTCCTATTCAGTTTGGATGGGTTCTTGTTTACTGACCTAATCTATCGTTGCCCACAATCGTTGCGTTTATTTTTGTAAATAGTGCATCTTTCCGCTGCCTACTGTATTACTGACACAACAACCTAGTAATACAGTAGGCAGTGGCATTGATCTTTCATGCAACCACCTGACACAAGCTAATCCATTCCAGACGGATAGCACACCGTACGTGGAATTCATTTCCGATCCAGAAAGAACGGTAGCATACAGTGTGACCAACGATATATGGTTGGTTCCACCCACTTTTAAGCCCAGAAACTGCCTACCGTTTATTATTTATTAAAATTATTTTCTCAAAATCTTCCGCACAAAAAGATTCAAAACACAAAACCTAAATTCCACATTCTTTGAAATCTTCTCGTTTTAACTTTAGAAACCTTTACGTTATTTTATTTTATTTTATTGAAATTTAGACGATTACAGTCCTTAAAAAGAAATTATGTAGTTTTATCGCGTCTGTTTAATCACACTGGTCTACAGTGGTTCGGTAACAACGGTCAAATTATTATTTTTATTATTAATTCCAATTTTTTTTTGAATATCTGCAAGTAAAAATGTCCCACCACGTCACATTTTTCTGTTAGAGTATCAGAAAACGGCAATTTTCACGATTATTTTTTCATTTTCACAGTATCGCCTTCCTGCTGGCAACCCAGAGTCCTTGCAACTCAGAGTCTAGGCAACCATGTTTGTTCTATTTTTTTTGTTAAAGTATCAGAAAATGGCAAATTTCACTACTATTTTTTTATGATTTTTACAATACAGTCGACAGCAAAAGTATCAGAGCACTAGCCAATAATTCCGATATCAAAAAAGTACATTTAATACTATTTTGTTAAATAAATCCTTGTCGAATCATGTTCTTCGACTGACTAAGGACATCACTTGACAAGGATTTATTTAACAAAGCAGTATTAAGTGTACTTTTTTAGACAGGGATTATTACTAATGCTCAGATACTTTAGCTGCCGACAGTATCACACATAGTAACCTTTCGTGCTATCAACCCTGCCTCCTGGGCATCCTCTCTGCTGGCAAGCCTTATTTGGCAACCTTGTATTCGTACCAAATCTTTTTTTTTCTGGTATTCTAGTTAGCAGATATTCTTTGTTAAGTATGATTGTGCTGTTTTATAGTTAAGGTTTCATGTTCAAAATGGCAAGTTTTCAGCGTAGAACTTGTAAAACCGTACCCGATAAGTTTTGCTGTATTTCTGCACTATTCATATTAAAATCACAAGGTAGACATTTAACACAAGACGTAAGAAAGTCTATTTTTTGTATTTTGGTTTTAAAATAACAAATAATAACAATTCAATCATTTAGTGTATTTTCCATATTTTTATGTTCTACTTAGTCTACAATATGTATATTATCTCCATATTAACAGTATTCCATGCTAAATTAATAATCTCCTTATATTATTAAAATCTGTACGCGTGTGTGTTTCTGTCTGTCTGTGTGTGTGTGTGTCTGTGAGAAACGGCTTGAAACGGAAAAGGCTCC
Organism: Salticus scenicus; assembly: GCA_963930645.1. Taxonomy (NCBI): domain Eukaryota; kingdom Metazoa; phylum Arthropoda; class Arachnida; order Araneae; family Salticidae; genus Salticus; species Salticus scenicus. Next base: position 212,538,683 of record OZ005648.1, read on the forward strand.
GCCGCTAACGGTCGCACGGACTTCGAACAGGTACCGTCGGACAGAGAATTTATCGCAGATGTACGATACCTAATTTGCTAAACGATGCGACCCTAATTAGCGGAGATATTAATTAAAATGTCGACCATTGTCTAACGAAAAAACGATTCAAAATGGCACGCGTTCATCATTTTCGACCAGGACCGCTTACCTCGAAAGAAGAACTAGAAAAAGGAAATTTCGTGGGTTTTTCTAAACCCATTGCTGCCGATCTGCAGTGCCTGATTTAAGGCAGGGCATTCGGGGCATGTGCCCTGGGCCCTCACAGTGAAGGGGCCCCCAAGAAATCCCATCATACAATTTAAAAAATAGTTATAATAAAATGAAAAATTTCCAAATTTTGCTATGATGTTCATTGTTTTTTGTTTTCCGTCAATGGATGGAGGAATTATAGCGCTGTTTTATAAATCGCTGTAATGATCTTTCAAGGAAACTGAAATTGGATCACCTAATCGAAAAAAACGCTTTTTTTTTTTTTTGCTAAACGCAAATACAACTGAATTCTATCAATACTTACATTCCAAACTTTTACTAAGGCTAACTAAATCCGAGGCACGCACTGCAGTGCCTCGACACTGGAGCAACGGGTGCAACACAGGTGCGACGTACGTCGATTCGATAGACAGGTGACAGATCTTGCTTAGCCTTACTCTTACAAATAAAATGAAAATGAAAAGTTAATTTTTAGACGGCTGGATCGGAAATAAGTTATTTGTTTTGTTTGTTGTAAATATTAAAGCACAAGAAAAATGGGCCCATTGAACATGAGTGCCCTGAGCCTCCAACTGAGTAAATCGGTCCCTGCCGATCTGTTGGAGATATCGAAAATACACCTGTACCACGAGAAAGAGAATTCATTACCGATTCTTAAGGTACATTTTTTTTTTTTTTTTAAATAGGGATTTTTTATATTTTTAAAAAAAGTTTAAAAAAGGGTCGAAAATTTTTCTTTTTCGCGATCGTCTTTTTCGAAACGACCTGTACGACCGAGTAACTCTTCCATTTCTTAAAAACTGGTATACAAAGAAAGGCCATTTAATCTTCTTTCGAACCATATAAACATTTTTACAAAATACGGATTAGCGATCCATATTTTTAGATTTTACGAAACATCAATTTTTTCGCAAAACATTTTATAACTCAAAAGCGTTTAGAGATAAATCATTTCTTTTTTTTTTGTATATAGATCTCGCTTTCATAATTTACTTCCCAAAAGATTGAGAGAAAATTTCAAAAACTGAATGAGTTATAAATTTTTTATTTTCACGCTTTAAATCCATTGACATAGAATACGCGACCTTAATTCGATGAGATCGTATTACGTGTTCATTGCCGCTTTTCGTTACCATGGGAACCACTTCAAGGAAGAGAAGAGGTTCATTTCTCTCTCGACGGAAGCGAAGAAAAAAAAAATATATATCACGTGTTTTGGTTCTGCGATTAAAAAATTGCAATATTCTAATACGCGTATTTCAATTTCTAATTATGATTAATTTATTTTTTATATATCATTCGAAAGATATTTTAAAGTTATTTTATATTATTCAAAGTTTTCAACAGATTTGCGCGTTTTGAGGTTTCCTGAATTAATTTTCTTTTGTATCTCAGCTACTAATTAAAATCATTTTATAAGTAATACATCATTAGAAAGCTTTTTTGAATTGGAATGAAACAGTGGAATACAGAAGTTTGTACCGCCAGATGGCGCTGTAATATTTTCAAATTTCAACATTTCAATTTCTAATTATGATTAAATTATTTTTAATACATCATTCGAAAGATATTTTAAAGTTCTTTTAAATTATCGAAAATTTTCACCAGATTTATACGTTTTGAGGTGTCCTGAATCAATTTTCTTTTATGGCGCTGTAATATTTTCAAATTTCAATATTTCAATTTCTAATTATGATTAAATTATTTTTATACATCATTCGAAAGATATTTTAAAGTTCTTCTAAATTATCGAAAGTTTTCACCAGATTTACACGTTTTGAGGTCTCCTGAATTAGTTTTCTTTTGTATCTCAGCTACTAATTAAAATAATTTCATAAGTAAGACATCATTAGAAAGCTTTTTTGAATTGGAATCAAACAGTGGAATGCAGAAATTTGTACCGCCAGATGGCGCTGTAATATTTTCAAATTTCCATATTTCAATTTCTAATTATGATTCAATTATTTTTAATACATCATTCGAAAGATATTTTAAAGTTCTTTTAAATTATCGAAAGTTTTCACCAGATTTACACGTTTTGAGGTGTCCTGATTACGTTTTGTTTTGCATCTCAGCCAAATGAGTAAGATCATTCAAAATTGGTATACGTAGGTTAATTAAGAGGGCCTGAAAGGGTGGAGAAGAAATAGGCGTGCACCGCGCGCGTATCCCTTAACTTGTGCGCGCGCAGAGCGCACGTGACTGCGATGCCGAAGGCAGTGGGGACCCGGTGCGAGTTTTTACCCGATCAGAAATGATTTTTTTTTTAGGGGGCACGAAGTGTCAGGGAAGGAATACGCGCGCAGCGCGCACGGGACTGCGCTGCCGAAGGCAGTGGGGACCCGGTGCGAGTTTTTACCCCATCAGAAATGATTTTTTTTTTTAATTTCTTTTCTTAAGACTAAAAGGTACTGTTAGTGATTCATTAAATATAGTGATTTATTTGAAAATACTGACCCGCTAGCGGGCGAAGATCGCTAGTATCTCCTTATATTATTAAAATCTGTACGCGTGTGTGTTTCTGTCTGTGTGTGTGTCTGTGAGAAACGGCGTGAAACAGAAAAGGCTCCGCAGCTAACGGTCGCACGGACTTCGAACAGGTACCGTCGGACAGAGAATTTATCGCAGATTTACGATATATAATTTGCTAAACGATGCGACCCTAATTAGCGGAGATATTAATTAAAATGTTGACCATTGTTTAACGAAAAAACGATTCGAAATCGCGGGCGACCGCCATTTTGTTACAGAACAGCCTATCTCGAAAGAAAAAGCAAAGAGAGAAAATTTCGTGGGTTTTTGTAAAGCGATCCTGCTCTAACGGTTCCAGATATCGAAATACACCTCAAACAGCAGAAAGAGCATTTATTACCGATTCTTACGGTACAACTTTTTTTAAAAATACAGATTTTTTATATTTTTAAAAAAAGTTTTAAAAAGGGTCGAAAATTTCTCTTTTTCGCGATCGTCTTTTTCGAAACGCCCTGTACGACCGAGTAACTCTTCCATTTCTTAACATCTGGTATATAAAGAAAGGCCATTTAATCCTCTTTAGAATCATATAAACATTTTTACAAAATACGGATTAGCGATCCATATTTTTAGATTTTACGAAACATCGATTTTTTCGCAAAACATTTTATAACTCAAAAGCGTTTAGAGATAAATCATTTCTTTCTTTTTTTCTGTTTTTTTTTTTTTTTTTTTTTTTTTGTATATAGATCTCGCTTTTATAATTTAATTCCCAAAAGATTGAGAGAAAATTTCAAAAACTGAATGAGTTATAAATTTTTTAATTTCACGCTTTAAAGCCATTGAAATATAATACGCCACCTTAATTCGATGAGATCGTATTACGTGTTCATTGCCGCTTTTCGTTACCATGGGAACCACTTCAAGGAAGAGAAGAGGTTCATTTCTCTCTCGACGGAAGCAAAGAAAAAAAAAAACAGCAGCGATAAACAGGTAACGTGTTTTGGTTCTGCGATTAAAAAATTGCAATATTCTAATACGCGTATTTCAATTTCTAATTACGATTAATTTATTTTTTATATATCATTCGAAAGATATTTTAAAGTTCTTTTATATTATTCAAAGTTTTGAACAGATTTACACGTTTTGAGGTTTCCTGAATTAATTTTCCTTTCGTATCTCAGCTACTAATTAAAATAATTTCATAAGTAATACATCATTAGAAAGCTTTTTTGAATTGGAATCGAACAGTGGAATACAGAAATTTGTACCGCCAGATGGCGCTGTAATATTTTCAAATTTCAATATTTCAATTTCTAATTATGATGAAATTATTTTTAATACATCATTCGAAAGATATTTTAAAGTTCTTTAAAATTATCGAAAATTTTCATCAGATTTATATGTTTTGAGGTGTCCTGAATCAATTTTCTTTTATGGCGCTGTAATATTTTCAAATTTCAATATTTCAATTTCTAATTATGATTAAATTATTTTTAATAGATCATTCGAAAGATATTTTAAAGTTCGTTTAAATGATCGAAAGTTTTCACCAGATTTACACGTTTTGAGGTGTCCTGATTACGTTTTATTTTGCATCTCAGCCAAATGAGTTAGATCATTGAAAATTGGTATACGTAGGTTAATTAAGAGGGCCTGAAAGGGTGGAGAAGAAATAGGCGTGCACCACGCACGTATCCCTTAACTTGTGCGCGCGCAGAGCGCACGTGACTGCGGTGCCAAAGGCAGTGGGGACCCGGTGCGAGTTTTTACCCGATCAGAAATGATTTTTTTTAGGGGCACGAAGGGTCAGGGAAGGAATACGCGCGCGCAGCGCGCACGGGACTGCGCTGCCGAAGGTAGTGGGGACCCGGTGCGAGTTTTTACCCCATTAGAAATGATTTTTTTTTTAAATTTCTTTTCTTAAGACTAAAAGGTACTGTTAGTGATTCATTAATTATAGTGATTTATTTGAAAATACTGACCCGCTAGCGGGCGAAGATCGCTAGTATCTCCTTATATTTTTAAAATCTGTATGCGTGTGTGTTTCTGTCTGTGTGTGTGTCTGTGAGAAACGGCTTGAAACGGAAAAGGCTCCGCCGCTAACGGTCGCACGGACTTCGAACAGGTACCGTCGGACCGAGAATTTATCGCAGATGTACGATATATAATTTGCTAAACGATGCGACCCTAATTAGCGGAGATATTAATTAAAATGTCGACCATTGTCTAACGAAAAATCGATTCGAAATCGCGGGCGACCGCCATTTTGTTACAGAACAGCCTACCTCGAAAGAAAAAGCAAAGAGAGAAAATTTCGTGGGTATTTGTAAAGCGATCCTGCTCGAACGGTTCCAGATATCGAAATACACCTCAAACAGCAGAAAGAGCATTTATTACCGATTCTTACGGTACAATTTTTTTTTTTTAAATACGGATTTTTTATATTTTTAAAAAAAGTTTTAAAAAGGGTCGAAAATTTCTCTTTTTCGCGATCGTCTTTTTCGAAACGCCCTGTACGACTGAGTAACTCTTCCATTTCTTAATATCTGGTATATAAAGGAAGGTCATTTAATCCTCTTTCGAACCATATAAACTGTAATGCCGGCGAGTCCCACACCCATATGGTAGCCCCTATGGAGGGGGAATATATGTCATTGCAACCCTAAAAGGGGTCAAGAGGGATGCTGAGAGAAGCATCAGGGGATGTACTGTGAGTTGGTTTTGGAAAACGGAGGAAGTGTGTCCTGCCGTCCTCTAGCTCAAATCTATTATTATTGTTTTATGCACTATGAGAGTGCGAGAAAGTTGCTTAAATCACCAGATAGATCTTTGTATATATAAGTGTGTAAATATTTATTAAATACTGCAATTGATAGCGAAATCAGTGACTGTTTATCTGGAAACATTTTTCCCCACACCTACACGCACCTCGACGAACCAAACATCAAGCTCCTACACTGTCGCACTCGTCAGGATCGAGGTAAGAAGATTCTTATCTTGTTTATGTTTTGGGGGAAAATAAGAATGAAAAGTGACTGTTGTTGAAACATAAATTTTAAAGAATTTGCCAACATGGCCGAAATTTTGAATGTGAAAGGTCTTAAAAAAGAAGATTTAATCGCGGTCGCAGAAGAAATAGGTGTTAGCACCACTTTAGACCAAAAGATAAAAGATCTTAAAGAGAAGATCTTGAAATCCGATGAATTTAAAACATCACCTGATTTTGTTGCAGAATTTATCATTACTGCCGTAGAAGATCGCAAGCAAAGAGAAGAGCATATTAGAGCATTGGAGCTTGCTAGAGCTCAAGGCTCAAGCCCTAGGCCAGAACCTGTCCAACGTAGTGATACTGATAACTTAGATCGGATAATTAAATCGATAAGGACGCTAACGATTCCTTGTCCGTCAAAACCAGAGTTGTGGTATTTGTTCTTCACAACACTGGAACGCGCATTTAAGACGAAAAATGTAGACGAAAGTATTCATGCCGAAATTTTGTTAAATTTATTAGGCGAAAAAGCTGCCAATATTTTAGTTTATATTAACGATGAGGAGATCAAAGATTATGAAAAAATAAAAACACTCGTGTTGCGAGAATTTGAGCCAACAGCGCCAAATTGTTTGGTGCATTTTAATACAGCTAAAAGGCAAGTGGGCGAGACGCACATGCAGTTCGCATCTCGGGTTAAGACAACATTCGACTATTACCTCCGACTAAGAAAATGTGATGATTTTGACACCTTGCGTGATCTGATAGTAGCAGATAAGTTATTCTCTACTTTAGATCAGGAAACGCAAACACATATAGGTATACGGCAAGGTGAAAATTGGTTTAGGCCGACAGAAATGGGCAAGGATTGCGATAATTTTTATACATCGAGAGGCAAAACAATACATAAACAAAATTTCTCAGAGATACCAAAACCACGCGATACGGTGGAATTGTTAGATACGGAAAGGGATAACAAATACATACCTCCTCATTTGCGTACACCCAAAAACCAGTCGAGTTATGCTTATAAACCTAGAACCAAATCTTGTTATTCTTGCGGATCTAATTCCCATTTACAGCGAGACTGTGATAAACGAAAACAAAGTTTTAATAGTGAAAATATTAAATCGGAGCAAAATAATAGCGAAATATTTACCGCGATGGTAAAAACCGAATTTTTAAATTCCCAACTCATGATTGAACCTTTAGAGCACATTGAAATACTGGTTGAGGGACGGAAAGTGAAAGCAATAAAAGATTCTGGCACAAATTTTGCGATTTTTAACCCTTTGGCTCTACCAGATATAGAACTTAAAGAGCAAGGAAAGATAATTCTCACATCAGCTTTTGGCGAACAGACCGAAGCTAAATTATGTAAACTTCCCGTTTCTCTCAGAACGAGCGCAACATCCGTTGACGACCTCAAGAAATTATCGCCGCTGTGACTGGAAAACTTTGCGTCCCGTGCTTGCTTCCGCCTAGGATATGGAATTCGTAGAGGGAGCAGTCTAAAGAAAGGGGTGAAAAAGAGAGAGAGAGCAGAGATAGCGTTCAGTTTGTAGAAGGGGGATCTCATGAACCTAGAGCAAGAGAAGTTTCGGATTTCGCGGAGGGGGGAATGGAAGCCGATGGGGAAAGTACGCTTTGTATTGAAGAGAGGGTCAAAGCTGACCATCTGAAATTCCAGATGCAGTGTACGGATTTGGAAGAACGAGAAGAAACTAGCGTTATCGAGGGAGTGAAGGTTCAGAGGGGTAGAAAAGCGCTGGATAAAACGGTGATGTTGCAGCCTAGGCGAGAGGAAGAGGAAAGATCAAACTTAGCTCAAGAAGCGGTCGTATGCAAAAACGAAACTAAAGGGAGAGTTCGGGATAGTTTCGTTTGGCCTGGGATGAGGCATTATGAAGTGCGTTTGAGAGATGTCGCGTGCGCTGAATTATGTTTAGGGAACCAGCATGGGCGGTGGCTGGAAGCTATCGAGTTAAAAACGTTAATGACCAAGGCAATTTATAGTGCTTTATCCGATATTTTTATGCGTGCTGAGATTCCGAATGTAATCATTAATGATTGTGGGATGGCTAATAGCGAATTTAATTGTGTATTTGGTGATTTGGAATCATTACCTTGGGCTGGCAAAACTAGACGTTCGTCTTCTAGGAATGTCGAAGCGGACGATCAGGCGATTCTATACGCTCGCTGGACCTGGTGAAACAGCACGACAATGCTCACAATCTGATGAAAATTTTGGCTTGATACAGGCAAATAAACAGGGAACAGCCACCGACTTCAGAATTATCCACGACGAAAGAGATGTGACTTCATCTTTGCATAGTGTGAAGGAGAATTGGAAAACTCCTCCAGGGGAAAACAACCCAGTCTTCGTGCCAATTAAAGCACATAGGGCTCATGTTAAACGTAAACATGTGTTTTTCACCTTCAAAGGATCTAGTGTTCGAAATAAAAATGTGAACGCCATGGTGACAGATTATCTGGAACCTGACTTGTCATACCCCGAGGATGTCACTGAATATCCCAGTGATAGAAGAAATCACACAAAACCGTTATTTGTGTCTTCGAAGGAGCTAAAGGTGTTCAAGTATACCTTTGTTATCAAGAAATTGATTTCTTTAGAAATAACATTGTGTTTTTCACCGAAAATAAAATGGAACTTAAGCCTTCATATGTCTGAACGTGTTTTATTGAAAGTGCGAATTTAGACATTGGTTAGCTATTTAGCGTTAATTGTGTATTTATGAACAAGTTAGACTCTTAATAAACTCTAAATAAACTTTGAATGAACAATTCATTGGACTTTACTCTAACTCTAGAGAGACAATTTTGAATTAAAACTTTCTGTTTGTGATTTTACAACTATTTTATTTGTTTCAGAGAATGAACGTCGAATAGGAATTTATTCAATCCAGTCTGTATAACATTTTTTGTTATAAGGTTCTTATAATTTTATTCTATTATTTTAATTGCTAATTTCATTATTTAATTGTGGTTTTGTTATCAATATTAATTTATGTACTGTTATTTAGTAGTGTGTGATGTAAATAATATTGTGGAGTGGGAGTCTCCGGCATCCTTATATTTCTCAGATAGTGTCATCAGACGGCCGCTGAGACACGATCTTGGGGGGGGGGAGGTGTAATGCCGGCGAGTCCCACACCCATATGGTAGCCCCTATGGAGGGGGAATATATGTCATTGCAACCCTAAAAGGGGTCAAGAGGGATGCTGAGAGAAGCATCAGGGGATGTACTGTGAGTTGGTTTTGGAAAACGGAGGAAGTGTGCCCTGCCGTCCTCTAGCTCAAATCTATTATTATTGTTTTATGCACTATGAGAGTGCGAGAAAGTTGCTTAAATCATCAGATAGATCTTTGTATATATAAGTGTGTAAATATTTATTAAATACTGAAATTGATAGCGAAATCAGTGACTGTTTATCTGGAAACATTTTTCCCCACACCTACACGTACCTTGACGAACCAAACATCAAGCTCCTACACATTTTTACAAAATACGGATTAGCGATCCATATTTTTAGATTTTACGAAACATCGATTTTTTCGCAAAACATTTTATAACTGAAAAGCGTTTAGAGATAAATCATTTTTTTTTTTTTTTTGTATATAGATCTCGCTTTTATAATCTAATTCCCAAAAGATTGAGAGAAAATTTCAAAAACTGAATGAGTTATAAATTTTTTAATTTCACGCTTTAAAGCCATTGAAATATAATACGCGACCTTAATTCGATGAGATCGTATTACGTGTTCACTGCCGCTTTTCGTTACCATGGGAACCACTTCAAGGAAGATAAGAGGTTCTTTTCTCTCTCGACGGAAACAAAGGAAAAAAAAAAAAGCAGCGATAAACAGGTCACGTGTTTTGGTTCTGCGATTAAAAAATTGCAATATTCTAATACGCGTATTTCAATTTCTAATTACGATTAATTTATTTTTTATGTATCATTCGAAAGATATTTTAAAGTTCTTTTATATTATTCAAAGTTTTCAACAGATTTACACGTTTTGAGGTGTCCTGAATTAATTTTCCTTTCGTATCTCAGCTACTAATTAAAATAATTTCATAAGTAATACATCATTAGAAGGCTTTTTTGAATTGGAATCGAACAGTGGAATACATAAATTTGTACCGCCAGATGGCGCTGTAATATTTTCAATATTTCAATTTCTAATTATGATTAAATTATTTTTAATACATCATTCGAAAGATATTTTAAAGTTCTTTTAAATTATCGAAAGTTTTCATCAGATTTATATGTTTTGAGGTGTCCTGAATCAATTTTCTTTTATGGCGCTGTAATATTTTCAAATTTCAATATTTCAATTTCTAATTATGATTAAATTATTTTTAATATATCATTCGAAAGATATTTTAAAGTTCTATTAAATTATCGAAAGTTTTTACTAGATTTAGACGTTTTGAGGTGTCTTGAATTAGTTTTCTTTTGTATCTCAGCTACTAATTAAAATAATTTCATAAGTAAGACATCATTAGAAAGCTTTTTTGAATTGGAATCAAACAGTGGAATACAGAAATTTGTACCGCCAGATGGCGCTGTAATATTTTCAAATTTCAATGTTTCAATTTCTAATTATGTATCAATTATTTTTAATACATCATTCGAAAGATATTTTAAAGTTCTTTTAAATTATCGAAAGTTTTCACCAGATTTACACGTTTTGAGGTGTCCTGATTACGTTTTTTTTGCATCTCAGCCAAATGAGTTAGATCGTGCAAAATTGGTATACGTAGGTTAATTAAGAGGGCCTGAAAGGGTGGAGAAGAAATAGGCGTGCACCGCGCGCGTATCCCTTAACTTGTGCGCGCACACAGTGCACGGGACTGCGCTGCCGAAGGCAGTGGGGACCCGGTGTGAGTTTTTACCCGATCAGAAATGATTTTTTTTTTAGGGGGCACGAAGGGTCAGGGAAGGAGTACACGCACGCAGCGTGTGTATCCCTGAAGTTGTGCGCGCGCAGCTCGCACGGGACTGCGCTGCCGAAGGCAGTGGGGACCCGGTGCGAGTTTTTACCCGATTAGAAATGATTTTTTTTTAGGGGCACGAAGGGTCAGGGAAGGAATACGCGTGCGCAGCGCGTGTATCCCTTAAGTTGTGCGCTTTTTTTAGGGGGGCACAAAGGGTCAGGGAAGGAATACGCGCACGTGACTGCGCTGCCGAAGGCAGTGGGGACCCGGGCCGACTGTTTACCCAATCACAAATTATTATTATTTTTAAATGTCTTTTCTTAACACTAAAAGTTACTGTTAGTGATTCATTAATTATAGTGATTCATTTGAAAATACTGACCCGCTAGCGGGCGAAGCCCGCTAGTTGATAGTAATAATGCATGTCTTCTAAAGACTTTTGTGCATTGCTTCCAGTACAGATGAAACTAATCATAACAGAAAAACTGTACATGTTACAGATTTTTCACTATTTTTTAATTCTGCACTACAAAATTAGTTGAAAATAGTTAATTTCATTTCTGTTACCCCCAAAAATATTTTTTTGTCGACTAGTGTAATTTTTAAAATAATAAATAATATACATTAATATATATAATTAATAATTATATTATATAATATTTATATATATAATTAATATATACAAATAATATAATATAATTAATAATAATCAAGTTTTTTCATCTGTACAAAACTTGAGCATCATACCAGAAAATATTTCAAAACTAAACAGACATACAATAACGTTAAATAATTTGCGATAAATATCTCATAGGCTAACACTGGCACTCAAGAGGCAAATATTATCAGAGGTGTGGCTTTTGTCGATCGTTGTTACTGTTATATTATGTCCAATTTCGGATTCTTGGGACGGTTTCCAAAAAGATGCGCTGTCTAGAAGGGTTTAAACTTGTCTAGTCACTCGTCGAAGTTGTCTTCTGGTACAGTTATAGGCATTTAACAAACTCATACTCATTGTCTTGTCATTACTAATAAGCTGTGTAATCTGTCCTAGCATAGAATTCAATGAAATCAATGCGCAATCTCTCCTAGGTAACAAATGCGCAAACTATCCTATTTCGGTAGAAGAGATTGCGCAGTATTTTATTCAATAACTCTTCGCTTTTATTGAGAACTGTTGGTGCTCGTACTATTAGTCTAGGTTTGTAGCTTATGAGAAATCGTTTAATTAAGGAATATTTTGTACTGCTGCAATTCTATAGAAATACCTAGGAAGTGATATGAAAATTCAAGCATTTATTTTTGAAAACAAGTCAAAATAACCGCGTTTCATCATAAACGATCGAAGCAATCAGCATGCAAATTCAAGATTACATTCTACTCTTGCTGTTGGTAACTCCCGAAATCTCTTCTGGCTTTACCTTAAAGAAATCACCTACTTCACTTGTGAAGCAATTTTTTAAAAATATAATTATTTAATTTAGAAATTTTTTATTCATGAATTCATCAACCGTGAATATCCATTTTAAGTAGGGATGGACCGGATATCCGGAAAATATCCAGTATCCGGCATATCCGGCTGATTTTTCAATATCCGAAATATCATCGGATATCTGGATCAAAACCACCGGATATCCGGTTAATATGCGGGATATCCGGTTTTTGAATATCTGTTTTTTTTTTCCCGTGTTTTCTTTGATAGAGATATGATGGGAAATGCGAGAAACAACTTTTGGGGGGAAAATAAAAAAAAATAGCTTCTTAAATCACGTCACTAAAGAAATAATCTCATAAAATTCCACATCTGTATCTCCATTAGTTTGACTGGGCATTTCTGAGTGAGCAAGCAAGTCAGTCAGGAGATCTTCCTTTATAGATGTAGATTCCTGCAATTTATTTCTTTTAATTAAAAATCTAACATATTGTCGCCAACACAAGACTTTCTCCTATATTTTCTTACACAAATTTACTGAGGGCAAATAATTTATTAAAACTATTAATTTATTAAAATTATCTAACATGATGAATAAAAACGATTTTCATCTTAGAGAAAACTAACACTAAATATCCAAAGAAAGACAGTTTTATTGTCTAAAAATAAAGTCTTAAAAAATGCGTTTTTATAATGGTTATTTCACATATCAATTTCGTACAGTTGTATGCCCTACAAGTTGAGATATAGCATTCCCATTATCGAGAAAATTTCCAGTATAGCAGCGCCATCTATTGGTCTATAAGCATCCAACTTGAATTAGCATAATGCCTCATAATGGCCTTCTCACATATCGAGTTTTGTTTGATTATACACAATAGAACCTGAAATATAGTCTTTTCTTAAATTGCAGAAATTGCTGTGTAGTAGCGCCACCTGTTGAGCAGTAACTAAAAGTTGACAGATACTAATTTATGTCAAGGTGCATCTACATATAAATTTATATGCAATTCTGTGCAGTAGTTCCTGAGGTATAGCCTGCCCTTAAATTTCGGAAATAGCTGTCTAGCAGCGCCACCTTTCGGCCGATAAGCATTCAAATTGAATCAGCATAATGGCTTATAATGACCTTCTAATATATCAAATTTTGTTCGAGTGTACGCAATAGAACATAATATATAGCCTCCCCATAAATTTCAGAAATTGCTGTATAGCAGCGCCACCTGTTGAGCGTTTGACACCAAAAGTTGATAGGCACTAGTTTAGGTCAAGATGCATTTACATATAAATTTATATACAATTCTGAGCAGTAGCTTAGGAGATACAGTTGCCACAAAATTTTTATCACACACACACACACAGACCGACAGGCAGACAGACAGACGGACATTTTCTAAAAATGGTCAAATCGTGCTCTAGATCTTTCAAAATGTGTAAATCCGTCTAAAACTGGAAGTCGAAAATTTTTACGAATCCAATACTTTCTTTTATTGAATATAGAAGAAAGTAAAAGAAAAAATATATAATGACTTTTCAGCAGTTTTCTTTTGCATAACTTTTGTTATTTACTTTCTTCTGTATTCAATAGAAGAAAGTATTGGGTACGTAAATATTTTCGACAGCCGGTTTTTGGTGAATTTATACGTTTTGAGAGTTCCAGAACACGAATTAACCATTTTTAGAAAATGTCTGTCTGTGTGTGCATGACAAAAATTTTTGGCGATTGTATCTCAGGAACTATTGCACAGAATTACATGTAATTTTATTTGTAAATGCACCTTGACCTAAATTAGCGCCTATCAACAGTTGGTGTCAACCGATCAACAGGTGGTGCTGCTATGCAGCGATATTCACAATTTGTGGGAAGGCTATGCCTCAGGAACTACAAAATTACATATAAAGTCATATATAGATACAACATGATATAAATTAGAGTGCCTATCAACTTTTGGTGTTAACAGTTCAATAGGTGGGGCTACTATGCAGTGATTTCTGCAATTCTTCCCCCCCTCTTGGGGGGAAGTACCCCCTGGAGGGGAGTAAATTTTCATGATTGGTATCTTTCAAAAGAGCTCGCCAATACCTTTAAAACGAATGGTTGAACCATCGATCTTGATAATTGAAAATAAAGTTATCAGTTTTTTTTTTAACAATTTTTTTTAAATGTAATATTGGCAATAAAGTTGACTTTTTTTGGATATTTAATGTTATACTACTTCTCTAATATAGAAATCGTCTGCATTATCATGGAAGATAATTTTTTAAAATAATTATTTTAATTAATTATTTTTACTGAGTGAATTTGTATAGGAAAATATAGAAGAAAGTCATCATCACAACATACTAGTCTTTTATTGTTATTGTTACCATGTCCAGGAAAGCTGCCTAGGAATTGAAATTAATTCTACACGGCCATATGGTTAATAATGCATTTTTTAAAACTAAATATTCATTGCTTGTTTTTTTTTAAAATGTTTTGGGGCTTCCTAAATACCGAAGTCAAGTTTTAACGCTTGATCTTTGCCTGTGTCACTTAAATTAAAAACAAGTAATTTTAGGTAAGTAATTTTTAAACAACAACAAATTTTATTAAACAAATAACAACAATCTTTAATAAGCAAGTAATTTTTTAAAAATGTTGTATTTTGAAGTTAATATGCTTGTTAGTAGAAAAAATTGATCAAACTTGATAAGTTTTAAGGAATGTTGCGTGTGTATATGTCAGTGTGTGTATATGTATGTATGTATGCATGTGTGTATGTATGGGGGAATCTTCTGGCTATCATATCTCCGAAATTACTAAAGATGGAACTACGAACCTTCAGAATTGAGCCAGAACTGGTGTACAGATGAATTTTCCAAATTTTGGTAAAAATTGGAAAACCGGAAGTGGGATCGTAAGTCCGTATTTCAAAAACGGCATTAAGGATTTTCTTCAAATTTGCTATATAAACACACATTTTTTTATATAAACTGCTGTATCACACTAAATATCATCCTTTCAAATGGTGGTTAGTTCAGGAAAATTGATAGGCGCTCTGTCTAAATAGCTCAATTTCAGGTCTCGCAAGTGCGTTCCTTTAAAAACGGCTGTACGGATTCCCCCCCCCCCCCCCCAAACTCATCATATTAACTCCCTTTTAAATATCCTTTTGTATGCAATTATTGTTTTCCCGTCAATAATTGAGTATACCAAGTTTTGGTAAAAGTTGATATCACAATAACGGTTCTAACGATTTTTTTTGAAAATTGTTACATAAATCTGTTTTAAATATCCTTCTCATGTATTACGTGATTATTATAGGAAAATTAACAGTCATCCTGATTAGGTAGGTTAGTTTAGATCTCAGAAATTGGTGTTTAAAAAAATAAGTCTATTATTTTTTTTCTTCTTATTTTTTTTTTTTTTAACTAGCTATGTAAACTCTGTTTTACATGTCTTTATATATATATATATTAGCTTTCACTTTTAGGAAATTTGTTAGGTGCCTACTTCGTTAGGTCAGTTTTGTGTCTTCTGATCATACTATTTCTAAAAAATGCATATACGTGTAATAGTCGGTAATGGAAGTCATGTGGTTGTTTCACACCAGACTTTTTGTATATTTACACGCTTTGAGGTTTTCTTAATACCAAAGTCAAGTTCTTAACGGTTGATCTTTGTCTATGTCTCTTAGAGTAAATTAAAAACAAATAATTTCAGGAGGTGAAAATGTATTTTGAAGTTAATACGTTTGTTACTAGAAATGTTTGATCAAGACTGATAAGTTTCAAGGAATGCTGCATGTGAAAGGCGTCTGAATAATTTTATATGAACTTTTGAATTTTGTAACATATTTGAATTCTATATAAATGTAGGTACAATAAGGACACGGGAGGTTGAGGGGGGGGGGCTTCTTCACACAGAATCATTTGTCAAATAAAGCTGATCCGAAGTCTAATTTAAATTGTTTTTACATTGGTTTACATAACAGTACTCGTTATCTCACCCCTTAATCTCCAGTCTGTATTTATAGCATTAAATTTCGGGTTAAAAGAAAGTCGTGTGAGTGACACACCAGATTAATTTTATTTATAGCCTTAAATTGTACTTTCTTAATGTGTTTAATTCCAATTTTAATGAGTAATTTGGTTGTATTAATGTAAAAAAAAAAAAAAAAAAAAAAAACCTCACTTGTATTAACAATTTTACAATATTACTTAAAATCACTTTTATTAATGGTAGTAAATCATGACTGTATAAATCCAAAATATATTGATAAAGTCAACTATCAATGAAATATTTCTGTAAAAGGAAAAACATTTTATTACATTGTAAGTTTTGATGCAATATGGTTTGGTATTAAATTTTTGGGCATGTTATATATTCTTATGTATAATAAGAGCAAAAATTTTCTTTAATGCATGCTTCATGTTCTCTCCCCTCTTATCAAATCACTACTTACGGAAATACATTTGTGGTGAGAAACAGACATCTGCACTTTCAGATGTACTGTTACATATTTTACAGATGGAAAATATACATTCCCATGATTGATAAGAAGATTGAACTTTGAGATTGAAGCATCGGATGGGTTGAGTATAAATACCAATATCTGCTTGGTGGTGAACACGACTGAGAACCTTTTGGCAAATCGTAAGTATGCTTCTATCGACTCTAGAATATTAGTAGTATATGTTAGTTCTATTGCATTTTGAGGGTACAATATAACTGATCATTAAGTTAAAATGAAACTTAAAAATAAGTTGATTCTCTATTTAATAATAATAATAATAAATGTCACATATTACTATATATATGTATATACAAAATAGCTTTATTATGATTATTTTCTATAGTTTGCCATAGATAAAAATGTTTTCGGATGATTGATGAAAATATGTTTTAATTAGGGTAACTAAAATAATTTTTATTCATGTTCAGATTTTTTGAAAAATAATTTGTAAATTTACTAGAATTCTAGGCTGTTTCTTAACAATAATTAAACGTAATATTATTCTGGTTCAGTTCCCTTTGTTATGCTACGTTCATCTTTAGTTCACTAAGGCTACTTAGACCGGGATCTACGGATTAAAGTAAATTCCGAATCACTACGAACATCATTGCTTGAATTTTGGACTCGAACTCAACACCTGGTAATTGAAGGACGCAGCGCTTCGACCGCCAAATTGGCTGTGATATTTGTCATCAATTTTAGTCTGTAATAGTTTTGTAGTTTTGAAGATCGTAAATTAAACGGCAAACAAACGATTTTATTCACTAAAACTTTTGTAATATATATGGCTAAATAATAATAAAATAACAAAATAAATAATTAATTAATTAAAAATAAAGCATTATTATTTTAAGCATTTAAAACATTAGAGTCATTATTCAATCAAAAAATATGAATTTTCTAAAATGAAAATCAATTTATTTATTATTACATATCATTTAACTCAGCAAATAAATGAAGATTATTTACTCTAATAATGCCGAGGGTGCAAAATAAAGATTGATAAAAAAGTTGTATGATGCTTTAGATATTTAAACAGTTGGAATTTGATATCTATGCACTTAGTTTTTTTTGTATATACGTTTCATTTTTCAATGTTATTTACAAAATAAAAAATAAAAGTAAATTTGGTAGATGATTTTTTTAAAACTCTTAAAACTCTTAAAAACTTCACGAACTTATATATATATATATAAAAAAATAATAAATAAATAAATAAAATAAACTTTTTTGAAAAATTGCTAGAATAATTTCAATTATTTACAACGGTTTGAATAAATTTCAAAGATAATCATTTAGTTATTATTTAAGTTAAAGTAATTTTTGAAATGCTGAGCAGAAAATACTTGTCTACTTCATCGTAATTTTTTTTTCAAATAAATTTTATATAAAGGATAGAGAAAATTTTGAATTTAACCATTGTTTAAAATATTCTAATGTTTTACATGCAACTCATTATACATTTAAAACTAAGAAAAGACGCAATATAAAAAATTCCTTCGTTAATTCGAGCAGGAAAATTGTTGTTGTAAGAATCCTAGAAATTACTATACTTTCAAATTTAAAATGCATTTCAGATTACTTAAAAAAATTCTTAAATTTGTATTAAATTCCCTTTAGTTTAAGAGGACATGGCACCATTAACGATTTCTTGTAAAAGCATATATTTCCATTTAATATTTATATATTGAACTATATTAGGTTTGTCAATAAAGTATATATTCAGGCAGCAATTCTTATGGCTTTTGATATGTATTTTACAGATTCGAAAGCGTTAAATTGTGTTTACTCAGTTTGCACTTTTTTCATGAATTCGCTATCTTCAAAATGCTAAATCTTCTACAGATATTAAGAAAAGAATTAATATATATATATTTTAAATATTTAGTAGAACCTACTTAAAATAATTAGGGATGGATTTTGCAATATATCTTTAAAAGAAAAATAATAGATTTCCCCATTCTTTAAGCTTTTATATTTTGCGTAATATCTCTGAATTCAACTAATTAAAAATAATTTATGAAATTCGGGCAAACAATTTTTAAGCATTAAAAACTAATTTTTATGGCAATTTATTTTATGGCAAATTTATTTTATTATTTATTTTTTTTGATAATTATTTAAGTATACAATAATTCTATATCTAATGGTATTATTTGGGAAATATTTATATATATATATTCAAGAAATACCAAACTTCATTTGCTTGTTAAAAGTTCTTATTGTGGATCGTCACATAAAAAGAACTATTATGTTCAGTATATAAAATTTAATTTGCTAATCTACATCAGTTAATAAATAATTCTATTACAATTGCTGCAAAAATGTTTTAAAAGGATAAAAGAAGTACTTCTAAAAAGCTGAAAGGTACTTATCAGAAAAATTTGTTTAACTTACAAATTAATGACGCATAAAAATTACTTGATAAAGAAAAAAAAAAAAAATCTTATTTAGTCAGACTTTTATGTAATGAGTAGAACAGCATTTGTATTCTGTTGATACAAAACTAACTTTTAAATAACAGTAAGATGTTTCTGTATGTCCCAACAAAACTTTAAAAATCGTAATAACTTTTGTCATAGTTGGTTTTTATTTATTTGTTCAGATCATTACTTTTTTCTTTTTTCTTTTTTTAAATGAGGAATTCCTTATTATTTATGAAGGTTATTTATAAAAAAGATTATGCATATATATTTGGTAAAATTCATTTATTTATATTTATATTTATATTTATATTTATATTAATGTTTATTATGTTAAACATAAGAAAAACTTACTTTAAGCTTCTGTATAGCTGTCATACTCATAGTCCTTTGGAGTGGGCCGAAAGGATTATGGCAACTAAACAGAAGCTTAAAGTAAGGTTTTCTTTTATTTACTATAATGTTAATATGCTTCTGGTGGAAAATTGTTTTTTTTTTATGTTTATGTTTACTTATTTACATATTAATTTTGGTAAAACAATAGCTAATAAAATATTATATAATATGAGGTATGAGTAAAATATAATTTAATATCTGATAATTAATTATTAATTAAGTTACATTTATAATCTAAAATTAATTTATTAACAAATTAAATTAATGAACTGTAAAAAAAAAAAAAAAACCTTAATTAGCAAAACTTTTGTTAATTTTAAAATTAACTTTTAATCATTTTTTAAGCCTTTCTTTAAAAAGAAATTTATATATATATAAAAGGTAATATAATTAACAAATTAAAACATCGATTTTGTTTAATGGATTATTTTCCAAATAAAAATTTACACATAGAAACAGTGAAGAGATTACTTATAATAACCATATAAATAAACTGAAAAATATATTTTTATAATATTCAATTTCTAAACTACCTCACATCCAAAATAATGCTCATTAAAAAGAAAATAAATAAAATAAAATAAAAATTAAAAAACACACACACACATATATATATATGCATTTATAATTTTAATGGTAATAAAAAATGTAGTTTTTGAACTAAAATAATCTTATTTCAAACAACAGTGACCTGCTGTCTAATGTAAAAAAAAAAAAAAAAAAAAAAAAAAATCCACAGATGTTATGGATATGTACAAAAAAAAAAAAAAAAAAAAAAAAAACTCTTTTAGCATGAAAGTCTCAAAATAGATATTTTTTTTTGTTGTAAAAATGAGAAATCATTGAGGTTCTCTAGTCGATCAAAATGTAATTCTCTTTTAAACATTTTACCAAAAAAAAAAAAAAAAAAAAAAATTGAAGCAATATTTTAGATAACTACGATATTTTAAAAAGGCCTTAATACAAGACAGTAATAAACATGCTGGGGTGGACGATTTTCAAAAGGGAGGATGTTTAGATGGTCAGACTTACCATGATTTTAGAATACTTTTTAAGAAAATAATTATTTATAATTACCAGCTAATTTATGCAGTTATGTATATATCTTCATTAAATATGAAATTTGGGTTACTTAATAAATTACACTGATTGCATCTTAATTTATAATATTTATATACCATCGAAACCCCAGTCGTATATATCTCGTTTACTCATGATGAAGTGAAAAGCACAGGTATTGGACTAGGTTGGGGGGGGGGGAGGGGATGCGATATATTAAACGAATGAAAAATGTTTCGATTTCGTTCCTTCTATTTCATTTATTTTTTTATTTGGCAAGACTAAAATCCATGATAAATGCTGGATGTTTTATCAAAATAAATGAATAATAAATAAATAAATTTATTAATACTCAAAATAAGCAAATAAATAAAAAATAAATTAATTAAACGAAATAAATGAATAAACAAACAAAATAAATTTATTAATACTCAAAACAAACAAATAAATAAAAAATAAATAAATTAAACGAAATAAATGAAGAAATAAACAAAAATAATAATAATAATAATAAAAAAAAGTGGGGAAGGAGTTAAAACCTTAGTATACCCCCCACTCTTCCTTCCGTTCTGCATAGCCCTGGTAATAAACATAGCATTTTTAACTGATAGTTCTTTTAGAATATTATGAAATTTGATTGTAATTTATACTATGTTTTGCTCATGTTAAATTTCATAATTGTAATTTTATTTTAACTTTGTTCAGAAACATATTGTTATTTTATGAATGGAAAAATTCCTCTTAAGAATCATTAAAAAGAAAAACAGTCCAGTACATTAAACGATTAAAACATTCAAAACGTTTCAATGCGTTTTGTTTACATAATAAATATTATTTTACGTATCTTAAAATTAAAGTATATAAATATAATTTATAATTTATAATTGCGTTACATTTAATGTTAAAAGTTTTAAGTCAAATGAGATTGACTCTGTTTTTGAGATTCGAATTTTAATTAATTTCAATTTTAATTTATTATCTTTCTACAAATAAACTTATCTAACTTTAAGTAATGTTGTTTAAAAGCAAATGTATTTTAAAATAAACCAATTAATGCATTTTCACGTTAAAATTTTGTTTTAACTTTTGTAAAATATTATTGCATGATTTACGTCAAACTATTTTACAAATATAAATGCTTAATTTTATTCATTTTATTTTTTAATTTAACCTTTTAATTTACACCCCCCCCCTTCATTTTTTTTCAGAGCCATGAAGCTTCTCGCGGTACTTTTCCTTGCGGGCTTAGCCCTCGTATCATCTATTCCTGTGCCTTCATACGATCTGTGTAAGTTTTTAATTTAATTTTTAATTAGTGCTTTTAATTGATCTTTACTAAAGTTTTAAGATTAAGTTAAAAATTTAACGGAAAAAAAAGTATTATAAAAGGCTACATACATAATAGTTCTACATACCTTTGTGTATTCGCCTTCCATATTTTATTAATTTTAAAATAAAATTTATGCTATTACGCAGTCCTCATAAAACACATTTCACATAAAATGATAAAAATTATAAATATAGGGAAATTGCCAATAATTAATTGTTGTTTATTGAATACTTAGGAATATCAGAATATTGGTTAGTTATGGTTTGGTTATCGTAATAAGACTAGGACCTACCGCTTATCTCTTACTTGAAGGGCAGAATGTTAACCATTCAGATCGAAATGACTAGTATTAAGCTTAACAAATTTTATTTCATTTACCTAGAAAAAACGGATCCATCCATCTTGTGTTGAATTCAACCAATTGAATAATTTAAAATAATGCATCCAAACTCAAGAACATGCAATACCAATATTCATCCCCACCAATAGCCAAAGTTCATGATATTATATGGGCAAATTTGTTTATAGAATATTACCTAATATACATATAAATTCTGTTTTCACATCGAAGAAATTCCCAACTATTCAATTTGTTTTCGTTTTATAAAAATTGATTCTTAAAAAAATTTAATATTTGATTTTTTAATTTAAAAATGCTAAAAACTAACTAAGAACATTTTTCGATTTTTTTAGCTGTGTAATAAAATATTAGAAATTTTTTGAAAACGAAAGCAAATTTAACGGCTGTGAATTTCTCCAGTGCTAAAACGGAGTTTTAAAAAATATATTAAGTAATGAATAATTTTTTAAACACATTTCCCCATAAAATAACATGGGATTTGTCTGTTGCCGAGGATAGGTAAAAATTCTTTGAGTTACTAGGACACTCTTAGGTTATTTGTATTAGTAGGACTATTTATAGAAATTAACAATGTATTGAAAAAAAAAAAATGTCGCCGATAGGATTTGAATTCGGATCGCCTATTTGCCGAACAGGCACTCTGTCGCTGCACCACTGATTCACATGTCAGGTGGTTAGTTAGCTGTTAGTCAGATGGATAGTCAGGCTCAAACGAGATGAATGTTACTATTTATAAATTTTTACTCAATTTATCGGCAAAATAAAATTTGGGGAGTCCAACGAAATTTTTTAGAAACCTTTTTTTAATTTAACTTTTTCAATTTTTTCAAATGTTTAAGTTTTAATGAATATAATAAAGATGTATGACACGTATAAACTTTAATGAATTTACTCATTAAACAAATGCATACTTCTTTACCGTTATAATTTATATGTTAAAAAAAAGCTTTTCATTATTATTTATTTATTTTTGGAGGGGAGGGGGGTAGAAACACTTTATTAAAATTGTCATGTTCTGTGTGCGTTGTCTAAAGTTCATTATATTTATCAGAATAGTTTTTAACTTCGACGTTCGGTTTTTCTATTCATCAAAAATCTTTAATACATATATATATATATATATATATTTTTTACTTTCCTCTATATATAATATAGAGAAAGTATTAGATTCGTGAAAATTTTCGATCTCCATTTTTTGACGGATTTACACGTTTTGGGATGTCCTGAACATGAATTGATAGTTTATAGAAAATGTGTGTTTGTCTGTGTGTGTATCACGAACTTTGTGTGCACTGTATCTCACGAACCAATGAATGAAATTTAACCAAACTTGGTATTTAGTTGCACCCTGACATAAACTGGCGCTGATTAGATTTGGGGATTAATCGCTCAATAATTGGCGCTGTGATCGTATTTTTTCTAAATTTTTAACATGGCAGTATAGGAAAAAATTCCGTATAAATCTACATAATGAGAGTTATTCTTAAATTGTGATTGTAAAATTAATATGAATTATTGATAATAGTAGTAGTTAACCAGGAAAAAAATTGTTCATGTGGGGGGCATCGCTTTCCCTCCTGGGGGAGTACCCCACCGGAGGGGGGCGGAAAATTTTCAAGATGGGTATCTTTCGACAGGTCTCGTCAATACCTTTAAAACGAATGGTTGAACTATAAATATGTGATAATTTAAAACAAAGATATCGATTTTTTTTTTTTTTTTTTAACGAAATTTAACCAAACTTGGTATTTAGTTGCACCCTGACATAAACTGGCGCTGATTAGATTTGGGGATTAAAATCGCTCAATAATTGGCGCTGTGATCGTATTTTTTCTAAATTTTTAACATGGCAGTATAGGAAAAAATTCCGTATAAATCTACATAATGAGAGTTATTCTTAACTTGTGATTGTAAAATTAATATGAATTATTGATAACGGTAGTAGTTAACCAGGAAAAAAAAATGTGCATGTGGGGGTATCGCTTTCCCTTCTTGGGGAGTACCCCACCGGGCGGGGGGGGGGGCGGAAAATTTTCAAGATGGGTATCTTTCGAAAGGTCTCGTCAATACCTTTAAAACGAATGGTTGAACTATAAATATGTGATAATTTAAAACAAAGTTATCGATTTTTTTTTTTTTACTTTTAACGAAAAAAAAACTTAAAAAAAAAAATCGTAATATTTTTTTAAAAATATTATTACTGAGTGAATTTGTATAGGAAAATATAGAAGAAAGTCTTGTGGTGACCGCAACATACTAGTTTTAAAACATTTGCATAAACCGCAAGTATGTTAAGCCTAAAATCACAATTTAATAACATTGTTTTAATTAAATATTTACTATTTAAATTGGGTTAAATACAAACAACTACTTCACTCAGACAAAGGCATTTTTAACTTTAGGCATTTTTAAGCTAACTCATCCATTATATAACTTTACAAAATATTAAATCCCATATTCTGTATTTGAAATCTATTTAAATAGCAATTCATATAGAATATATATATATATAGTATTTGCACGCTCCTTGCTCCTTAGAGCCTACTTGATAGAAGAATTGCTTATGGTACACCTGCTAACTATGCTAGTTTATCCGTAATGGTATTAGGCCCCGCTGTTTTTTCACACCAGAATAGTTGTAGAGTAATATTCAGCAATATGTTCTCATGATTAAATAAGAAGACTATTGCTCTACAACTATTCTGGTGTCAAAAAAAAGGGGCTTAATACCATTACGGATAAACTAGCATAGTTAGCAGGTCTATATTGGAGCGGAATAGATGAAGTCCTTTTATTCGTCCAGTTATGAATTTGAAAATAGTACTTATTTGATAATAAATTATGTTATTAAAATTCATTGTGTTATTAAATACATTGTGTTAATAAATACATTGTGAATAAAACTGTGATAAAATAAATTGTGTTAATAAATACATTGATTAAAAAAAATAATAAAATGAATTATCTAAATAATCCATTCTTAGATAATACAATCCAAGACAAAATGATATTTTAAAACAGTACAATAATCGATTGGATTCAAGATTATTTATGATTTTTTGTGCGTAGAACTTTTCTGATATTTTCAGAGAGAAGAACAAATATTTATTTGAATTATATAAATTTAATTTTTTAATGCTTATATACGAGTTGCTATTTGTATTATGCATTGGTCTTCGTGTTATTCATCGCTATTTGTATTATACTTTGGTTTTTACGGCGAGGAGACTGACGTTTCTTTCTTTTTCTTAATATATATATATATTTTGGAAGAAAATGTCATAGAAAAAGTTCGAAATAATTGAAACCCAAAGTGTTTTATTTATATACAATTATTTTTCGATCCTCAACTATTTCTAATAATGATAATTTCTTTGTTTGTTCTATTTCTCTCCTCCCCTTCCCCCTTTTATATATATATGCACACACATACATAAATAAAAGAGAATTATGATATAATACTATATCAAATGTAACGGTGAATATTCCGTTTTAATTATTTTTTTTTATAATTTTAACTTGCAGCTTTGGACAACGTTGATGATTTGGATTTCTTGATCGATTACGCTCTTGCAGCCGAGTAAGTTAATTATGTATTGTTGATAGTTTCACTTTTTTTCGATGATAAATACACATAATGTATTTTTCTAATTAAATATCAAAGGAAGTTTATGAAAAGCGAATTTTCTTCCCCTCTCATAATTTCATCAAATATTCATCTATGTGCTCTTGAAAAACAATTGATAATACACTCATCCCTATTTCATGTTTATGCACCACGAGCTCAAATATTCGAATTTTTCTAGACATATTAGATCTGCGTTTTTGAATTTTCTCTACGTTTATGTATTTTAAAACAATAGAAAAATAAAAAAAATATTCTTACATGAAAATAATTCTCTCTATAGGTTTATTAAGTTACCGATCCAATGCAAATAATAATAATAATAATAATAATAATAATAATAATAATAAAAATCGTTTACCAGTGCACGATCATTCCCATTACATGTATATACATTATAATTTCAAATCTTCCAAATTATTATAGACATATTATATTCGCACTTCCGAACTTTCATTACGTTATGTATTTTGAAATATACAAAAATTAAAAATATTCTTACGTAAAAACATCCCTCTCTGTAAGCTGTTTAAGTTACCGAATCAACGCAAATTTTCAAAACATTCACTCATCAGTGTATATTCTATAGAGATTTTATTTACCTTTTTTCTACTGACAGTGCTTTGAATCACCCTTAGTTTAAAATGCATAAAAAATCGAATTTATGGAAAAAAAATTCAGATGCATATATAAGAATAGAACACATATATCTCAATGGAATAAAAGCCCTAGACGCTACATGTACCGGTTTCGTTAAAAAAAGGATTTTATGGAGTACTGTCGCTGTTTTTGCTTAACATATTTCATGATCTTTACGTGTGTCATAGTTAATTCTAATATTATCTCAAAGATCTATCACCAGTCTTAGAAAAAGTATAAAAAACCTAAAAAGAAAATATTTTCTTATGCATTTTTAAGGTCTACATATCTTTTTATTCTTACCTATATGCACCAATGGTACGCTGAGAAAAAAAAAAAATATGCCGCCTTTCTCTAGAATGAATAAATGGTCATTTTCTAAATCTCTTAACTAGAAATATATATTTCCGAGTCTATGCGCATAAGGGACGCCAATAAACTGAATTAACGAAATTATCGAGAATTTCTAGTGTACACATTTCTAGATGGTGAAACAATATTCTGAATACTCTGAATATTCTGAATCATTTATATCGCGCGAAATTCTCGCTTGATTTTCTAGAATTTGGTAAAAAACCAAGGTTATAGTTGCAGAAACCCGCCTCTTGTAGTCTCATTTATTTTCAGAGATTTTTAAATAACTTTGCCCTGGTGAATATAGGCAAACACTCTAGAATTCTAATAGGGGCTTCTAGAACTCGCTTTCCAAGGGGACTAGAATTTATAAGGATGACATGGAACTATTTTTTCTAGAGCCAAAACTTATATTCTAGATGTCAGTTACAGAAATCTTTTCAGTGTATATTGCTAAAAATAGTAGTTTAATGTTTCACTTGATGAATAGTACAAAATAGACACTTTCAGCTGCGACCAATATTGTAATACTAAGTTTCACCATTTCAGAGGTGCTTACTACTTAAATGGCGCTACTAAAACGGTGGAACATTAAACAAAAATATTGGTTGCATCTAAATGGAGCCATTTATGTGGTGAAATGTGACTTTTATTTTTAACAGTGCACACCCACCTTACTAGATCCTCATAAATTGCCATTATGGTGTGATATGCACAATACTTTTTGCATAAATCTTTAAAAAACACTCTTCAGTAAATGAAAAAATGTGCTTCAACTACATTTTTTGTCTGTTTCATAATTCGGTCAATAAAGGCTTAAACCAACATTATTTCATTAAAAAAAAAAGTTTTCGATCAATGACTGTTACCATATCTTTGACTTATTAGCAATACTTTTCATTCTAATGTTTGCTAAAATGTCGTGCTCAGACATGTTCTTTCTTTGTTTCAAGCTTATTGTTTCAACGAATGAAGCTTTGTATATACTTTTTGAAGAGTAAAGCTCTTCTGCCGCACTAAATACATTTGTCTTTTAGAATGAATTAAAATAATCCTTTGTTAAACTAGTTTTTCTTTTATGTAGAAAAAGGAAGATATTTCCATACCAAGACGTTACGTTTTTACACATGCAACAAAACATGTGCTTGACATTTTTCTTTGGCATAATAAAGAAATATATTTATTAGTTACACGTGAATAATCCCGCTGAGTGTCTTGGAAAAGAGCATACATGGAATGCTGCTTTAATTTTTTTTTTTTTTTACAATATACTATAATAAAACAATAGTTATTTCAGCTTGAAAATAAAAGCATGACTATGCATTTAAAGATAAACCTCATAATTTTTATATGTGATCTAAAAAAAAAAAAAAAAAAAAAAGCTAAGAATAGTATATAATTACAAACTTTTGAGTTACAAGTGTATTAGGGAGAAAACAACTGCTCACAGAGAGCAAAATACCTATCGGTCTCTCGGAAAGTTAAAGAAATTTAAATAAAATTTCATCAGAAATTAAAGTTGCTAATTAATCACGTGTTAAAATTGACGTCATCTATTATTATTATTATTTTTTATTTGTACGCTTCCTAAACCATTTTAATAATCCCTATAATCTTCAAAATTATATTTATTCAATATATTAATATTGATTTCAAGATTGCTATTAGTATAGTTAAATTATGTAGTTTCGTTTCACTGAATGTGGTGTCGTATCTATCGACAAAGCAAAACAAGCTAAAAAAAAAAAAAAAAAAAAAAAAAAAGGAGGCATTAATATAAAGGCAAAAACTTTTAATAAAACATATCATGTTTTGAAAATTTTCACTGACTGTTTATTCATGTATATCTTTATACTAATTATTTTATCTTAATACATTCTCTGGGAAGAAATGAGAAAAAAAAATATATTAGCGATTGTAAATAATCAGATATTACAAATTGATAATTTACAAATAGGGAAGCTAGTGCAACAAAGCTCATTGTTATAAGAAAATATTTTTGAGAAGGACAAATATTACTATTTTTTTTATAGGCATATAACTAAATCTTTATCCAGAAAAAAAAAAAAAAAAAACCAATGATGTTGTGTAATAAAAGTATTAAATTTAATTTAATTATTCAGATGTACTCTAACAAACACTAACTATCTAATGACAAACGAGTGTAAATAAATCTGTAACAACTCTTTATGTGTTATCTAAAAGTAGACGAACTTCCCGATTATATTTCTAAATGGAAAATATTACGACAGTAAAATAAAAAATAGTCCTTCCAACAGAGGGGGGAAAAATATTATTTTCTCTATTATAAAGCTCTTATAGTCCTTAGTAAAAATTATCAACGATAAAATAAAAATTATTATCCATATTAGAAAAATGCAACAATAATTTAATGTAAATATTTCAATTAACACTTTCGCGACAGCATGATTTTGAATTTTTGACAGTAAGGTCTGCCTTTTGGTGTTATTCTCCCATGTTACAATATTTCAGAACAAAATTTTCTGTATTCACATTTATATTAGAAATGGATATACATTATAATTATATTCTTTCTAATCAAAGTATTTGTATCCATAGTATATTTCATTGTAAAAATGTGAATATTGGTTATATATTTAAGAAATAAATAGCATGCAAATTGCGAAAGAAACGCCCACTGGTGGAGTTACAGATTTTCAAATGACGTGAATCTACGTCAGCGGTCGCGAAAGTGTTAAGTTGTTAGCCTAATTACAGTGTCTTACAAGCTTTTTTCCGATAGTATACAATGTTACTTTTTCAGTTAAAAATATTATCTCCATTCAAAAAATTTTTTAATTCAAAGAAATATTTTTTTATTGTTTGTAATAATGAATTATTCGAATAATTATAGTGATGACGATGTCAAGACTGAACTGGGCAAGCGACTTCGGGAAGAACTGGACAACCTTCTTGAAAAATTCCGGGACACCATTGAACAAGGAAAAGGAGTCAAAGAAGACATGGTGCAAAAGGTGCATAAATTAATTTTTTCACTTCTGTTCTTTTAACTTATCAATGAAGTTATTTGATTAGGCTTCGTAAACTATAGTCTGAAAAAAGTAGATTGTACGACGAATAACTATTTCATTCATAATATATATATATATATAATTGAAAAATAATGTTCTCAATAACTTTGTTATGTATCCATGCATACCAGCCAACATCCTAATTAATATTCCTTAGTATTGTTAGTACCCACCATTTTTTTTTTTTTTTTTTTTCACACCAGTCTTTTTTTAGTCTTTTTCTTCTTATTACATTTGGAGAGAATTATTCTAAAACATAAATGGTGTGGAAAAAGGGGCGGATACTATTAATACTACGGAATATTAATTAGGATGCTGGCAGGTATAATTCAAGCAAAAGCATAATTTTTAGCTTCTCAATGCATACTTTTTTTCTTTCTTTTTTCAAATAACGTATGATTATTACATGCTACTTTTCTGTTCTGAATAAAAAATGAAATATTTATGTATTTGATAGATGAAGGAAATCCGTGAAAAAATGAAGGAATTGAAGGTTGAACTTGGCAAGAAAGGCAAAGAAATCCTTGAAAAAATAAAAGACAAGGCAAAGGACTACTGGAAAAAAATCTTAGATAAATTGAATCCTGATTCCAACCGAGAGTAAGATGCATTTTTGAATTAACTTTTCAATAAAAACCTACACAGTTCTATGAAACATATATGAACAATATACTGATTTATATTACAAATAATCATTGTGAAATACTAATGATGCTGAATTACATAGGGAAAGAGAGATCAGCGATGAAGTCAAACAAACCCTCAAAGAAGCTTATGATAGAATGCTGGAAAAAATGAAGGAAGCTATTGAACAGGGAAAAGTTGTCAAGGATGAGTATATTGAAAAAGTGAGTGGCAAATCGTACACAACTTCAATAGAATATAAAATTATTATAAATTTCAAACAGTTTTGTTTCTTCTTTCTCATTTTCTGTGTTTTATATTTCTAGTAAATGATACAGTGATTCAAATAATTAAACATGCACTGAGAAAAAATTCTGTAACTGACATCTAGAATCTGCATTGTGGCTCTTGAAAAAATAGTTCTATGCCATCCTTATAAGTTCTAGTCCCGTTTGGTAGCGAGTTCTAGAAACCTATATTAGAATTCTAGAGCGTTTATCTATATTATCGAGGGCAAAGTTATTTAAAAATCTCTGCAAATAAATGGGAATACAAGAGGCGGGTTTCAGCAACTTTAATCTTGGTTTATGACCCAATTCTAGAAAGTCAAGCGAGAAATTCTCGCAATAGAAAAGATTCAGAATATTCGTAATAATCAGAGCATTGATTCACTATCTAGAAATGTGTAGAGTAGAAATTCTCGATCATTTCGTCTATTCAGTTTATTGGCGTGCCTTATACGCATAGCTCGGAAATCTATAATTCTAGTTAAGCGATTTAGAAAATGACCACTTGTTCATTCTAGATGAAGGCGGTATATTTTTTTTTCTCAGTGTAATGTAAAAAAAAAAAAAGTTGTTTCATATGAACTATGAAACTTTCTTAGTGAGATTTTTGCTTTTATAATCTTTAGCTGAAGGATCTCAGAGAGAAGCTCAAGGATATGACTACTGGTCTCGATGACAAAGCCAAAGAAATCTTGGAAAAAATTAAAGAAAAAAGCAAGGATTACTGGCAAAAACTTTTGGAAAAATTGGGTTTCGAAAAGCGTGCTATTGAATACCATCTTGAACAGGCTTTCGCTGAAGATGAGTAAGCACTTTTGTTTTTCTCATTTGCTAAATTCAATTGAAAAATAAAACGAAAAACTTTTCAACTTTTAATATTCTAAGTTGTGCACTATGTCACATAGATATTGTTTTATTGAGGCTATAAAAATTATTGTTGCAACATTAAGAAACTTAATAACAAGTCGTGTTAAAAAAAATTATTATTTATGAATACCCATTTAGTAAACCCCAGTTGACATGAAATCAAAGCCCCTCTTATACTGTCATAAATGTCACATTCATAAAAAATGGGGATTTCTGCACTGTAAAAAAAAGTACTGCGACTAACATCTAGAAAATAAATTGAGGGTCTGGTAAAAATAAATCCATGACATCCTTATAAATTCTAATTCCCTTTGATAGCGAATTTCAAATACCCCTATTAAAATTCTAGGGCATTTTCTTATATTATCGTGGTCAAACTCATTAAAAAATTTCTGCAAATAAATGCAAACACAAGAGGCGGATTTTTAGTAACTATAATTCTAGTATACGAATCAGTTCTAGAAATCAAAACAAGAATTTCTAGCAATACAAATAATTCAAACTGTTATGCGTCGTTTCATCATCTAGAAAAGTGCAGACTAGAAAATCTCGACCATTTCGTCTATTCAGTTTATTTATTTATCTTATACGCATAGCTCGGAAATCTATATTTCTGGTTTAGGGATTCAGAAAATGATTATTTATTCGTTCTAGATGAAGATGGTATACATATTTCTTTCTTAGAGTTTAGTTAATCTTGTATACTGACACGTAAATTACCTCTACACGCATGTAGGAAATGCTAGTATGTTCAATGAAAAGTTAGAAGTACAAAACTTTGAATAAACATTAAAAGCAATGATTTATTACTTTTAAATGCCAGTTTTGTGGTGTGTTTTTTATACTAACAATGAGGAGTTGCCGTGGCGATTTTTTTATGATGCTATATCGGAGCCTAAATTCTGCTCTATAGAATCAGGAAACGATTAAAGTATTATTTGATTATAGCTGTAAAATAACTGATAATTCCTGCCTCAATACTTGTGACTCGTCACATAAGGAGTTATATCGCCTAGTTAATCCATTAACAAAATTTTTATGACTTCTTACTGGATTCTTTAAAATCTCGAAATCAGAACATAGCTTTTGAATAAAGAAATTTGGTTTCAATAA
Source organism: Salticus scenicus (assembly GCA_963930645.1). Lineage (NCBI taxonomy): Eukaryota > Metazoa > Arthropoda > Arachnida > Araneae > Salticidae > Salticus > Salticus scenicus. Next base: position 212,571,420 of record OZ005648.1, read on the forward strand.
TAATTTTATCCATATTTTTTTTTTTCTTTCGATAATGGCAACATTTAAAAAATATTTTACATGATGTTTTTTGTTGCACTCAGAGAAAATTTTGTTGAATCAACAAAAGTTTGGTGTGCACAACAAAAATTTCTGTTTAAATGTGTTCCAAAAGAAATTTTGATTAGATTAACAAAATAGTTTTTGTTGCAATGCTAAAAAAATATTTTATTTTTCTTACAAAAAATTGTTTTTTGCTTACAAATATACAAAAATTAATGTAAAATGAAACAAAATATTTTATTAATATAAACAAATAAAAAGAAAATTTATAAATTTGTTCGTAATATATCTGGTAGTGCAATGACAAAACTGTTTTTTTTTTTTTTTTTTTTTTTTTTTAATAGTGAAATTTTGGTTTAAAGCAACAAAATAATTTCATCAGTCTTGTAGTTTTAATCAAACCTGCGCGTAGATACAAATAATAGAAATACTATGTAAAATTTTTGTGTAGGAAAAGTTTTCAAAAACCAATACAGGTAAAATTTTGAAAAATTTCTGTATTTTTGTAGCTTTTAAAACATGTTTCAGCCAGATACTTCTGCTGGTATTCTTATTATTTTATTGTATTTTATTATTCAACAGGGAAGATCTTAAAACTGAATTAGGCCGAAAATTGAAGGAACATCTTGATGATCTGCTTGATAAAATCCGTGAGGCTATTGAAAAAGGAAAAGGTGTCAGGGAAGAAACTTTGGAAAAAGTAAGAAACATTTCATGATCGAGTAACACCGAGGAAAGAATTAATTTTATCCCATTAAGAAGTATAATTACCACACAGAAAAAAATTTAATTTTAATTTAATTTTAAATTTCTAGTTGAAGGAAATCCGTGAAAAATTGAGGGAAATGAGAATTGATCTTGGACAAAGAGCCAAGGATCTCTTGAAAAAAATCCGTGAAGGTGGAAAGGAATACTTGAAAAAGATTCTAGAAGAACTTGGTCTTTCAAAGAGAGATGCGTAAGTATTGAAAAATTAAACATTTAACATTGAACTATCATATTTAACAAGATTACGACGAGAAATTCAATCATGAATTTCCTACAGAGTTTTGATGGAAAGGTTCTAATTATTATTATTATTATTATTATTTACAAGAAATTGGTTTGGTCACTTTTCGTCTTTACAAAAATTAATTCGGCCGCTATGTTTTAAATCTGCATTATATACCTATATATGGTTGAAACTACACTGTAAAATAACCCTTAAATTTACGCACAATCACCTATTTAATTTTTAAGATCAAAAGTGATTTCTACTGATAAAACGAGAAAACCTTATTTTCTGATACGATTTGATATTTTCCGATATACTACCATAGCTTTATGGACTACGGACAAAGCTGTAATTAATGGGTACTTGGTCAGGACTTTTGCTGACTGATAAAAACCTGTGAATTAATTGTATTTTCTTTTCAATATATTATCCTAATTATTTATTGCCCTTTAGCAATTATGGAATTAAATAATTTAAAAGAAGTCATTGATAACAATTCATTTTTATTTGTAGATGAAAAAGATGTTGTAGAATAGATAAAAAATTTTAAGCTTTCGTATTAACGTGCAGTATGGGTCAAATACCGACTTGAGTTGAGCAATACGTTGGGACAATAATCAAAAGAATCCATTTAATAACAGGTGACTTGGCGTTGGAATATTTAAACCCGAATAAACTACTACGTCAGAAACGACAAAGAAAAATGTTTGAGATGCATACAGCTGTTTCGGTAGCCTTAAGCGTACCGTCTTCAGTGCAAAAAGAATTCTGAAACTGGAGAAGCGCACGTATATATAGGAGAGGTACCGAATTTAGTTCAACCAATAGGATTACGGGAAAGATGGGGAGTGTGGTCAATAGGAATTTAGGAATGTTAACTGTGTAAACAGTAGAAAAATTAAGAAAATGTGGACTGAATGTAAATTTTCCAACAATCAGACAAATAGGGAACAGTGAAATCACAATTTAAAAGGTTTTTAAATTTTTTATAAATATGAAAAGCTTCAAAGAAATTGAGTTCATGAATGGATTTAGGTCTGCAAATTATTTTAGCTGAATTAAATTTAAAATTGTGATTTTCCTCCCAGCAGTGTTTAGAAATAGCCGATTTATTGGTTTCTTGTTTGCGGATCCTATTGGTTGAACTAAATTCGGTCCCTCTCCTATATATACGTGCACTTCTCCAGTTTCAGAATTCTTTTTGCACTGAAGACTTAAGGCTACCGAAACAGCTATATGCATCTCAAATATTTTTCTTTGGCGTTTCTGACGTAGTAGTTTATTCGTTTTTTTTATTAAAAGAATCCATTGTCGAACGTTAACTTAGTCATTTTTCTCTGCAGACTAAATCTAATCGTTTTATCAAACATTTTAGCACATATACTCGTATTTAACGTATTATAGTTTCAATTGTGCTTGCTGTTATCATGAATATATATATATATATATATATATATATATATACTAATTAATATCAAAATACTATTAAAATAGTCAAATTCTTAAAGTTCATATAATTATGTTCAAAAATATTTTTTAATAAAATGAGTAAAACTTTTTTTAATACTTATATAAAACGAATACTATATAAAGTATATATTCAAAAGACTCTAAAAATCCTCACTTGTCATTTTCCATTATAGAAAAACCTTACTTATTAATGACTTACATAAAGTTATTGAATAAAAGAATATGCCTATTAAACATTTGTTGGGGAAAAACTGTTAATTATAATTGTGTTTACTGATTCATTTAGTGATGATACCAAGACTGAACTTGGAAATCGACTGAGAGAAAAAATGGACGAAATCTTGGCAAAAATCAAGGATGCTGTAGAAAATGGAAAAACACTGAAAGAAGACACTTTGAACAAGGTAAAGAAAATATTTCAAATTACTTTCAATGAAACTGTTTTATAAAATGTAATTAAAAAAAAAGGAAAGTGAATGATGTGATATAAAATTAACTGTTGTTTATGTTACGTCAATCTAAATCAACATCATTACATTAATATGGCAAGGTTTTGAGATTTTAAAAGGTTAGGAAATTAGCGAGAGAATTATGAATTGAGTTTATGTATATATATATATATATATATTCTCCAGCGCGAGTTAAAGCGTTTGATTGAAATATAAAATCATACGTACTTATGCAAACAATTATAAAAAAAACGAATAAATTCTATTTCAATTATTTTTTAGTTTTATGTTTTATAATAAATTTGTTGGTAATAAATTACTAATTCAAGGGAATTTGAGCTATACCTAATTTTAATCATTCTAGCTTAAGGAAATCCGTGAGCAAATGAAGGATTTGGGTGTTGATATGGGAAACAAAGCTAAAGAAATGCTCAAGAATCTCAAAGAAAAAGCCAAGGATTACTGGAACAAACTCTTGGAAAAGCTGAGACCTGACAGTGATGACAAACGATCTGTTTATGAATTAGTTACTCTTTTTGCTGAGTAAGTTGATTTTAAAAAGTAATTTATGTAAATTTCAATTAATATACACATTCGTAAAAATAACATTTTCTTAATAATTCCACCCTCTTTCATAACTAATACAAAATGAGTTATAGATTTCAACTAAAATTGCACTAAAATTAATTTTAATAATAGCAATATTTTTTGTATATTTTCAAAAGTTTAATATGGATTAATATGGATTGGTATAAAAGTGTATTGCAATGATTCTTAGTATTTTATATTGGATTTATACAAAAATATATTTTGATTGATAGACAGATTAGTTGGTAAATATAAGTTTACAGTAAAATAAAAGACCTAAGCAAATCTCAGATATAAACATTTTTAATTGCAATTTTCAGTAAGAAAGATTTTTTTTAATTTTCCCAAAGAACTCCATGAACTTTCTTGAAAAAGTTGTAATGTATCACTCTGGTATTTTATCGAGGCGCTCGATATAATTTATTATTTCAAAATCGAAATTTCTATACAGGAACAATTATATAGTCTTGTTAATTAACTGTGATTCAAGATTATTCGCAATTGGAGCCTATATTTATAGTTATTTTGTTAAATATAATTGGTTTTTTTAATATCTTTTATTTATTTGAGTAATATTTATAATTTTTCAGAAACAAATCTTTTCTCACATATTTAAAAAAAATATGGCTAATGTATTATTTCAAATTTTCAGGCAATTTATTATTCAAATATTTCATAAGCAATTATAGTTTTTAGAACTATTATTTAGAATATTTTTTATATAATAATATTATTTATTTAATGTTTCTTATGAATTTTATATACTGATTTAATTTAATTATTTTTTCATTCAGTGATGAACCTAAAACGGAATTGGGAAAGAAATTGAGGGAACACTTAGATGAAATTCTTAATAAAGTCAAGGATGCAATTGAACATGGAAAATCTGTCAAGGAAGACACCCTCGAAAAAGTGAGAATGTATTTTATATTCCTCATTTAGGCAGAATATAAAAGATAATATTTAATTATATTGCCATTCATTTATTGGTCAAACAATTTTATCGTTTCCATTCTCATTTAATTATTTTAATAACCAATTATATATGTTATTAATGACCAGCCATTGATCATATATTTGTTAATTCATCTTTTAGATGAAAGAAATTCGTCAAAAGTTAAAAGAGTTGAAAGAAGACATCGGATCAAAGGCAAAAGAACTGATCCAAAAAATCAAAGAGGAAGGCAAGAACTACTTCAAGCAAATTTTGGAAAAACTTGGTCTTAGCAAACGAGAAATTGACATGCATACCGAAGCTTTTCTCATGGAGGCTGAGTAAGTTTATTTTAGAGTATAACATATGTTGTACACTCCTTATATCTTATTTCCTTAACATGAAAATAATCAGAAAAAAAAAAAAATAAATAAATACGTAATACGAGTTAATAATTACTTTATTTCACTCATAGGTGTAAATTACAGCCATAAAAACATCGAAGCAATATTTTCGTCATTTTTAAAGCATGATTCATGACTTATAATAATTCCACAAATTTTGTTTTTAGTAGTCTAATCCTGAATTTTATTATTTTTTTTTAGTGATGATGAATCAAATGAAGTGAAGAAAGAACTCAGAGAACACCTTGACGAACTTTTGGAAAAAATCAAGGATGCTATTGAGCATGGCAAAGGTGTTAAAGACGAATATGTAAAAAAGGTAAATACAATTTGAAGCTTTCTTCCGGGATTTTAAATTAGTTTCGCCAGTAAAAGATCAAATATTTTTTGCTCAATGTCTTAAAAGCTATTTTATTCATTTATTCATGATTTAACATTATTTTTCACTTAAAATCAAAATTATGTATCTTTCTATATTTTTTTAGACAATAATGTTTTATGAAATGTATGCCCTTTTTTATAAATTGTTTTTTCAACATATTAAGTCTTTTTTTTTTTTTTTTTTTTTTTTTTTTTTGAACACTAAGTTCCGCTTTTTGGCGTTCCTCTACAATGGAAGTTTATGCAACAAAATGCCCTTACGTATTCAGGATTAAGTAATTTAAAATTTATTTTTAGCAATCAATGTTGCAAATGCAACTGGAATATATATATATAAATAAACGCCGGAAGCACTTAAGGGAGTTTAACACGAATACTCAGAATCAATAGTTGCCAACCTTATGAATTTTAAACCAAATGTATAATCATTATTTTTAAAAATTAAGATGTCATATGTATATTTCGATGGTTAAATAAGCTAAAATCATTTATAAAAAGTTTTTTGTAACGGGTTTAAGAAGACTCCCTTGAAAAACGGAAAAGTTGCAGCTATGCGGATTTTTTTTTTTTTTTTTTTTTTAATTAAAGTATTAATTTAGAGGAATGTCTAAAGGCAGATATACATTTTTCTTTTGGATTGTGATTAAATTGGAGGAATAATGTAAGAGGAGTTGGCGTACGATCTATTATCCTGCAGAATAAATGAAGTAAACCGTTGTCTACTCAAGATGGCCGCCGCTATAGCAGTGCTATCGCAGGAGCCATATTAAGCCTACCAAAACATTAGCTTGTATTTTGTTACTTACTGATTTCTGCGGTTACGATTTTGACTTCATGTTTTTCCACACATGTCAACTCCTCTTGTATCATTCCTCCAAGGTGATCACAGTCTCCCGCCTCCAATGAGTTAGTTAAGAAGAAATTATAAATGTCAAGATGATTGAAACACTTCTTTTGTATAAGACAAATATTTCATATAGCATTTAATTCTGCCTTTTTAATTGTTTAAATAAACCAGTAGTTATATATAATCACACCAGTGTACAAAAATAATGTTCGCAAAATTCGATTTGATAATTTTAGTTGATACAATGCATTTTAGTGTGCTGAAACCGAAAAGGAAGCTAGTTTTTCTCTATCACGTATATATTTTTGTTGTCTACAGGTTGTCTACCGACACAATTTCTTTCATTTTCTTCCTTTGTAGCACATTTCCATAATTAATTCTGATTAATCATGGTAGCATACTATAAAAGTTACCATATAATTATATTGGTGAAAGAGTCACAGAAAAAAATGTGCGGGTAGACACGTATTGACAAAAAAGCTATACGGGATAAAGAAAATCTGGTTTCATTTTCCAGTTTCAGGCCAAAATTATCAAATTAAAATTTTAGATGTGCAACTGTGTTATTTATTAATTGTTTAGTTATATCAAGTCTGTAAAATTAGAACAAAACATGAATGAAATTATTATTTCAGTTCAAGGAACTCAGAGAAAAATTGAAGCAAGCTAGGGAAGACATCGGAGCCAAGGCTAAGGAACTTCTCCAGAAAATCAAAGAAAAAGGCCAAGATTATCTGAAAAGGATTTTGGAAAGATTAGGTCTCAGCAAGCGATCCATTGACATGCACTTGGAAACATTTGCGGCTGAGTAAGTATTTTTTAATGCAGTTATCTCGAAAACTATATCTGATTGAATTTAGTATTCCCTGTAAATTAAATTTAGTTGGTCACTGTAAAACAGCTTTAAAAATAATATGATAATTATTCGTTATTCAAAATATAAGCTTATATAATAAATATATTTCTGTTCATCTTTAAGTTTATTTAACTAATATTTATATAATTAATACATAATATTTTATGAGCTTTAAGAAAGCTGAAGTAATATATCGATATATATATATATATATATATATAATAATTAGATTATATGATTTTTTCACATTTTTTAGAAAAGCTGAAAGTGAAAACATTGTAAATATTCCTTAAAAAGAAAAAAATATATAAATAAAAAAAAGTTAATTTTCGAAAACTGAGCAAATATTTACAGTCTCTAATGCGCGTAATATCGCCGTGGAAATGCTTAGAAATTAATTAATTTATTTATTTTTATATACAGTGATGAGCCTCAAACTGAACTGGGAAAGAAATTGAGGGAACACTTAGATGAAATCCTTTCTAAGATCAAGGATGCTATTGAGCACGGAAAATCTGTCAAAGAAGAAGCCCTTGACAAAGTGAGAAAATGTCTTTTATAATACTTATCTGGTAATAATAATAATAATAATAATCATATTTCAGTATTTTATTTATTTCAATACATTATCCATTTGAACATATTTATAAAAATAGTTGGTCAGATGAAATAAAGCAGAACCCTCCTAGATGGATATTTCTTGGCGCATACTTAAAGATATGAATAACAAATTGCGATATTATTTTTAAGTCACCTATAACAGTAATTTTTAAATGACTGAAAATGAAAGACACAGATATATATTAAATAAATATTTACTATATATATATATATATATATATATACACACACACACGTATATGTATATAAATATTCTAATAATCAACTTCTGATCACATCTATTAATTCAATTTTTCAGATGAAAGAAATTCGTCAGAAATTAAAAGAAATGAAAGAGGACATCGGATCAAAGGCAAAAGACTTGATCCAAAAGATCAAAGAGGAAGGCAAGAACTACTTCAAGCAAATTTTGGAAAAACTTGGTCTTGGCAAACGCGCCATTGACATGCACACCGAAGCTTTTCTCATGGAAGCTGAGTAAGTTCATTTTAGTGTATACATATACAGTATATATATACATACATATACAGTATAAATAGGGTTTATACTGTTGTTTACAAATAACGGATCTTTATTTAAAATGAAAGATTTTTCAGTTTTTATATAAAAAGCATTAAATACATATTTCTCAGTAATTTTATTTCTGAATTTTGCTCTATAAAATGTAGGATAAATTATAGCTCAATTATTACATAAACAGTTATTTTTATAATAATGTTTACATTTTGTAAATTCAAAAGCTCTTCATAGTTGAAAAACTGAACGTCTTTTTAATATTGATTTTCATATTTCTAATTTTAAATAATCTACAGACATTGATCAGTTGCTTATATTAGTTTTCTAAAAATGAAAATATTGGTTACTTAAGAATATTGTTATATAAATTACATTATTTTTCAAAAATAAACTCAAAATTATAATGTTTTTACTAAATTTAATAGAAACAAGAAAATAGTGTATTTTTTAAACTTTTGGTTATAAACTTGCTTCTTTTTTCCTTTTCCTTTCCCTCTTTTTTTTAAAATTTTTTTAAAATTTTAATTTAAATTTTTATTGTCATTAAATTTGAATTTGACAGCCTATATATATATTTATTTATTTATTTTAATCGTATTTGATATAGTTAATGCATTTAAAACTATCCATCAAAGCGAACTTTTTAATGTGAAATAAATCAAAATCGTTGCATTTAACTTTCATGTAATGGAAACAATTAACAAAAAAAGAAAAAAGTTGTTCTAATAATCAACCATTTAATTTTTTTAGAAACGACGATGTTGCCGGCAATTTGAGAGACAGGTTTGATGAAATTGTCAAAAAAATCAAAGACGCTTTAGAGAATGGCAAAAATATTAAAGATGGACTTGAAAAAGTAAGTTATTATTACTAAATGTGATAAAAAATGTACTAAAATATATTTTTTTTTATTATGCTGTAAAATATTAATGGAGAAAATTCTTTAATGATACTTTACATTAAATTTTAAACATATAGCAGCAAATAAAATTAGAGCAGTTTGTTTAGAAACGCTTTTTTAATCACTTTCCAGTTTTGTCCGAGCTGAGCTCGTGCAGGCGAAATACAGAAAGCCAAATTAAAAGCTAATTTTTACTTGCATTTTATTTTATTTTATTTTATTTTTCTTAACATTAAAATTTTTTTTTAAGGAAATGTTATATGCAAATGGTGTTATTATGTTTAAAAATATATATAACTGTGAAAAGATCTATCTTATAAAAGATTTATTTTAGAGATTTACTTTATAGATTATCTCATTAATGATTTATTTTATTGATTATTTCGTAAAAGATTTATTTTATAGATTTTAAGAATTTAACTGCAAACTTAATTTGACTCTTTAATTAGTTGTAAAAATTCCTAAAACTTTTATATTAACAAAAGAATAAGTGATATGAAAAAGGCTGATAACTTTTCATTTTATTAAGCATTTTATTAAAAATATTTTATTAATACTAATGACTTAACAAACTTCTATGTGATCAAATGTGTTACATAAAAGCAAGAAAAGCAATACTATTTAAGAATGCTAAACTTTGTCTTTTCTAATCGTAGAATAATATAGTAATAGTCCACTAAAAACATTCCTTATATTATGCATATATATATATATAGGTGTTTCGCATTTAACTGCAAATTTAATTTGATTCTTTATACAGTTGTAAAATTCCTGACACTTCATATTAACAATGGAGTTAAAGTAATTTAAGATTAATGATAACTTAATATTGCATCAAATTATCAGTTTTCATTTTATTAAAAAGTTTAATTAATACTACTGTCTTAACGAGTTTGTATATAATTAGATTTTAAAGATTAACAGGAAAAGCAATATCCTTAGGCGAAAAAAAAAAAAAAAAAAAAAAAAAAAGCATGAAGAAAGTTACTTAACAAGAAATTATGAAATACTTTCTTTATACATTTTATATTTTGCTTTTCTTGCCTTCATTATTCCCCTTTCTTTATATTTTCTTTCAAAGTTTAGCCCGGCCTACACGAAATCTTTAAAAAATACATCGAAAACTAAGACATTTATTTTAAAATATTATAACGGTATAAATTTGATCTATTTATTCTTTACATATCACTATAATACTACTACTAATAATAATCATAAAAAAAAATGGTGTTATAAAAATATTTTATTTAAGAAAGGCTACAATAAAAACATTAGTAATAAAGTTTTTATTTATTTTTAGCTTAACGATCTTCGTGAAAAACTGAGAGAAATGAAGGAAAGCCTTGGCGAAAAGGGTAAAGAACTTTTGGACAAACTGAAGGAAAAAGCTAAAAACTATTTCGATAAGCTCTTGGAAAAACTCAAAGAAAAGAGGGCTTTCAACTTTAAGGATATGCTGGAAAAACTCAAGGACAAAGTATGACTTGCCTTAAGTTCTAACTTAAAAAAAAAAAAAAAAAAAAGGATAAAAAAGAATATTGTAAACTTCTTTTTTAATTTGTGAATTATAAATTTTTAGATTAGGCAATTATTAGAAAGGTTATACACACACACCACATTGGTCAAAACCAAACAACATTATGTTTAGGATTTCAAACAATACATTTAAAGAATTATTTACAAGGACATTTGTGATATTTATAGATAAAGAATTTTGTACACAATGAGCAGTTAAAAAACGAAGAATGTTTTAGCTAATCTCAAAAATGCAAAATAAACATAACAATCTGGTATTTGAAAGTAAAAAGTTTTTGCGACCTATGTAAAGATAAAATGCAGGTAACCAGTTATAGGATGTTAGTAGAATTTGATTCGAAACCATCTGATAAACTTAACCCTTTCAAAAAACAAATAAAAGTAAAAGTAAAAGTAATAAATCGGAAAAAAAATATAGTAAAATATATGCAAAATACATTAGAAATCGAACGATGATTTGTCTACATTTTTTTAAAGATGTTGAAATCAGTAATAAATATTGTTTTTCTTTTTTGTACGGAGGCAGTGGTGGTGAAGGGAGGAAGGGGATTCCCTCCTTCTTGGGAGAAGGAGGGAATTTTCGCAACAAATTTGAGAAACACCCCCGCCCCCCCCTCTCCTTCTTAAAAAAAAAAAAAAAAAAAAACAATCTGATGTTTTCTATTAATACGCAATTTTTAGATCGCTAGACATACTTAGTAAGTACAGTTGTATTAAGAAAATTGCTATACTTTGAGTTCAATGGAGTTTGACAAGCGTTTCTAAAACATTATGAGCTGATAATTGGACGTTTGTTTTAAAATTTTCATTGCTGTTACAACAAATTATCCAAGCAAAAACATTCCATACTATTTTATAATTTTTCAAAATGGCTTATAAAATATTTCATAATTATTAGAAATCATACTTTTTGGTCCTCCACGTCGGGGGCCCAACATGACAGACGTCGTGGTCTTTTAGCACCGCCAGTGTGCGAAAATGAGGTATTATATATAAAATTAACAAAGCACAGAAAATTTTATTCAACATTTTTGTTGTTGTTGTCATTCCGATAAATTATAACTATAAATTTACTTATTAATCTATAATCTACACATATAGTGATAGACACCTTTTTTTTAGTGCAAATAGAATATGACATTTGCATTGTAGATAATTTTATCGTCCTTTTCCTACAACATAAGCTTTATACATTATGAAGTGATTTTGGTGTTGTATTAACTCATTTGTTAATCAATTTTATCTTTGCAGATTCGTGAAAAATTTGATCCGGAAGAAATTAAGACTAAGATTGAAGAAATGTTCGGAAAGGGAAGTGACGTAAGTAGTCGCCTGAAATGCCTGTTTTTTAATTCAAGAATATAAATACAATGAATTTTTTAAATAGTTCTCAAAAAATAATTTTCATCATAATATTTTAACCATTAAATATTTGATTTATCGAATTTTTCTAGATGGCTGAAAAACTCCTCCAAAAACTGAAGGACAAAGGTGACCAATGGAAAGGAAAACTCCTTGATTTCATTGACAAAGTTCTGGACGAGCAAGAGAAGAAAAGATCTATCAAAGACGTTTACGAGAAGGTCAAGAACTACTTTAAGGATCTTCAAATTGATCTGAAAGAGAAATTCGTTAAATTCGGTGAATGGGCCAAAAAGAAGTATGAAGAAGGTATGGAAAAAGGGAAAGACAAAGCCGCCAACTTGAAAAGATTAGCAAAAGAGGTTAGTAGGATTGTTTATAATAAATATTTTAAATTTAAAAATTCAAATAAAATAGAAAATGCAGAAGTGAATTGCTTGGAAATTTCGAAATTAGCAGACAAAGTATAAAGAACTGAAATCTGATATAATATGTTGAGAAGAAAAATTCATCAAAGAAATGATGTAAAATGTAAAACATTTTTAGGTAAATTTAAATCTCAGTACATTGTGCCAGTAAATTGCTTCCTTAAAAGTCTATTGAACCAACAAATATGCAAGGCCTTAAAAAAAAAAAAAAAAAAAAAAAAAAAGATAAGTTAAAGGGGAAAAAAAATAAATAAACCAGATATAATTTATTCAAATGAAATTTTAAAATAATTTAATTACTATTAAGTGTATTTTAGTAATAAAGTGTTTAATTTATCACAGTTTATCAATGATGCCAAAATCATGAGCAAAGATGTTGCCGAACAGGCCAAGGAATTCTTCAGAGAGTACAAGGAAGATTTAGGCACTGTTTATGACGACGTCCGCGAGAAGGTCAAAGAAATCATAGCCAATAACAGAGACGATCAAGAAAAAAGA